>PVKB01001980.1:238934-335141 GCA_004027205.1 Ctenodactylus gundi
GGGGGGCGGGGGGGGGGGGGGGGGGGGGGGGGGGGGAAGCCGGAAGAATGGGACCGTGAGACCCTCAGGAGACACTTGGCCTGGGCTGGATGTCAGAGACGCTGCCTGGAGAAGGTGACAGAGGAGTCCCTGGGAGTCCATGGCATCAAGGGCACAAGCGAGCAGGCACGTGGAAGAGGGTATGGTGAGGCGCCTGCCCCACTCAGCCCCTGCCCAGGCTCCATCCACAGCTGCAAAGATGCAATGAGAGGCCTCCAAGAGGGGGATCACACAGCACTGCTGACCCGGCCCGCTGCCACACATACCCTGGCACCCCATTCCCATCAGTGCCTGCGGACATACCATTCCTTGCGGCCGCCCAGTCGTGGAGGACTGCGTCCCCAGAGCGCCGTGGTGTCTGCACGGCCGGGCACGATCTGTTATTATCCCCCGTCAGTGCTGCCGGCCTGTGTACATTCCACCGTAATGAGTCTGACCCTCCTCGGCAATGTTTAATCAGGGCCTAATCGACCCTGGCTTTGATCTGCTGCATTTTCTGCAAAAATCCCAGTACCTGATTTTTACAATCTGATTAGCAGGCTGGTTCTCCGAAGCCAAAATTACCCAGCACTGCAGAGATCCCCACCAAGCTCTTTGTGTTTTTTCCCCTCACTTCCAACAAGTTATTTCCTGATACAACTGTCACTGGCCCCCCTACTTGTGACTGCCTCCCTCACCCAGGCAGCCACCCAGTTTCCAGCCTCAGGTCTTAACCATGCCCCATCCCTGGGGGCTTTGACCCTGGCCACAGCTACCAAGTCCCAGCCTCCTGCCTCACTGTAGCCTGCAGTCTATCCTCTATGCTACAGCAGTTCTTATCAGAACCACCTTGAGTCATCTGGCCCCAGGAACTGCTCCCTGCTGTCCCCTGGTGCCGGGCAAGTGACCCTCTCCCGCACAAGTTCTCCCAGAAGCCCACCCTCTTCTCCGCGGCGCCTCTCCTGCCTCCCCCACCCTCTGACTCACACCTCCCCTGCTCACTCTCACACTACTGGCCCTGCTCCTTTCTGTCATCATCAAATCTCCGACCCAAGGGGAGCAAGAATATAAGGACATCAGCTCAGAGAAGCTGGCGTAGGGAGGGATACTGCAAGTGGCCTGCCAGAGGTTCACACTTCCGATTCTGGAGAACACAGGGTTGGATGTTGGGGTGGGAGGACCAGGTGTGGGCTCAGAGTCTTCCTGGAATGGCAGGAGTAAATAAGAACCACAGGGAAGTCCTCAGGAGACTTGTTTCTCTGCTCCTGCCTGCCACTCCCCTTTGTGCTCCCAGAGCGCAACCAGGGCACTTGTAGTCCTGAAGACCTCCTGAGCAGAGGGCTGCTTCCCTCCCTCCCTCTGTACAAGAGGCAAGTGGCCCCCTTCCAAGAATACGCCTTTTGCCTGGCTCTGGTTCTGGTTCCTATCTTACCTGTCTCATTTACCTCCATCCTAAGGACACCTTCCCTTGACTGCAGGAAATGTTGAGTTCCAGCCATGGCTCGGCCCTTCACAGGCTGTGTGACCCCAGCTAAGTCACTTGACCACTCCACGCCTCAGTGTACACTGAAGAGCAGTGCCCCCACCCCTATTCCTGCAGCTTCCCCTCAGACTCTCCTTAGGGTCTGTCTTCTCAGCAGATGTCCCCACTGGTACAGCTCCCTCCCGTGCGCACACCAGTTCTCTGGGATCAATCTGTCTGGGTCTATATTTCAACTAGTCCCTGCAAAGTGTGCTCTGAGCACTTGGCAAGGGAAGGATGGGAAGGAGGTGGAGGTGAGGAGGCGGGGGGCTCTCCTAGCCAGCACCAAGTCACTGAGGCTGCTGCAAGGCCCCATCATCCACACTCCAGACTTGCCTTCCTTCCCACCCTCCCTGGCCCACATCCTCGCTGAACTCCTCCCACTCTTTACTGTCCAGGTTAGGTGCCTCTCCTTCATTTCTTGGTCTCCCCTGGCCCTGAGAATGCCCAGCTCCCCTGGAGCCTTATAGTTAAGTGATTCCAGCTTGTTTTCCCCACTGCTGAATAAATACTGTTTTCTATTTTTTTTTTTAAGTGTGTAGTCTTGCCCAATGGCAGAGGATTCATCTGGGGACTCCAGGGGCACCTGCAGGGAGAGTCTTCAAAGGCCCAGGGAGGCAAGAGTCCTCCCCTTCCCCAGGCATCCATGGGGGACAGCCAGTTACAGCAACTCTAGATCCGGCATCACCACAGCTTTTCTAACACTTTGAAATTCGCTGGGTACTTCCTCTTAGACTCTCGCACTGTCACCTTAGACAGCACCCTGAAGTGGGAAGATCATGGGCAGAGTGCAGAATTTAGAAGCAGCCACCTCGCTCCAGTCACCAGAAAGGCAGCCAGAGATGAGGGGCTTCAGTGCTGAGCAGCAAGGGCTGCAGGAGGCGGGCAGAAGGCACAGAGGCCCCAGGCCAGGACTGGGCAAGGAGGCTCAGGGCAGCCGCAGCGAGGTGGCATCTGAATTGAACTTTTAAAGGAAGGCAGGAAGTACTGCAGCACAAAACACTAGGAAGGGCGATGGCCCAGGCAAAGGTGCAGGAAAGCACATTGCACTTGCTGGGACAGCAGTAAAGGCGGCAGGGCAATAGGACAGTGCGCAGTGGGTACCCAGCCAGGCCAACCTGCCAGGAAGAGGGCTCCGGCTTGCCAGGCAGCCCTGAAGTGGGGAGAAGAAAGTTCGGCCACACGGGTACTCTCCCCTTTTCAGGGAGGACAGATCCATGATGCCGGGCCATGTCGCTATAGGCCCTGCTGCGCCACTAGGTGGGTCCCAAGCTCACAGGGACACTGAGAAAGATGAGAAGGGCCTCAGATGGTAGCATGCCAGTAGCAGGGAACAGGCTCCAAACACCTTCTCAGCCCCAGTAAGAACCAAGACTTAGTGACCACCAAGCAGGCTCCCATCCTAGCAGGGGCAGTGGGAAATTTCTGTAAGGACCAGTGCCAAGAGAGGCACCCATGAGACACACTTGAGGCTTCCTGCAGCAGGTATCCCAGGGCTGAGCTGAGGAAGAGGGAGGGGTGGGCATGGAGAACGTGAAAGAACAGCACACCAGGCAAAGGTGGGCCGGGGAAGGCCAGGGGGTACCCAGGATCAGCACGGAGTCTGCAGCCCACCCGCTCCAGAGCAGGACAGCCACCGTCCCATCCAGTGGCCTGCACAACTCCAGCCAAAGGCCAGAGGCTGGGGGTGGCCCCCTAAGGTGCTATATCCACACTAGACCCTCTCAGGCTGAGAACCCTGCAAGACCACACAGGAGAGTGGGAGCGAGGGGAGGCCGGCAAGGGCTGCTCTGTGAGTACCACCTCTGTGACCTCCAGTCTCCCCACTGAACCCACACACAGGCTTGTGCATCTCCTCAGCCACTGGTGGTGCTGATGGCAGGGGACAGAGGGACACCCTGCTGCTCTTGGCCTCTAGGAGGCAGCTCAGGCACATTAGTAACACCAGAGGCAAAGTCCAGGGAGCTCAGCCTGCCAGTTAGGGCCTGTTAGGAGCCTTGCTTCACTAGCCCACCTGGCAGCCCGGCATGTGCCCTCAGCCCTGCCCCGGAATCCCAAGGGTGAGACACCCAGCACTGCAGGCTGCACTTGCTGGAAGGAACGTCTGTCCCCTCCCTGCCAGGACAATTGAGCTCTCTCTTCCTGACCTGGGCTGTGGACCCTCAGCCACCCTGTGTGGTCACTGACACATCAGCCTGGCTTTCAGCTGCAAGCTTATCACTGGAATCCCTGCAGCCAGCACAGCCTGGAAGGGCAAAGAGCAGGAATGGACAGAAGCAGGCCAGCCAGGAGCACAGGTCTGGGAGGCATCAGGCCAGACGACAATGCCACAAAGTGCCTGATCAGCACCACAGAGCACTTTTGAAGCCGGCAAGGGACTTCATCCCAGCTAGGTCAGTGCCACCCCAGGCTGGAGATAAGGAGTTCCCAGGGCGCTCCCTCTCTGAAGTCTGGTGCTGCAGAACAACCCTGGGCCTCCATGTTATCTGAGGCCCAGTGGGCTCTTCTTCCAGAACCAAACTGCAGGTGGCCTCTGCAAAGCCCTGACGGAGGAAGGCACTAACAGTACCTCCCAGCCCCAATGTCCACACCCTGCAATGGGCATGACAGACCAAGTAAGAGGCTGGAGACCCCGCTGTCCAGCTCCACCCAGCCAGAAGCCACTGCCATCTCTTCTTCCCTTAGTCACCCAGTAAGGCAGTGGCCAGGGACACTTAACCCCTCTTTAAAGCTAAGAAAACCCAGAGACCTAGAATAGCCACAGCAATCTTCCATAACAAGACAATGTGGCAGTATGATTGTAGATACCTGTCATATTATAAAGCAACAGTTATAAAAACTACATGGTACTGGCACAAAAACAGACAATAAACAATGGAACAGAATTAAGGATGCAGAAACAACCTCGAGTATCCTCAGCTACCTGATTTCTAATAAAGAGGCCAAAAACATATGTCAGGAAAAGTACAGCCTCTTACAATAAATGATACTGGGAGAATCGGTTACCCACATGCAGACAAATGAATCTAGACACATACCTATCATCATGCACCAAAATCAAATCAGAGACCTAGATATTAAAACAGACATGCTGAGTCTACTGAAGAACAAAATAGGCAAAAATCTAGAAGTTAAAAGACTTTCTTAATAGGACACCTGATACACAAGTAGCAGCCCCAGAATCAACAAATGGGATTATATCAAATTAAAAGTTTATGCACAGCAAAAGAAACAACAAACAGAGTGAAGAGAGAACTGACAGAATAGAAAAATAAGTTTACCACCTACACCTTGGGTTACAACTATAATATACAAGGAACTGAAGAAAACTGGACTCCTCAAAATCAATTCAAAAATGGGCAACTGAAATGAACAGGCAGTTCTCAGAGGAAGGAGTTCAAATGGCCATCAAATACATGAAAAGATGCTCAATATCTTTAGCCACTGGAAACATGCAAATCAAAGTATCACTAGGGTATCATCTTACCCTAGTGAGAATGGTGCATATCAAGAACTTGAACAGCAATCGAGCTGGTGAGGTTGTAGGGAAAAAGGAACCCTTCTATAAGGCTGCTAGGATTGTGAATTGGAGGGCAGTATGGAGATCCTCAAAAGGCTGAAAATAAATATTTCATTTGATACAGTGTAACGTCCACTGTGTATCTTTCCAAAGAGTTAAAAGCAATATATAACAGAGAGACATGTATACCCATGTTTATAGCAGCACCAACTAACAACATCTAAAATGTGGAAGATACCAAAATACCTATCAACAGACCAACAGATACAAAAATTGTGGTGCATGTACACATGGAGTACTACTCCAGTACTACAGACAGATTTGAGGTGTTTATAAGTAAATAGACACACTTTAAACCATCATGTCAAATACCACATGGTTTCTCTGATGTGAGAAACCCAGAACACAGACATTCTATATAGAACCAAACAGGTGTGACACTGGGAGTCAGGGGCATGACGAAGGTGCAGGAGGGCCAAAGTGTGTGGGGGGCGGGGGGTTGTAATGTTGATGCAATATGTATGTGCACAAAATACTCAATCTCAATGTGATCACTGATAAAATTGGGGGGGGGGGTGGAGCTAAAAATTGGAAGTCCAAAGGTGGCATGAGTGAACCAGCCTTAGTCAGTGGGATGCAGTACAGGCATTCCAGTAGGGGTCAGGCATCAGTAGGTCAGACGGTGATGTCAGGGTGTGGACTGCCCAAGGGCGAGGCTGGAGTAAGAACAATAAACTCCAGGTGCCAGGGGAATCATTTTATATGTATTAGACATGTAAGCCTCACAGGCCCTTATCATAAGGACTATTATTTCCCTCTTTTTACATGTGGGAAAACTGAAACACACAAAGTTTCGCATGGTCTCCCAGTCAACACAGAAAGGAACAAGAGGAGCAAATCCAGGTCCCAGGACCCACTTTTTTTGACCACTAGACCACACTGCCTCTAAACAAGGAAGGGAACCTATAGGCACACACCCTACTCAGTGCCTGGATGGTGAACAGGGAGACGACTAGGCAGGCAGACAACCAGCCCGAGACCCATCTGCAGCCCTCGCTCTACAAGCCGGGGCCACGCAGCCCCCACAGCCCTCTCTTCCTCACCCAAGTTCCTAGCAGGAAGGTCCGTAAGGGTTTTAGGAAGCTCAGTGTGAGGACATCAGGGCAGCTACCAGCCCTGCTCGAGCCCGCCCCATCTCACAGCGCCTGCCCTGCTCTCTGGGCAGGGCCCACCATGCCCGCCCATCCACAACAGCCTTAGGCTTGCTCTGCCCCGCCTTGTAGCCCTGGCTGCGGTCCTTACTTCTAACCACTCTGTCTTACTCTCTGGTCTGACTAACCCCTCTCTCCCTAGGCCCAACCCAGCTGATGGATCCCCACACATCTTGATTTTGTGTGTGTGATTTTGGGAAGATCAAGCCCAGGGCCTTCACACTAAACTACATCCTGCCCTCCCTACCCACTATTTTTTGTTTTGTACACGGTCACCCTAAGTCACTAAGTTGCCCAGGCTGGGCTGGAACTTTCAATCAATTTACAGGCCTACACCACCAGGACCAGCTACATCCTGAATTTACCTACCACTTACTTGCTCCTGACCAAAGCTCTCCAAAAACTCGCTTCCACTCAAGTCAGGGTCCCCCACCTCCACTCAGGCTAGAATTCACTCTACTCCTGTTCCTCCAGCAGCAGTACCCACAACCGGGGTGCCTAGTGCCCAGGCCCAGCTTCTCACCACCTGCTGCTTATACTCCTGCTCTGACCCAGCCCTGCTGTTCCCCCACTCCATCACCACAAGAGGCTCTTCAGATACAGGGTCCACTTTGGACTCTATGAGTCAGAATCACTAGGCCTGGAACACACCTCACGAGCTGCCGAGTAGCCTGCTGTCCACATTCCCCCACCTTCTCTGTCCCCCCTCATTCCCAGATTCCACCTTCTCCCACTGACCACTCCTGCAGCCATGTGAACAACACTAGGTTGCACTGGCCGTGTTCCAGATTTGCTAAAACAGCATCTGTCCTTTCTGCACAGCATCTCCTTATCAAACTCCCAACAAAGGAAGGGTGCTAATACAGTAAGACCTCCCAGCCTCAATTTTCCTATCCTGAATAGTCTCTTTCCTGGTCAGTCTTACCCACCCTGCTCTACCACCTCAGTCCAGAGCCAAACCCACAATCACCCCCTATACAACCACCTCAGGCACAGAGATACGTGGTCCCACCACAGCAGCAGCTTTCATGGTCTATGAGCATGGGTTGGTGGAGGTGGGGGCTCCCACAAAAGGACTTTTGGGTCAAGGACCAGCCACTCAAGCCAGTCCCCAGGCCACTGAGCAGTACTTCTGGTTTCTGCTAAATGCTCAACACCCCCAGACATGCCTAAGTTTTCCCTAACATGAGTTTTCCTTCTCACCCAATTAAAGAGAAAAATATTAGAGGGGCTGGGTTTTTTTTTTTTTTGCATACCATAAAACTGTTTTTTGAGCTAACTATGTCACATAATGAGGCTTAAGCCCACTGCCAGATCATCACTTTAGATCCAGTTCTATGTAACATCCTTGCTCAAAAACCTTCCATGGCTTCCCATTGCCTAAAGGATAAAATTACTTAGCACAGCCATAAAACAGCAAGTAGAATCTAATGTCCTTGGGATGTGTGTGGAAAGAATGTAGTAATAATACAAAGAACATAAAAATAACAATAAAAAATCTAAGAATTATTGAGCACTTACTACATGTTTTGCACATATAAACACGTAGATTACCCTTACAGAGTACACTAACCCTCATAACCACTCACCAGGAGTGCACTCCTACAGTCCCTCACTAGTGTCATGGAACAAGGGTGAGAAGTTGGGGGAATCCAGACCATCACTCCTTGGGCCCTATGCTGGCCTAGAACCCCAATTTTGCCCAAAGCCTCTCAGGTAGGTTCTCCAGACAGGGCCTGGCACCTGCAAACACCTGCAGCTTCTCCTGGAGCCTGCCCACTGCTCAGCCACCATGGACAGGCTCCATCTCACTGCGGCACTGGCCATCTATCATCCAGTCCTTGTGAGTGGTGCCCAGGGTCTCCCCAGCCCCAGAAAGCATCTTGGGGACAGGCTTCACCCCATTAATCCATCTCCCTACTTCCTGAGACAAGACACATTTCTCACTGGCACACAGCACAGCACAACGTGCAAAGCACTTCACTCACCTAGACCTCACGTGAACCTGGAAGGCCAGGAAGAATACAACTCCATTCTGTAGGGAAGACATCACTGTGGCATCTTTAAGTTCCTGAAATTTTTAATATCTTTATCCTCCTGACAATCCCTCCAAGACTACCATTAGTCCCTTTTATAGGTGAAAAACCTGAAGCAGAGAAGGACATTGACTCCATGGTCCCAGGTATGGCCAGGCTCGGCTTGAGCACAGTCTCCCTAGGGACATTTGGTCTCTGAAGGCCACTGTACCATAGACGTTGTCTTCTTTATGATGCCCACACCCTTCGTCACTGACAGCCATGGCCAAGTGAGCCTTGAAAATCCAGACTAGTTGGGTCCCTCTGTTTCACCGTGACTGTCCACAGCCTCTGGACACTCAGACAAGTACAGCAGGCATCTGGCCAACCACTTGGGATGGCTTTCAGCTGCCAAGGTGGGGGAGGGGGTAGTGGGCCAGGGCCAGGACAGCTAAGTCTGATGTCTGATTCTGGCATGTTCCCTCAGACACTCCTACCCTATCCTGGACCTGCAGCACCCCAGCCACAGTCACCCCCACCCCAGCCTCTCACTCCCACCCACAGATCCAGATTTCCATTCCCTCAGCAGCATGAGCTCAGTAGGAAGGAAAGCTGTCTGATTACAAGCAGTCCTGGCTGTGGGACACCAAGGGTGTGGGCGCCATAAAGCAGGCGCCATCCATGGCACACGATGGGCAGGGGAGGGAGTGTAGTACATCACACTCACAGCCTCCTAAGCCTGTTTCCTCACCTGGAGAACACACCTTATGGTCTAATGCCAAACCTAACTCTCCAGACAGATGTGCAGCTCAGAGTGATACGGATACGAAGATGCTCTGGGAAAGAGAAGAGGGTCTCTCATTACCATCCAACTGAACCAGCTTTCCCTGGGTGTCTGCTCCAGGCCAGGCTGACGATGAGCCCTGAGATCCCACAGAGGAATAATGGAACTGTCTCCTACCAAGTCCTGCCAGCAGGGAAAACAGATGGAAAACAGGCAATCTTCTTGTCACACAGGTGACCAGGACTGGGTAGAAGAATGCCGCAGGGACCAGGGACCCCAAGAAGAGGAAGAGACCTAGCATGGGGCAGTAGGGGGCAAGAAAGGTCTTCTGGTGGCCTTGAAGTGAGCTGCAGAGAGCAGCAGGAGTTAGCCAGATGAAGGAAGTTAGGCAGAGAAAGTTGTCAGTGAAAGCTGGAAACAGAAGGTGCTTGCAGGTAAGTATGGCTGGGCCACTGGACAGTGAGGATGACTAGGAGAGATGAAGACAGCAAAGCGGGGCACACACAGCAGGCACTCAGAACAGGGTTGTTTCACGCTTGGAACTCCACACTTCCTTTCTGCAAGGCAGCTGACCTGGCGTGGACACCTGTGCCATATCCTCTGGAGTATGAGAACAGTGTTCCTGCTCTGAAGAGCCCACAGGCCTAACCATCTGGTCACCAATGGGACCAGCCCATTAACTTAGCTCAGTGGGGCAGCAGCACAACCCAGGGATAAAGTCAGGCTAGGCAGATACTGTGGGACCCCCTTCTCCACTTTCTCAAGCCTATGTGACCTTAGGCAAGTCATTCAAAGCTTCAGGTCCTAGACTTGAAGTCACAGAGTCACTACAAAGAGGGCTACTCAGGACTTATAGTATGGTCCTATACACACCGTAAAGGGTCCCAGCAGAAGGGACCAAATTTTCACAATCATAGTAGATCAAGTTGTCTTGAAAACTGTAGGGCTACAGGCTTACTCATTAAGCACAAAAGAGTACACAGAGCTGGGTGTGGTTATACAAGCCTGCGGTCCCAGGACTCTGAGAGGCTGAGGCAGGAAGATCACATGTTAGAGGTCAGGCTGGGAAACTCAATGAGACCCTGACTCAAACCTAAAAAATTGTGCAAAGGGCTGAGAATAGCTTAATGGACAGACATTTACCTCATGTGTACAAGGTCACTGAGCTCAATTGCCAGCTCCCCCCACCCCACCAAAAAAAAAAGTTATATAGGACAACAGTGTGGATGCAGAGAGCAGAAGTCATGGGTAGGGAGGGGGAAAGGTAGCTGCTTTGGTGGAAGGCTATTCTGGGTCACTTTGTAGCAACTGCTGGCTCCATTGCCTCTCCAACACAAGGAATGAGAATTTCTACTAAGTCAGAGAAGGCAAGTCAATGAAAAGGTTACAATCTACAGCAGGCCCACATCTGCTTACAAAGCCCTGTGTGTGACAGGACCCGAAGGCCCAGGAAAGCCCTGCTCTCAGCCATCCATGTGGCCCAAATCCCCAACTATGTGACCACAGGGTCAATGTGTCACCTCTGAGCTTCTGGCTCCCATCTGTACACGGAGAGAGAGGCCTCCAAGGTTATAGTGAAATCCAAGGAAAAGATATGTATGAAACGTGAACTGTGAGTGACAGTGAAGTAACAGGTCATACGAGAAGTAGAGGTCAAGAAGAGTCTCTGAGGGACAGGGCTTGCAGAAGATCTAATCAGGAAGGCGGCCAAGAGGTCACTCCAACAGTAGAAGAAGACAGTTTCTTCCTACTGGTCCCCTCAGAACTCCACCTAGGAGCTCCCCAGAGGAAGCTTTCCCCACTGCCCCAGGCAGGATGAGATGCCCACCTTGGCCATTGTGCACCATGGTGCTTACTCACCTGTCTCCCTCATCTCTCCAACTGGGAGCTCCCTGGTGGCCTCCTTCCTATATGTGGTGCCACACTACACAGCTGGGCAGAGAACAGACATCCCAGCCCAGCAGATGAGCCACGCCGACCATGCTCTCTGCACCGTGGCACAAGAAGGTCCAGGCCCAGCTCAAGGAAGGCATCACAGGTGAGTGGGCCTGGAGCTCCAAGCAGCACTCTGGAAGAGAAGAGCTTGAAGTTTCCAGCAGGAACACAGGAAGGGAGGTGGCCTAAAGAAGTATGCAAGCATTGGCATTCATACGCTGGCCTTTACTGAGCACCCACTAAATATCATGATATTCCACCTATACACAGCATCTCACTTAACCCTAACAACTGCTCCAGCAAAGAAAACTCTCCATCTATAGCACAGATGAAGCAGTGCAGCAGCTCCACTCATCTTAAGAGAGGCTTGGAGCTGCCTGAGGCCGAGCCTGGGATTCAACCAGGACAACAGGAGCAGAGGCCACAGTCAGGCAAAGATGTCTAAAACACAAGAATGCCCAGGCACTCAGATCGCAGCAGTAACCCCGGTTTACAAGGCAGGACAACCCTGAGGGTTTTTCCACCCCTCAGGAGCCGGCAAGCTCCAAGTTGCTAGGGCCGTGCCCAGCACGGGCTGGAATTTAATAAAATGAGAAGCAGCTAATGGTTAACAATAAAAAATAATATTTTTCCTTCAAGCAATTAAATTGTAATATAGAGCTCGCTAATTCCTTCCTGTTCTTTCCCTTGGGATCTCAGATCAAGCACCAGGAGAAATAAATTATGCGTTGCTATTCCCCACTTAAAATCCAAATTTAAAAGAATCTAAGGGAAGAAATATTGCCTCCTTCATTAAGGCAGGAATCTCTGAGGACTTTGTACAATGGTTTCATGTAACAAGTTACCTTTCTGCAAACACAGGACCAGCCGCCCGGCCACAGCTTAGGCTGATAAATTCTCTTCTTGCTCTTTCTCCAAAAAATCAGAGTGTGTAAATATTAATCTTACCAAAACACAGCAAAAAAAAAAAAAAAAAAACTAACTAAAAACACCGCAGTCCATCCCACCCCCTCTCCACCCGGCTGGCACTTGAAGTCCTCTGGCCTCTCTCTTCCCTGTGTGACCCCACACAGTTCCACCAGCAGCGCCCAGCTCCTCACGTCACCTGGCTCCCATCTCCATGATGAGGCCCACGCTAGTCACCCTAGTGAGGCTGCCAAGCGCTCCCTTCCCACCAGTATTCGTTGTCCCAACCCCACCCCCAGCCCTTGTCCAAGTCCCTCTGCCGGAGCAAGCCATCCACTGTCAGAATGTCCACAACACTGTCTCTTGATTCTCCTTGTAACCTTGGGAGAGTTCCTCGAGACAGCCACTAGCAAACAGTAACAGAACCCAGGATGCTCCATTTACATTCCCGCCGGGACAACCCTCACCTAACCTAGGGTGGTACCCAGTGTTCTACAGTGGCGTACCTGCATCCCCTGGTGGTTCATAAGCAAACCGGTGCCATGGAGGCCCACTCCTCCAGAGGTGGGGCAGAGGCTAGGAGAAGGCAGGACCTCTAGATGTTACCCAGGTAGTAGGGAAAACAGTCACGCAGAGTAAGTCCAGACAGTGACGCAATGATATGCTCACTAAGCCCAGTGGAGGAAAGACAACAATGCCAGTTTGAGCAGGTCGCTCTGCCGGGACTCCCTCAGCTCCTGCCCCGTCTGCTGGTCAGAGATAGGCAGAGCTGGGAGCTTCTGAGCTCAGCATCCGACCCTCCCATGTTTCCCACTCCTGCTTCTTATCCTGTCCCTTTGCACATGCAGTTCCCACCACTCTGCCTAGGAGAATCCTCTGCATGATTTCAAACACAGTCCAGAGTCGCGTCCTGGCCCCACCCTCCTCTGGGGATGGCATCTGCTCCTAAGTGTCTGCCCATCCCAGGCTGTGGGCACCAAGTCAGGTCAGGATCTGACCCATCCGAGCGGAGAGCTTGCATCCACTCAGGGCTCAGGACACACCGGGACAGCTGCCCTTAAGAGCAGCACAGAGCAAGGAGGAGAGAGGGCTGGAGGGGACCCACGCCTCCTCCGTGCCCTGATATGGTCCTGCTGAGGTGTGTTTATCGTGTCCCCAGTACCAGACTCAGCTCCAAACACCACTGCACATCCTTCCTCACTTCACCCTAAGAATGATGAGGTGACCTCCCCCTCTTCCTTTTCCTCCTCCTCCTCCTATTTCACAGCTCAGTGGACAGAAGCACAGAGAGGTTAAGAAACCGGATGAGGTCACAGAACAAAGGAAGTGAAACAGGCTCTGAGCCAGTTTCTAGCCAGCATAACCAACATCCCTGTGTAAAACACAGGGATCTACGGGAAGGGGACAGGGCCCAGTCACTCTAGAGATCAACCCTCTCGTGTCCAAACACCTCCCTGTATCTACATCCATTTTCTGACGCCTGCTCAGAGACGTCTTCTGTGCTACCCAGGCCAACATTCCAAGAAGTCCCTGCCCCACCCACCCCTCGCCCAGACCAGACAGCAAACAAACAGGACACCAGGAAAGCACCAGCCGGAGAACCTTATAAATGCTCCCAGGAACCCGCCCCACCCTCCCCATATTCCAGGGCTTGTGGGACGTCTGAGCCCTGGATGACCTCAGCCAGGGCCGACCTCAGCTCTGAAGACACGCACCACGGGCAACATCCCCCACCCCCTCGGCACACTCTCCACAGGATGACACAGCAGGAATCCAGGCACAGACTTTCCATCCTCCCAAATCCACTGGGCTGTGTCTTGTCCTCCCAAGAAGGTGCCTTTGGTAACGGTCTGGGAGGCTTCTCTATAACTCTTGGCTCAAGGCTGTCCCAACCCCAGCTGCAGGACACGAGCCACTCCTAGACTGTACCCTTCTACTTCAGGCATCCAGCCCCACATATGGACACTGCCCACCACCTGCCCACTGAGAAGACACTGGTGAGCTCAGAGCCCAGCCCTGGGCCCTCGGTCTAGCTGCCACCATTCAAGAGCAGATACCCAAAAGGCTGCTGCTGACACAAAGCCACACCATGGTAGGACCAGGTGAAGGAGAGACACAGCTGCCACCCAGACTGCCACCCTCACAGAGCAGACGACACTTCATCCCACACAGCTCTCTGCCAAACATCCCAGAATCCCTACCCCATAAACCCAGGCCCCTTCCACAGACATGCCACCTCATGGTTTATGAGCCCCTCAACCCTCATTTACATGATTTGGCCCCAGCCATGGCCCTGCGTGGGCAATACCCTGACCCCAATTTTCAGAGCATAAAATGGGCTGGGAGGGTGAAGTACCTCGCCCAAGGCCATACTACTTGTCACAGCCATCCCAGCCCTAAAAGGAATCAGCTACTCAAAAGGGCAAGTGTACTTAACACAGCAAGCACTGCGCTACTTACACATGCAAATATACTGCTACTCTTAGGGCCACAGCCTCATCAGTTCAGGCTGTCACCACAGAACACGGCTGACAGGAGCCGGGGTGTAGCTCCGTAGAATAGCACTGCCCTGGTTCATCTTCAGTATCAAAAGAAAAACAAAGAAAAGAAAAGAGAAAACAAGACCACAGACTGCGGATTCAAACAACAGGCATTGGCTTCCCATAGTCTAGAGATCCAGAAGTCCAAGATCAAGGTGCCAGCACAGCAGGTTTCTGATGGAGGCCCTTCCTGCACTGCCTTACTGCCTTCTTGCTGAGAGATCACATGAAAGGGAAACAAAGAAGACTCTTGGGTGTCCCTCCCCTCGTGGGAGTGGGGGGCACCCTCGAATCCTCATCTGAGTCTGACTACCTCCCAAATGCCCCATCTTCAAATTCCACTGGAGTGGGAGTTAGGGTGTCAAGGAGGAACAAGTTCAGCCTGGACTACTGCAACCCACATCTACTAAAAAGGACACTGAAGCACAGAAAGGTTGAGTAATCTACAAAAGCTCACTCAGCCAGAGTGAGACCCTCTGGGATTCAAATCCAGGTGCTCCTAACCCAAAGCCGGGAGTCTGAGCTGAGATACTTCTATCAGGTGAGGGCGGAGCCCAGCAATATGCTCAGTGAGAGTCCCTGGTCCCCCGTTCCCATGTCCCCCCCAGTCCCAAACATCCTGGACCATGCCAGAGCACAAGCCCCTCAGTTTGAGGGAGGACACACCGCACTAGGGAGTACTCCAGAGGCTCCTGCTCCTGACTGAAGCTGGGCCAGCCCTCCCTTCCGCTCACAGCAGTCTTAGCCTCAGGTTCTAGTTCCCCCAATCCACCTGTTTTGAGGTAGGAAAGCCCCGCATTTCTGCCTGCAACCCCCACTGTGCAGCCCTTACTCCTCAACAAGGAAGGGAAGGCAGGACTGCAGAGCCCAGGCGTGGTCCCCCTTCATGCTGCCTGAGGCAGAGGGAGGAGTGTGTCCTAGGGACTGGGAGGGGCAGATCAGAGGTGGTGGTAGGCTTCTGTTTTTGATTTTTAAAAACTGCCTTTTTAAAGTATACTATTTAGAAGTTTTACTATATTCACACGGTTTTGCACCTGCCACCACCATCTGATTTGCAAACAATTCTACCACCCCAAAGAAACCCATGGGCAGTCATCCCCAGCCCCCTCCTCCCAGCCCCTGGCAACCCCTCATCCATGTGCTTCCCTGTCTACACAGCTGCCTCTGCACGTTATGCCACTGCCACTGGTGCCAGGCTGCTCACGCTGCAGAATGCCTCTACTGTTTGTGCTTGACTACCCGGATGCTTGAATAACATTCTATTGCACAGACACCATACTGTACTTACCCATTCACTGCCTGATAGATACTTGGGGTTGTTTGCACTTACTGTGATAAGTAACACTGCTATTGATGTTGTGAACAAATGCTGTACATGCAAACATTTTCCACCCTCTTGCGTCCTGACCTAGGAGTGCAACTGTGGGGGCCAATGGTGGCCCTCTGTGACCTTCTGAGGAAGCGCACTACTTACATCCACTCCCTCTGGCAGCCTGTGAGGGCTCCAAATTTCACACACACACACACACACCTGCCGCCGCCAACCCTCGTCACTGTCTATCTTGTTGAGTACAGCCATTCTGGCGGGTGCAGTATGGCCTCACATGAAGTAGATAGGATATGAAGCCCTGACTTGGGGACAGTCTCCTTCTCGTGCAAAGCGGAGCTGTGGGATTTGGGCCCACGGTCTGTTCCTCCCAGCTCCCACTTATTGGATGCTTTACTTTCATGTCTCAACCACTCCAAGTGCTCATGATGCCTGAGCCCTGTTACTGCCCCCATCTTACAGAAACTGAGGCACAGAAAGAAGTGACTGCCCACGCTGTTAAGAGGTGGGAGCAGGGTTCAATTTCGAGCTAGAACCTGGTCCAAGGGCTCTTAACCACAAGGACCTCCGGCTCTTCAGCCAGAAAAGACACCAAAGACACCCTGAGAACACACCTAATTTGAAAATGAAAGACACACTCCCTGACCTCTACCCTCACTGCAGCTATCACTGCTATCAGAAACCCAGTTCCCTCGAGAGCCAGCCAACCCCCAGCCTGGGTGCTAGGCACACAGTAAGCACTTAATAACCTCCTCGCATTTGTCTTCATAGGTGACTTCTATGCAAGTCCCTCTCTGCCTGCACTCATGGAGGGCATCTAGACCCGCAGGGTCAGCATGGGGCTGGACCTCCCATGGCGCCTCCGTGTCTGTTCCCACTCCTGGGCACTAACTCTTTTCTCAACTGTCAAATAGGGATGAGGATAGTGCCTGCTACACAGGGAGGTAAGGGGAGACTTGGGTGAGCTGGTACCCAGAGTGCTCAGGGCAGCACCAAGCATAGGCGCGTGAGGGACAAGTGTCACTTCCCCTGGCACCCACCTCCAGGCCAGAGTTGGGGCTCCGAGTGGGGCCTACAGAGCAGAGTGTGGCAGGGCTTCCAGGCTGGGGCAGGAACAAGGGCAACGGCTGACCGGAGGCCACCTGGTCACAGGCCAGTGTCCTTCTCACCACACTGAGTCACACTCAGCCCAGGCCCTGAGAAGACTTGCCAGGGCAGGGAAGGAGGGCAGGGGCTTCTCTGCAGAGCAGGGGTTACTGCTACTTGGCACCTGTCCTAAACCTCAACCCAGCTCCATCAATGAGAAACCTCTCTTGTCGGCCAGGACTGCCTGCTGCAGGACCAGAGCCACCTAAGCCTGTGGCCACATCCTCTACGTGGCCATAGAAGTCCAAGCAGAGAGCCAGCCTTGACCAGTCTGCTAACACCCACCTGCAGGCCTCAGGATCCTGTCCTCAGATGCCACAGGGAAATGTGGCACTGGAGACCGTAACAGTTTGTCCCCTTAAGAGTGCCTCAGCTGCTCAGCATGGCTTCCTGAGCTTCTAAGTTAGCAGGACTCAGACTCCAACCCCTGCTCGGCCTCATGGCCTTGGCCATTGAAGCCACCTCTCTGAGCCGCAGGGACTGCATGCTTACCCTTTGCTGGCTTCTGGCCTACCACTCTCCATGACCCATGCACTCCATTTCCATCACCACCCTTTGGCGCGGCTACTATCTGTACCTCCATTTTATAATGAAGAAACAGAGGCCGAGGGACATAAAGGAGACACCTATACAGAGATCCTGGCAAAACACTCTGGCACAAGGTCCTCCCTCCCATGGGCAGGGTTTAGAGACTATGGAGAGCAACAGGACAGCCCTTATCTCAAGGAGTCTGAAGAACAAGCTGGTCTTCTTGAGTACTCTACCCAACCCTCCTAACCCAAGACAAACACAGCCCAGGAAAAGGTATGTGAAATTCTGTCTGCCCGGGCTGGAAGTCTTTCCCGCACCCTACTGGTAAAATGGGGTTCCAGGCAGGCCCACTCTGACTCTCCACAGCCTCAGACGCTATGACCACGGCCAGGGTGACGCAGGGCAGGGCAAACCACTCCTGGTCCATCCACAGCAAAACCGCACACAGTTAAGCCTCTTAGATTTTCCAATTTTAATCAAGCCCAGCCCCAAGCAGCATGCTTCAATAAGAGAGGATTTGTTTGGCTTGTTCCAAGAATCAGTGTTACCTACTGAAGAAACAGATCCTCTCCCTCGGGGGCACTTGCGCACTCAAGATACTACGCGGCCTTTATGCACTCCTCCCTCCCCTCTTGGAGGAACTGCCTGCACCCCTGAGGAGCCCAGGGGATCCCGAGCAGGATCAACATTCTCAGCTGCACCTTGCAGAAGGGCAGTTTACGGGTTCCTGCCTGATCACTGTCATCCCTACTCTTAACCGCCCACAATATATCTACAGCAAGAATTAAGCAGGCTATATCAATTCCTTCTTGCAAACAGAGAAAGGCACAGAGAGGAAAAGTAACTCGGCCAGCAACACACAGTTAAAGGCAAAGCCATTCTTCTCATTCTGAGATGAGCCAGTCTCTGCCCTCATGGGGCTATTGTTCAGTGGACCTGCCATCCTGCACCAAGGAGCCTTGCTTGAGGAACCTCCTGCTCTGTGAGTCATCCCATCTAGCAAGTGGAGGTGTCTCTGAGGGTGGGGCAGTGAGATGACAGCAACAGCGAGCCTGACCTGCTTTGGCACAGACACAGGTTAGCCATGGCTCCAAGGGGAGAACCTTGACCAAGTCCCCTCCCTCCCTTCCCAGTACAGCCTCACGGCAAGAGAGAGAACACCCATCAGAGGAGTGTGGCCAAAGTGCAGGACCTTGACCTTCCGTGGCAAGCACCATCACTGTCATCTGCAGCTCCCCAGTGACTTTACATGCACCCTATAGGAAACAAAGAAGGGGCTCCCATGCCCCCACCCCCATTTTGCAGAAGACAGCAGGGAGACCCAGGAGGGAAAATGCCAGGGAAGCCTGAACTCCCACCTCCCAGGTGTGCCTAATGGGCATCAGACACATGAAGAAAAGGAGATGGCTTTTTGTTGCATGAGGTCTTTTTCCAAGCCTCCCTGCCTCCTGGGAAGACCTGGCAGACTCCGTCTCTGTGTCAGCACCAATCTAGAAGCTGTGCGTCTACAATCACATCCGCCTCCACAGCAGCAAGTTATTATTTGAGGACAGAGAGGTGCAAGAGGACACGTCACCTGCCCAAGATACTCAGCTGACAACTGGCAAAACCAGAGGGTGAATCCATGCTTGCTGACTCCAAGGCCAGCTACATCACCAGCCCACAGACCCCTCCACTGCACCTGTATCTTGAGAGAAGTGACAGGTCCCAGGACCACTGGTGACAGTGGAGAAAAGCTCTTACACAGAGAGAAAGTGAGTGTTTCCAGAAGCAAGCTTTCCCCCAGGAAGTGGAGGGGGGCAGTCACACCTTCTCTTTTCTCAGTCACCATCCATTCCCATTCAACAACAAATTACCGGTCAGAAACCCTAAATATGAAAAAGAATCCGATCCTGTTCTCAGGTCACCTGCCACCAGCTGTCGAGAAAAGGAAAGCAAGCTGAACCTTCTGGCCACGGGTAGTTCTACCTGCACCCCAGACTCTTCTGGAGGCAGAAGTGAGGAGGTCGACGAGGAGGGAGGGAGCGTGGGAGCACGGGAGGTGCAGGGACCTTCCATCCCAAGCTGTTTCCACTTTTTATATTTACCCAAATCCTTTAATTGGCCTTCATGGAAAGATTCCCGATTAAGCTAATCCTGCCCACCGAGCTCTCCCATTACTGCTCCCGGGAAGTCTGAGGAAGGCCAAGGGAATACCTAAGTCCTGGTTCAGCAGCAAGCCAGGCAACCCTTGCCAGCCATCGGCTGCTCCTATTAGGCAGCCTGGGCAGCACCAGCAAGGACTCAGCAACCCAAGGCCTCAACTCTGGCTGCAACTGCCGCCTCGCAATGACCTAGGAAACTGATTCAGTTTATCTTTCATAAGCACTGCAACATCAGCTACGGTACTGTGGTGCATACCTAAGAGATAGATACTCTTGTTGTACCCATTTTACAAGTGAATAAACCGATGCTTGTGAGGTTAGGGAACCTGCTGGGTGTTCCAGACGGTGCAAAGTGCAGGCTCCTGTGCAGTGCAGTCACATCAGAGACCTGGCCTCCTCTGGCTCCCTTCTAAGGCAGGCCAGCCCCAGCATTATCCCAGGTGGCCCAGCTATCTCTGGGGGAAAGCACTTAGGTGACAGAGCCCGGCTCACAGTCAGTGCTCATTGTCCCTTCCCCTTCCCTCTTCGGGAGCTGGGAGAGGCTAAGTGCGACTCTTCAGGTTTACTTTTTCAAACCTCTAAGCAGCCAAGGTCCCTGCTGGTCTGCAGTGACAAGCAGTCCCATCCAAGCAAACAGCGTGCCTGCCACCGTCGGCACTTTCCGCAGGCGGCTACAGGATGAGTGCACCTTCAAGGCCCCGCCAGAGGCTGCCTCCTTCTCTGAACTTGGCCTTTCAAAGGGGCTTTCATTGATCGGGCTTTAATGTCTCACATGATTTAATCGGAAACACGTGCCTTGTAAATATCGTCTGTCATGTTCCATCAGGTTCACGGGGAAAGTACAAGTCAATAAACAAAGGTTATAGCATAAATCTACCTTGAACACATAATACCTCAAGTAAGAAAATCAAACCACGTGTGACCTCTGACCTGCACAGTTTCATGATCAGGAACTCAGGGTATAGTCAAGAACACTTCTAAATGTTCATAATTAACAGGGCGGCTGGGCCTGGTCCATCTGCAGAGAGCAAGCATTGACTGCAGCCCTGCCACAAGGAGCCCTCCGCAGCACCTGTTAAATCACCAAGCACTCCAAGCGGGCTCAAACCCTAGCCATCTCCACCGTGGAGGGGCTTGGAGGGCCCCAGGTGCATCCTTCAGAGAGGAGAGGGCGCCTCCCGCTTTTCCTCATACAGAGGATGATGAGGGGATGGTAGGCCACCCCCTGCTTCCCTTCCATCCCTCTGCTTCCCTGCCACCCTCCCAGGCTGTTCTCAGAGCCCTGAAAGGGACAAGGCAAAGAAGATGAAGATGAGGTCTGGAAGACCAGAGAGCCACAGGTCAGATCCCAGTTCTGCCCATTCAGAACCTCTCCACTGTGCCTCACCTACCAGGAAAGCCAGTAACAATAATGGCCGTCCTGTTGGGGTGTTTTTGCCATTAGGAACTCTCTACTGATCATTTCCTCCAAGAAATGAGTATGTTCCTTGTCCAATACTTAAATAAAGAATGTAACAAAGTTGGGGCTCATGTATCCCTAGCACCTGCCAATTCCAGGTATCAGTCATCCCACATGGGTGACTAATGAGCAAAGCCTTTCGAAGCCGGGTCTGGGTTAGTCTCCCTCATCTGCCTATTAAAATTGAAAGCAGAGCTAGTATTAGGATTATAGTTGGGTCAACTGATGTTGAAATTTGAAGGAGAATGAGACAGGTGCTAGTTTTGACATGTTAATAAGATTATACCTTTGGACACGTAAATCCACTTAGCCCTGGCGAAGCTCTCCACAGAAGTTTGAAGGAAAAGCAAAGCCGAGTAGGAAGACTCAGTTTTCTCAACTGCCAAATGGGTAGCACCTGCTTCCTCACAGGTTTCAAGTACTGTTGCGCTCAAAATGGCATATTCAAGAATGCCATCATAAAAGCATCCTATAAATATGTCTCTCTTCTTAAGCAAGCTCACAGACCTCAATATCACGGTCCAGAAGACTTTATAACTCATCTAATTCAACCCCTTTGTTTCGTGGGACTGGACCTCAGAGCAGGCAAGAGACTGGCATCATCCAGCCAGTTGGTAGGAAGGCCAACCTCAATGCCCAGGCCTCGAGGTGCAGCTAAGGGAGAGAAGGCACTGTGCTACAAAAGGCCCCTTAGCGCTGTAACCCAACTTTTCCCGTAATTCATCCTCCATCAGGAGCCAGGAACCTTTTCTCTGCCAAAAGCCTTCTGGATATTCATGATGTCATTTACTGGCTGAACAAAATTAAACTAAATTAACTAAACTAAACTAATTAAAAATTAAACTAAGCCAGACTCAGTGATGCAGGCTTCTAATTCTAACACTCTGGGAGGCTGAGGCAGGAGGACTCCAAGTTGGAGCCCAACCTGGGCAATTTAGCAACTTAGTGAGACCCTGTCTCAAAATTAAAAATAAAAACTGGACTGGGTATACAACGCAGTACAAAAAGCCTGGACTCAATTCCCAGTATTTAAAAAAGAAAAGAAAAGAAAAGAAAAACCTGCTGTATTTGGTAAAACAACACAATCTGGACAGTCCTACCCCTGTTCTGTGAACTTCTAGCTTTTCTTCCCCCAAAAAGTTCCCTATTGCTCTGTCTACCCACAGACCTTGCTTTTAAAGTGTGCTCCAGTTAGGGCACAGCACCCACACACAAAGCCTGGGAGCTTCCCCTCCATCCTCGCATACCTCCAACCAGACCCGACGCTGCCGGGAGCCTGGCTCACACTCAGCACGCTGGGCCACTTAGCCTGTTATTATTCCTTTAACAGCTACTGTCTGTCTCCCATGAACTCCATGAAGCCAGGGCCTGCCTGTCTCATTCTTGTTCACCACAATAGCCCATATCTACAGATATGTCAAGTCACAGTAGGAACTCTTAACTGCTGAGTTTTTGGATCTGGGGCATACACCAGAGCAGGAACCCTGCCTACAGTTCTATGTACCACAGAATGTTCCAGGTGGAAGGAATTTTAAAATTAAGCCCAAGAGCCAAACCTGGTGGCACAAGCCTACAACCCCAGTACTCTGGGAGGCTGAGGCAGGAAGATCCTAAGTTCAAACCCAGCCTGGGCAACTCAGTGACTTAGTGAGAATTTATCTCAAAATAAAAATCAGGAAACAAGCTGAGGACATAGTCAGGACTCTGGGTTCAATCCCCAGTGTTATAAATAAGCACATAAATAAATAAATAATAAATCAAGTCCAAGTGACTCAGCTGACTGAGGCCACACACAGGCAAGCCATCCAGAACCTAACATAGGAGGGTCTTGCTGATAGTAAAATGAAAGGAGTTCGTGGGAGCCGGGTGCCTGAATGGGCAGTCGGGGCCTGGAGCATGGGCTTCCTGGCAGTTATGCAGCGTGACAGGTGGTCATACACACGCATGGGTCAATCAGATAGCTGGGCACATGAGTGAATAAGTAAATGGATAAAGCACATGGACAGGAAAAGACTCATTCAGATTTACTCTGAGATCTGGTTCATCATTAAAGCAAGAAGGGTCCTTCTTGCTGACAAAGCCAGGAAGCCTCACCCACTCTGAAGCAGCCCACACACAGGTGGTTCCAACTCACCCCGTATGCTCTAGAGCAGGGCAAGTGCAGGACATTCGACGAAGCTTAGGACTATTTTTTTTACAAGCAACTGGGGCGGAGAGGGTAGACACAGGAGTGGGTGCTTACACCGATGGCCAAGACAGGTGTGGGGCTGGGGGAAGACGTGGACAGTGGATGGACAGAGCCTCCCTGTGGGGGTGGAGGATGGTTGACACAGAGGTACTACAGAAAAGAAGATAGTCCTCAGACAAAAGAATCAAACGTAGGGTGCCTATGTCACAAGAGACCTATGCCATAGCTTCCTGAGGCAGGCTTGCTGCCTCGCACTCACTGAGAGTCCTCTAGCTCCGTGCCGGCCGGGGCTCTCATCAGCTCAAGGGAGGGGCTCAAGGGAGGGGCTTCCCCTCCCTCTCCAGGATCTTAGGTGCTGTCCCCAAGTCTCCTGGATGTCATCCTCTCTATCCGGGGTGGGGAGCATCTCCCACAAGACTGCATGTGAAAAAGAGCCCAGAGCCTTTTACATCTCCTTGTTGAAGCTATGCATGGTGGCCACAGAAGCCAAGCAGTCCCAGGGTGCAGGGAGCACAAGGGCTGCGCACTGCAGCTGCCTTGCCATCCGGCCATATCCTGACACAGGTCTCATCTAAGATGCAGGTGGTCCTAGATGAAGGGCAAGAATCAGGGTGAAAGGGCTTAACCAAGGGCAGTGCAGCAATCAGTCTTGGGATCCCAAACCACGGTCTCAGTTACAAATCTAGGCAAGCATGAAAACTTCTGTGCACAGAGGACACAGCTTTTCTTTCTATTCATGCCCGGGGGAGGGAGGGGCAGTAGAAATTGAGCTTGGCGCTTTTGCACTGAGTTACATCCTCCATTTGTTTAGATACAGACTTGAGACAGGGTCTCGAGTTGCTCAGGATGGGCTCAAACTTGTGATCCTCCTACCTCAGCTTCCTAGAGAGCTGGGATTACAGGCCTGACCACCACGCCTGGCAAGGACAGAACTTTTCAACACTGTTCCAAAAGCTCCTGGAACAGTCTGTCTTTCCCTCTGCCAGTCTAGTCCAGGGCTCCAGGACAGGGAAGAGCTCCAGGTGTATCCTGCAGGCTTCCAGAGCCAGGTGGCTATGACACTCTGACACAGTGCTGGTCATGCTTGTGCAAACGTAGTGCCTTTGCAGACCCCCAGCACACATGGGAAGCCCGGGCCAGGCGCCCTTCCACGCGTGCAGTATTCCTAAACAGAGTAATTAGGGTGATGTTCGGGTAAGTTTTACACAGGCTCCCTAATCAGAATCACATGCTGGGTGGAGGCAGCCGTAGTGGCCAAGCTGGAGGAGCTGGTCAGTCCCCTTCTCAGCACAGCTGCCACCCTCTGCCTTCCTCACACTAAGTTTCTCTGCTACGGCTGAACCACCCACACCCTAGTATAGGCCAAGGGGAAACACTGGTGTTTGCAGAGGCACCTGGTAGCACCTCTCCATCACAGCATCACTTACACCAAGTCAGACTCAGAGGACCTCCAAGACCCGCTACCACAGTGGTCCCCAAAGCTTTCAGACACCAGGGACTGGCTCAGTTGAAGACCATTCTCCCAAAGAGGGGAGGGCGATCAGTTGTTATGCAGTAGTTTGTTGGAGGATGGCACTGAAACTGCAGTGGAGAGCAGCAGCAGGAGGAGATCGGTGGCAAAGCCCTACCTCCTGTCAATCAGCAGCTGCAGTAGAACCTAACAGGAGCCTGTGACAGGAGACGGGGCTTATCTTACCACACACCCTACTCACAGCTCACCTGTCCTGGCAGTCCAGCACAAGAAGCTTAGGGATCACAACATTACTGAAATCCTACCAAATTGCAGCCTAGCTGTATCCTTCCCTGTTAATAAGCTCTGTAGGAACTCCTTGCCTTTGCCTAGGAGTTCCTCTGGCCTCCTGGCCTCCATGGATAAAGCACAGCCAGGAGTCCAGGGCCCAGCTATGGCTCTTACTGGTCCTTAGGCAAGCGTCACCATACCCATAGGCCCTAGTTTCCTGTCTGTTAAATGGATCACCATAGGGAGACTAACCAAAATATTTCAAAAGTCTGACAGAAATCATTGGGTTCAATACCTGGCATGTGCATGGTTCCTTAGTCTCTCCTCTGATTTGCCTTAAACAAGTCACCTGTGGCCTCTGTGTTTCAGTGTCTCCATTCATCTAATGGGAAGGCAGGACCTAATGAACCCTAAAGATTTTCACTGACAAGACAGGCACAGAGTCTTGGCGTCTGGAAGTAGCAAGTGCTACTCGTGCTCCATCCACAGTGGGGCATTCAAGGCCCAGGATAATGTGAATCCAACCGTCCTTCCCATGCCAATTCAGGAGATCCCAGCCCCCACCAGGCCTTTGCACAGACAGCCTCTGCCTGGAGCAGTGCTACCCACATACATACAGCAGCTGGCAGACCTGGTGCAGCAGCATTGGGGACAGGTGGGGACTCTGCATGTTCAACTAGCTCTAAGGTGATGCAATGCTACTGCTCCCAAGACCACACTGTGGGTGGTAAGAACTGAGCACCCTTTGCTCCTTGCTCACCCTCAGGTCCCACCCTGTAAAACCTGGCTGGAAAGGTGCAATGGTTTGGATCTGGATGTCCTCCAAGAGCCTCATGTAATGTAACTGGAAGGTGATTAGACTGTGGAGGTCAACTGGGTCAAGTGGACTGACCTATGAATTTCACACGCTACTAAGAGGTGAGGCCTGGGAGGGAGGGGTGGATCACTGAGCATAGCGTCTAGCGGGATGTCCACCTGCCCCCAGCTCCTTCCTGACCTCTCCCTCTGCCCTGGTCACAATAAGATGACCAGTTGTTCTCTGCCAGGCCCTTCCATCACTGCCAGCCAACCATGAACAGACTAAATAAAACCTCTGAACTATGAGCTAAAATAAACCTTTCTCCCTTAAGTTGTGGGTGTTGGGAATAGTGTCCCAGTGATAAGAAGGTGACTAAGACAAGGACTTTGCCACTGAGAAGCCTGCACCATGGCAGGAGGCATACTTTAGGCCTTCTGCAGATTTGTATGTATAACTGCACATCACCCACTGCAGCACCAGGCACAACAAGCAAGTTCCAAGTCCACATCCCCACCAAGGGTTCCTGGAGGGTAGGCTCCAGCACAGGACTTGGCCCAGGGGTGGGTCAGTGTGCGTCCCCTGACTGGGTAAGGTCGCAGGTGATGGGATCGGTCTCAGACCTGCACACAAGGCCCGGCAAGCAGAGTGGCCTGTGAAGCCTGGCCTCCTTCCGCCTTGCTCAGGAATGGCTCCCAAGAGGCTGTGGCTGGTCCTGATCTGAGGCAGTTCAGAGGCAGGGAAGAGTCATCAGGAGCCTTGAGCTGAAATGTGGATCTTCTTTTTAACAGTGGCACTTGCTAGAAATGACAGGTGGCTGGAAGCCCAAAAGTCAACTATGAGCCCAGGAGGGCAGAAACAGAGAGAAGGAACAAGAAAACAAAGAGTGAGAGGAAAGGTCAAGATGTAAACGCACAGACAAACGCAGAGGGAAAAAAGAAGCGGAGACAGTACAAAGGAGAGTCCTAAGGGCAGGAGGGGGGAAAGAGAAGGCAATGGAAAAGTGACCCGGTATAAAAAGAGATAAGAGGCCATACTGCAGCACAAAGGAAAGGCAGGGAGAGAAGGGGCAGAAAGGACTTTTTTAAAGGGTGGGAGAAGGCCAAACACTTGAGCCTACAGCTAAGTAGTCCTAAGAGGTAGAAGTTCATCCAAGGAATATTTGACAAGCCCCCACAGAAGGTGGCCTCTCCCCTGAGGCCTCTCCACGGGTGCCTGCCACCTGCACCTCAGGCTTTGGGGTTGGGGCTGTACAAGGAACTTCTAAGGCCTTTTCTTCATTTCCCTCTACTTTCCCCAGCCTTCTCTTCCCTCCAAAATTACTAAATGAAGAAAAATAAACTGGGAATAGCTATTTGGATTTTTTAAATTGTTGTTCTAAAGACAAACAAGGTCATCTAGGCATGGTGGCACAAGCTTGTAATCCCAGCACTCTCAGAGGCTAAGGCAGGAAGATTGCAAATTCAAGCCCAGGCAGGGCAAATGAGCAAATCAGTGAGACCCTGTCTAAAATAAAAATGGGGGGGGGGGGGCGACTGGGGATTTAACTCTATGTGGAGGCCCTGGGCTCAGTCCTCAGTACCACCACCACCAACAAAAAACAAAAAACAATGAAACACAACACCTGGAACAAGGTCCAACACCAGCAGGAGACTGAGAAAACAAGCTCCTTAAGTCACTAGCCTGTCATTCATCTTCACCGAGTCTTGGCATCCCAATCACACACCTGGGCAACATGCACAGGAGCTTCACACATGGTCCCTGCACATGACCCGCACAGCAGTTCACACCAATGCTCTTCACTAGGAGTGCTCCCTCCCCACAGGCCCTGGGTTTGATTCCCCAGCATCACATAAGCTGGGGATGGAGGAGCTCTCTGTAATCCTCGCACTTGGATGACTGAGGCAGATGGATTGCCCCATGTTTGAAGCTAGCTTGGGTTACATAGTGTGCTTCGGACTAGCCTAGACTACGGAGCAGCAAGACCCTGTCTTCAAAATAAATAAAAATAAATAAATAAATAATCTCTCTCTACCCAGTATCTACCCCCAGCTTCATAGGAAGCAGGAGATGGACTAGCAGCCTCATCTTAGAGAAGAGAAAACTACAAACTCTTAGACAGCACTCTGGTATCCAAGACAGTGAGGGTTGAGATCCACGATGATCTGCTTCTGGCCCTGTCTTCTGTTCTGACCCAGCTACGGGCAGCACGAAAAGTGAAGCTTGAACTTACTA
The DNA here is from genome assembly GCA_004027205.1 of Ctenodactylus gundi. Taxonomy (NCBI): domain Eukaryota; kingdom Metazoa; phylum Chordata; class Mammalia; order Rodentia; family Ctenodactylidae; genus Ctenodactylus; species Ctenodactylus gundi. The sequence goes on from PVKB01001980.1 coordinate 266,953, forward strand.
CCAGGAAACGCGGTATTCCTACAACAGTGGCCAAGTCTCTTCCGCGATGCCAGGCCCTCAGCGTGAGTTGAGTGCAGAGACGAGTAAAGGTGACCCTGCTCCCTCAGGAGATAGGCATCCAGAGCAACCATGCTGGAAGGGGACAGAAGTGGCAGCAAGGGGCCACCCACTTGGAGTTCTGGGCCGACTCTGCTGCTCACGTTGCCAGAGGCCTGCCAGGAGGGGTTTCATTGCTGAGGGTGAAGGATGACCACGGACAACACACTGTTAAACATGGACAAGGGCTGGAACGCAAATCCAATCAAGGAAAATAACATGAATGAAGTGTCCAGGGAAGGCCTTCTTGAGAGGTGACACTTCAGCAGACCCCTGGGCCTGTCATGGAAAGAAAGCTCAAAAAGAAAAGGAAACAGGCCTGCCAAGTCCCCACCAAGGGCACATGCTTGCTGTAAATTCACACCAGAAAGGCCAGCGTGGCCCAGATGAAGAGAGGGGCAGAGAGGTCAGAGACACTGTCACATCTGCCCCACGACCAGGGCAGGACCAAAGAAAACAGGTAGAGGCTTAAATGCAGTAGCACCGTGGCAGCATTCTCACTTGAAGTCATATTTAGCACTGACCACTGGGTGCAGAAGGGAGGACAAAGAGGTAAGGGTGGTGGCTGAGAGACCAATGAGGAGACCCTGCAGCTACCAGGAGACAGGTGCCTGGGGTGACATGGCCAGGTGGCGGTGGGAGAGATGCAGATTCATGCACAGAGTCAAATTTCTGGCACAATTCGACAGACAAGCTCCATTAGTTTTTGTTTTGCACTCTGGGAATTAAAGTCAGGTGCACCCTACCACTTCAGCTACATTCCCAATTCTGTCTTTAATTTTTTTTTATGCTGAGATAATCTTCCTGCCTCAGCCTCCTTCAGTACTGGGATGTACCGCTGCATCCAGTTCCGGGCAGTTCTGTTTTGACTGGGGTAGGGTAGAAATGACAATGAAGAGGGGCCAGGGGCTAAGGGTCACAATGACAGCTCTAGGATGCGGAACAAGGAGAGGAGGACATGAGGGACAAGGGACAGCAGAAAGCACTGGGTTGGGAGAGTTGGCCTTGGCTTGCAGGGAAAGCCATCACCTTGGAAGAATGAGACCAGACAAACAATAGGAGAAAATTAAATGAATGAAAAACAAGAACATGTGATGAGGGGGAGACAGTTTCTCATCCCAAAGATCTCCTCAAGAGGAACAATAAGACCCCACACCCACACAGAGAGAGAAAATGCAGGAAAGGGGGCCTCTGGAGACCAAGACGGTGCTTCTGCAAGCTAAAAACGCCTAACGCTTAAAAATCAGATGGGACATAAGTTCAAACAGATTTTCAGAAAATAGATCCAAAAGGCAGAGCTAGGTGCTGGAAGAAAAGATAACAAAATCAGAGCATTAATACAGAAAACCCAATACACAACTAGTGACAAAAAACCAATAGAAAAAGACAACAGAGAAACAGTATAGGAAAAATTTTCCAAGAACTGACACAAGACAGAGGTCACAAGTTTCCAGAAAGGACCTACCAAATACCCAGTCCAATTAATGGGGGAAAGGTGTTATCACTGGAAATCTCTGGACTACCGTATGCTCAGAATATTCAGAAACCTTTTAGAAAACAGTTTCTATGAGCGAGCCAGAGGCATTCAAATTCTACATTGAACAATGGACTTCTCAACAGCAATGGGAGAAGCTAATGGGACACCATCTTCAAAATTCTTAACAGAATCAGCTCAGGCACCAAACAGCCCAACTTCAAATTCTGGCCTGACATTTACTAGCTATGCGACTATGGCCAAGTTACTTTAGTTCACTGGGTCTCAGTTTTCTCATCTGTAAAATGGACATAATAGTAATTTCTACCACCTACTTCAACAGGTCATTACAAAGATGAACTAATTCATGCAAAGCAGTTAATGTTTAATAGTTAGCTCTTATTAAAATTACTCAGCCTGCCAGGCTCTCCCTATAATTCCAGCACTCTTAAGGCTGAGGGAAGGTCAAGAGTTTGAGACCAGCCAGGATCTACAGCAGGACCCCAATTCAAAAAATAAAAATCCAGGAGGCTGAGACAGGAGGATTGCCACTGAGTACAAGACTAGCCTGGGCTAAAGAGCAAGACCCTGCTTCAAAACAGCAACAAAAAAGGATTTGTCGGGCATGGCAGCACATGCCTGTAACCCTGTACTCTGGGAAACAAAGGCAGCAGGATTGCAAGTTTGAGCCCAGACTAGACAACTAAGCAACAACTTGTCTCAAAATAAAATTACACATGAGTTCAGGACCAGCCTAGGCTACAGAGTGAGACCCTGTCTCAAAAAATAAATAAAATAAAATTGCACAGCCTGGGCTACATAATCCATGGGCTACAGAGCAAAACACTGTCCCAATAAATGGGAGAAAGAAAGAAAAGAATGAAAGAAAGAAAGAAAGAAAGAAAGAAAATTACAAAAGGGGATAGGGCTAGAAATATAGCTCAAGACAACTTCCAGTACCACAAAAAAGAAAAAGACTTAGCCAGCCAAAACAATCAAGAATCAGACCTTTTCAGACAGATATCCACATTCACGCTTCTTACAAAGACATCAGAGGCCGTGCCCTAGCAAATTATGGGCTAAACCAAGGGGCAAAATACACTGCAAAGGGAGTCTGCCTTTCTTTTTCTTTCTTTTTTTTTTTTTTGGTTTTTGTTTTGTTTTGTTTTGTTTTGTTTTGTTTTGTTTTTTTGGTGCCCAGTATCTGAACACCTTTCTTCTACTGGGAAAATGACTCACCTTATAAGGAAATATAAAACCCCCCACCCCACCTCCACGAGCACATCCGAGTACAAACTCACACACATACACACGTACAGACATACACTGAAAACAGAGAATCCAAAAAGGTCAGATTCCTAAGACCCACTGACTGCTCACATGCCACCCCGTCCTGACCACCTGGTCCGTTCCCCTGCCTCTTCTCCACAGAGTACCACGGAACGTTATCTGGAGACCTTCACAATTACTTGACTGCTGTGTTCTCTTCTAGGATGTGAGCTTCCAGGTTACAAACACTTTTACCTGCTTTTCCTGCATCTAGAAGAGTACCTACCTCATAGCAAATGCTCCATGCAAATTTGTTAAGTGAGGGGAAAAAGGAAAATGTGCTTTCCCAGCATCCCTTGCAGCCAGGGCCTGGCACACTGACACAGACTCAGCTGATGAGAGACCTGGCTAGAACATAACTTGAGGAGGACGTCTCAAACCCATCCTGGCCCAGGACAAAGACGGGAAGTTAGCTACAGCCCTGTCACAGCAGCAAGGTGAATGCTGTCATCTGGGCCTGGCAATGTACCTATCAGACAGCTGGGGGGGGGGGGGGGGGAGGTTCTTGGCTATACAGTTCCCAACCTGGCTCCCCAGCCTTCAGAGAAAATTCTGAGATCCACCCAACATCTTTTTCTACTTCCATCAGCCAGGGTTTGTGATACATGGTAACCAAAGACAGGCAGGGATCCTGCACAGGCCAACCTGGTAAAGAAGTCCAGTGGGTTGGCTGTACAGAAGGGTCCCTCCTGGCCAGCCTGAGAGGTGGCAAAGACAGAACCAGGTCAGCCTGATGCATCTGCACATTAAGGAAACTATGACTGTAGGCATCTGACAGACTGATGTAATAATTAGGGGAATAATGGTACTGGACCCAAATATAAACTAAGCAATGAAAAAGGAGGTCATATCTAACCTCAGGAAAACAAAACGCTGTGCCAGACAGGAAAAGTTCTCACAGTACACAACTTGACTCAGCAGGCTGTTCCAAATGCACCCACAGGGCTGAGAGACTAGAAACAACTGTGTCAGGCCTTCGGTCCTCCCCTGCCCTCCTGCCCCTTTCCAAACTCCCTCTGCAGAACAATCCCCATCCCCACACCCAAACTCCCTGCAAATTTTGGAAGTTCCTTAACTCTCTGGATCATTCTTAAATCATAAAGATCTTTTAGTCCCGAGAACTTTCAGTCCCAAGAACAGTCTTGGTTTGGTAATTAAGATGTCCCATCCAAATTAATAATTTCACCTCCAGACTTCATGACAACCAATACCCTCCCCTCTCACAAGGGCCTGCCTGGGCCAGGCACAGGCAGGGTGGAAGGGTGGAGCAGGCACAGGCCCTGTCTGTCCACTGAGCAGCAGACACAACAGGCTCTCGGCATCTAGAGGCTCGCGGCTTTCTGTGGGTTTCTCAGGAGCTCCTACTCCACCACATCCCATAGGATATCTCCAATTTCTCACCTGGCAAGCAGCACTCTCAAGCAGAGCTGGCCTGAACACAACCTGGATCACAACCTCAGCTATGTCAGTGATAGAGACAGAGTGCTGCCTCTCCACTCTGTCACCAGGCAGTGACACAGGCACAGTCTTTCCTTTTTATCATCGTGCGTGTGTGTGTGTGTGTGTGTGTGTGTGTGTGTGTGTGTGTGTGTACGTGCACGCTTGTGTGTACTACTAGGGATCGAGCCCGGGGTCTTCACACTGAGCTATATAGCCCCCAACTCATTCTTTTATTTTTCAATTTTGAGATAGGATCTCACTAAGTTGCTAAATTGCCCAGGCTAGATTTGAACTTTCATCCTCCTGCCTCAGCCTCCCAGTGCTAGGATTACAGGCCTACACTGGTGGGCCATCTTTGTCTCTACCACCTTTACTCATAAACCTACATCATTTCTCCACATTCCTGGAAGCTCCCTGACCCCTGCACGCTCCTCTTCAAGCAAGCCTTTCCAGCTGCAGGAGGAAGAAGCAATCCCCTCAAGGGGGCACGGGAGAAGAGCATGACATAGTCCCTCTACAACGCTTCAAAAACACCCTCTGGCTCTTTGCCTTAACATCTCCCCAACACGCACAACACGGACAAGGATCTCAGAACTAGCATCTCATTTAGGCATCTGAAATCCCGCTGCAGCATGAGGTGGCCAATGCCAGGAGCCACACCTACTGCCAGCCAGAAGGGAGAGACCACATTTCCTACATCGCCCTCCTGCCACACACAGTGCCAGCATGCACAGGGAGAGGGGCAGGGAGAGACAGTGCAGCTGGGAGACAGAGGAGAGTGAAAGCCGTGTCTATCACAATAGAGAGCCAGCAGACCGTGGGGACAACACACCCCAACACAGAAGCAGAGTTTCTGCTTGAGAGTCCTCATCCTCACCACATACCAGCTGTGTGAGCCTGGGCAAGCTGCTCTGCCCCTCTGGTCCCGCTCTTCATCTACAGATCAGGGGTAATAACAGAACAGCCTGATGGGTTTATTCAGAGGATTACGGGAATTATGTCTGTGAACTACAGATGTTCCTCAATGGCTAGAGCACTTGCCTAGCACACACAAAGCTCTGGACCTGACTCCCTAGCACTACATAAAAATTAGCCAGACATGGCACCACATGTCTTTAATCCCAGCCCTGGGGAGGATGAAGCAGGAGGACTGCTATGATTTCAAAGCCAGCCTGGGCTACACAATGAGTTCAGGACTAGCCTGGACTAGAGAGTGAGACCCTGTATCAAAAGAAAGGAATATATCTGTGACAAGCTGGACCACGGCAGGCTCTAGGTGAGGCTTAGGTGATACGGCTTTTATGTTCGTAACTGGATGTATGGAAGAAAATGCCAGAAAACAACAAGAAGTAAGTCCAATGCAGGACCACTCTGTTACACAAGTCCACGTAACCAGCGCTCTCTGGAGGTGAGCATCAGCACAGCTGCCTTGCTGGAAGCAAGGGGGACAGGGAAGGAATGGTGCTCTCTTTAAACCTTATTACATTAGGTTATTTTAAAAAGCTATGCTTGGGGGCTAGGGACTTAGCTCAGTGGTTAAAGCACTTGTCTGGCAACCGCGAGGCCCTGGGTTCAATTCCCCAACACCATATAAACGAGGCATAGTGCTGCATGCCTGTAATTCCAGCACTTGGGAGGCTGAGGCAAGAGAATTGTTGTCAGTTCAAGGCCAGCCTGGGCTACATACTGAGTTCAGGACCAACCTAGACTACAAAGTCAAACCCTGTCTTAAAACAAAAAGCCGTGCTTGGTGTTCTTTTGCTTAAAATGATTTATTTTTAGGATGTTAATAAAAGCCACCACAAATAGTAACAATAATAAACTACAGGACTCAGTGAGTGACAAAAAGAAAAGCCATGAAAGAAATGACAAAGGAAAATCTTGGCGCTATGACTGCATAACAGCTTTATAATTTTAAAACAACCATAGTAACTGGTATAAACATCAGACTCAAAAATATCATAACAAATAAGAACATTAATATTCTTAATAAGAGCACCTCAAGCAATATCAAGTTTTAAAATTTTATAAGTAAAATATCCACTCTCCAAAATAAACACGAATTTGTGGAACCAGGTCCAATGATCCCAGCACTTTGGGAGGCTGAGGCTGGGGGACTACAAGTTTAAACCCAGCCTGGGAGACTTAGCAACTTAGCAAGATGAGGTCCCAGCTGAAAATGGGATGCGGATGTAGCTAGGAGTGAAGGCACTGGGTTCAATTCCCAGTACCACAAAAATACATAAGTATCAATTTCCCAAAGAGGACATATGACATGAACTGAATTGGTATATAATACAGGTTATACCACACTAACAATCAAATAAACATAAAACAAAGTAATAACCAGGTTATTACTCTCAGATTAGGAAAGAAACTCTGAAACAAGGGTGAGGATGCAGGTAGGCAGAGTCTCTGACAAGGCACGGCCTGCAGGTGTGAAAATAGTGCAGCCTTCTAAAGGCCACAGACAACGGAGCACCAGGTGTTAGCATGCCCCTCAGCCTAGGACTTCCAGTCTGGGCCTGTACCCTAACGGAAGCAGAGATGCGAAAGACAGCCACATGGCTTCATCACTCCCGGGGAAAGACAAAAATCGCTAAGCGTTACGCAGTGCAGGAAATACACAAACACGTGCACATGATCTATCTTTGAGAAGACAGGCAGAACCTGAGACATCATTAGCTTGTGGAGGTGGGAAACTACAGGTGAAGGGAAAGAGAAAGCACTTGCATCCCCTAGGGAGCCTTCTTAGGCCTGCTGAATTTTACGTCATTTTAACTGCATCACATATTCTCAATAATTCAACAAATTCAACATATTTCATATATAATCTTGGATGCTGAAAAAGAATTTTAATGACATGGAAAACGTTCATTTTGCTAGAATGTTAAGTTTAAAAATAAGTATATAAGCACTCAGGAGGTTGAGGGAAAAGAGACCAGCTTAGACTACAGGAGAGATTTTAGATCTAAAAAAAATTAAAAAACAAAAACTGAGCTCAGTAGCTATAGCACTTGCCTAGCATGCTCAAGACCCTGGGTTCAATTCTCCAGGACCCCTGAAGAATAAGCCACACATGGTGGTCGTTCACCTGCAATCCCAGAACTCAGAAAGATGAGGCAGGAAAACTTTCACTGATTTCAACAGCAGCCTGGGTTGTATAGTGAACTCAGAACCATCCTGGGCTACAGAGCAAGATTCTCTCTCAATAAATTTATTTATTTATCTTCTAAGGGTTAGCCCTTTTCCAAGGATGATGCAACAATTCATTGGAAGTCTAGAATCTACAGTAATAAAAGACCTTGCCAGGCGCTGCCAGGGCACTATCAGCCTATTTCCAGCCCCAGATGCAGGCATCATCTGGGAACCAGCAGAGCCCACCCACCAGGGCCTAGCCACTCAGCACCAGCTCTCAAGGACGCCCACTCTGATCTCTCCTGTCAGTGCTGCCCTGAGAACTCTGTGATCAGGATGAAGCCCACAACTCCCACCTGCATCCTCAATAGGAGCCAGACATGGGAAGCACCATGCCGGCCCCACCTCAGAGCCGATGTGTCCACTGCCTGCTCTCTCGGCCAGATGCTCCTCAAGGCAAAGACCAAGGACACAGAGCCCAGAGTATGAGAAGGTGTCAGGAAATGTGTAGTTAAGTTAAAGACTAAAGAATGATATTCTAGAGGAGCCTGGTCTAACCAAACCTTCTGTGATGATAGAAACATCAACATGTGCTGCCCAACATCATAGCCACAGGTGTCCACTGAGCACCTAAAATATAGCTAATATGACAGGCTGAACTTTTTATTTTACTTAATTGAAATTAATTTAATAAACAGCACATCACTGAGCAGTTATAAAAATTAAACATGATCTATTTTTTAAAAAATAAAGATGGCAGTGCTCAGTGACAGCCCAGGATAACAATAAGGACAGGCTAGAGGGACAGTCACCAGTCCCCAGGGCCCTGCTACTCGCCAGTATCAAACAATGAGAATTACTTGACTCTACATCTCTCTAGCACACAAGCTCTTCTGTATTCTGAGTGCACAGCAACCAGACCCATTGACAGAAGCTTAAGCCAGCACAAACCAGCATCAGGTACAAGGGAAGGTCTGGCTGAGGCAGTTCTGGGGCCCCGTGGAAGCACCCATGGTGCTCCACCAGCAGTGTCCCGTGGGGCCCCACAGTTAGCCTGCGACACAGCCTCTCCACATGAAGTTCACTGGCTTCACATGAGCTTTACAAGGGAGCTAGCAAATATTTCCACGTTCTAACCTGGCAAACTAAGGCCCACCAAGATTGTGGGGGGTCACCACCAGGCTGAGACTGGCTGAGGGACAGGAGCTGGCTTAGGACAGAAAGCCAAGTGATATAGTGGTGACGACACACAGAGGAAGGCTGAGGAAAGTTTCTCTGCACATTGGCTTTCTGTCCTCCTTCTGTCTGTGCCTTCCAGGGTCCAAGCCCTGTCGAGGGACAGGGCTCTGGGAGGCCATCACAGTGTCCCAGGCTGACCTAAAACATGAAAGGCATTCCATAAACAGTGATGGATTGACTACCGACCAAACACAGGCACAGCCCTTCTGGTGCTCACACACCCCACCCCACATGCCCCAAACACTTGGCCAGGCAAAGCCCATTCTCCCCATTTCACAGACGGAGAAGCAGGGCAGGGAAACCAAAAACCACTCCAGCCTATCTGAAAATCTGGTGGAAACGAGGAATGATCAACCCTGCAGGGGTTCTGTGCCATCCTGTCCTCTGGATGGTACTCCACCAGCACGTCAGAGACCTGTTCATGTCTGAACCTGCCTCCAAGGAACCAGGGTTCCATGGGCAGGACACCATACAGCACAGCATTTATAAGACCTGACTCTCCTGTGACAAAGGGCGATCAGAAGACTGGGAAAGGTTAATTGTAGCGGAAGGAGACAATTTCTGGACTGTGAGGCAAGGGTCGTATCAGACCCAAAGCAGCAGAGCCCCAGAAGGCAGCAAGGAGTAGAGGAAGGGCAGGTGGCCTGCAGGTACCACCTCTAGCACTTTAGGCACATCCCTCAGCCTTTCTGGGCCTCGGTTTTCCTTATCTGTAAAATGAAGAGGATGACACCCATCATTAGAAATAAATGGAGAAAGAATTAAATGGCCTGAGGAATATCTCTACTCACCACAGAGATCACCAAAAGGAAGCCATGACAGTGCAAGAGAAGGCAGACACGCAGGGGAATGTGGGAAGCATAACAGTGACGGTACATAGATTCGGGAGGAAGAATCAAGGCAATTCACCACGATGCTACAGCCAGATGACAACTCCCAATCCAACAAACAAGGAGGGGGTTGCCTGCAGATCCACCCCACAGACAGGCCCCATCCCCATCCTACTGAAGAGCAGAGTCACTCCTGGCCATTTAAGTATCCTGGAATGACCCTAGGCCAGGGTCTGTTAACAAGCTGTGCCAGAGCAATCCATACCACCTCCTCAAAGGACAAGCGCTCATGACCTCCCATGAGGCCAGCCAATCAAATCTGTGTCCTTCTCCTGGAAGATTCCAACCCAGCCTGACTCCAAAGCCCTGACTCTTAATTACACCAAGAAAGGGAAAGACTGGGCAAAGGGACAGATACATAGCACGTGGAGAAGCTAGCAGCAGGCAGCATGGAACCTAGTCCCAGCTCCACCCCATCAAAGAGACCCACATCCAAACACCTGTTGGTAACGTACCTGCTGTGCACCAGTGTAAACCATGTGCTCCAAAGACATCCCACCTCAATTCCCACATCAACCTCTAGACAAGAATTATCTCCACTTTACAAATGAGGAAGACTGGAGCTAATTTGCCTAAGATCCAGCCAGTGGTACCACCAGGATCTAAATCCAGATCTGATACCAAAAGTCATGTGGCCACCTTTCCACAAGTAACATGGCCTCTCCGAGCCTATTGGGTGTGGACAAACAATGTAACATAGAATATCTTCAAGGTTATGAAGCCCCCAGAGAAAGGATCTTGGGTGTGGGCATCAATCTCTCCCTAGCAGAGTCTAAAGGCTAACATTCTTCTCTACAGCAGAGAAATCTGGGTCCAATGTGTAGCAACACCAATACCTACTCTGAACTACAAGGTAAGACCTGTATCACATTCCCTGGGGCTTTGCCTGGAAAGGACAGGAAGCTCACAACAGAAGGGACCATATCCTGGCCAAGAGGCTGGCAGCCAGTCACTACAGGACAGCAAGTGTACCACAAGATCCCCTACCTGGCCCATGGCCTGGTTACTCTAAAGCCTTCCAACCAGAAAGGAATGTGATCCCGGAGACCCAGAAGAGTGAAAAGGTTCACTGAGGTCACCTAGCAAGCCAGAGACAGAGCTCAAATGAAGAGCTCCAAGATGGTGCTGGAAAGAGAACATGCATGAACTGTATGCGTGGGAGGGTCACTGAGCAATTACTCCAGCCCTTATGTGCACAGCGTTCATATGTGTCCAGCCTCACAGGGAAAGCATGCACACTGACACACCCTCCTTTAGAGAACACAGCTCCTTGCGGAATGGGCATTCTATACCATCCTCCATTCTCCTAGACACCCACTCCCACCCCGGCCTGTGATGAGCATCTGGAGCGCAGGAATACAATACTCTGTTCCTTCCCTCAGTTCACCTAAGTAAATAGAAAACTACCACAGAGTATGGTCCATGCTAGGACAGAAGGAAGAACAGGGAAGAAGAACAGGCATCCGAGTTGGGTCTTTAAAACTACTAGGTTTACTGGGTGAGAAGGAACAGAGGGAAAGCCCTTCCAAGCATTTCTGGTGCCATTATGTGAGGGCAGTAACAATAATGAAAATAATTATAATACCAACATCCACTGAAACTTATCATCAGACAGCCTCTGTTCTTAAATACTTACACATGTGTGTGTAAACTCATTCCATCCTCATAACAGGCTTTGGAGATAGTTGTTACATTATCCCATTCTACAGATAAGGGTGCTGTTTAGAAAGCTAAACAGCTCACCCAAAGTCCCCAAGTTAGCACACAGACCCACAATTCCAACATGGTGGCCTGGATCTACACCAGTCTCATCAACACCCCACCTGCCTCTTGGACGCTTTGTTCACGCCAGAGTGGGTGCTGGACACAAAGGTGAACACTTGAGTATTACCTAGTTATCTTCCCACTCTCTTCAAAGGCACGTTAAAAGGAGGTACAAAGACGAATGTAAAGCAGATCCCAGTTGTAAGTAAAGGACAAGGAAAGGAAAATTCCAGAGCTATGACTTCTGCTCCCCGAGCAAGCAAACTGGCCACATCTCTGTGAGAGACAGAGACAGGGTGGGCCAGGAGGAGGCCTCGCCTGCTGGTCCAAGGGCATGAGTTTCCCCCACTAGCCAGCCGGTCAACTGGTCACCAATCTACAGCCAAGCTATAACTTCAGAGAAGACAAATCCGTATCTCTCCAGATTGTGCAGTTGCTGCTGTGGCTAAACAAATACAAATCTATCAAGAAGAAAAACTTGAGGCTGGAGGAATAGTTCAGTGGTTAAAGCACTTGCCTAGCAAGTGCTATGTCAAGTGTTAAGTACCCGAGTTCGATTCCCCAGCACCACATAAACTGGTCGTGGTGGCACACACCTGTAATCCCAGCACTCAGGAGGCTGAGGCAGGAGGATTGCCGTGAGTCCAAGGCTAGCCTGGGCTCCAAACTGAGTTCGGGACCAACCTGGGCTACAGAGTGAGACCTTGTCAAGAAGAAGAAAAAGAAGAAGGATAAGGAGGAGGAGGAGGAGGAGGAGAAGGAGAAGGAGAAGGAGAAGAAGAAGAAGAAGAAGAAGAAGAAGAAGAAGAAGAAGACGACGACGACGACGACGACTCTTAAAAATTTCATAGCTATCCAGACTTCAATTCTCTGCCAAGAGGCAGGAAAAATACAACTGCTCTCATGAAGCCAGCACGAAGCCAGCGGAAGCTTGCTGTCCTTCTGCTGGCTACCCCTGCTGCCCAGGGTGGGAAGCACCAGGAAGGCTGAGGTGAGGTCTAGCATTGGGGCTCTCCACCTACCCTGTACCCCTGACTAGCTAAGCCTGGCGTGTTTGAATCAACTGCTTGTAGGCCCCAGGAAGAGGCTCCAGCGCCGACGTCTTCTCACAGAGAGCGCTACGTAAGTACAAATGACTGTTTGATCAATCATTTGGCCTCAGCGTGGGATTCGGGGAGAATTAAAGCCATCTGGCTGAGGGGGGTGGGGGGAGGAGACAGGCAGGCGGGAAAATGACCCCCTCCCCCCAAAAGCATTGTTAAAATATAACGGGGAAAACCAGTTAAAGTCGCTGCTGTTATTTCAGTCTAAGCCACTTAATCCTTCAGCACATAAAGCAACTTATTTTATGACCTTTTCTCTTTAAAAAATAAATCAGAAGACACTGCCTTGAATTTAGATATCTCTGAAACACACTCCTCACCCTCCCAGTGAAATATCCTGTTTCATAAACCTTCTTCAAGATACTTGAAACTGCAGATCGCTAAATGCCTAGCTTTAGGCAACTGACATTCCAGAGAATTAATATTTAAACTTATTATAGGAAAAAAAGAATTGAGTTTAGTTGAAGCATGAAATATTTAATAGTGTCTCCAAATTAGAAACCCTATTTGGTTTCGCACTGGAAATGCCAACGTTATTACCTGGGCTTTGCACTCAAATGAGATAAAGCGCGCAGGCAGCTCTCAGATAAAACACACAATTACGACCTGCATTTTCTCCAAAGAGGGGGAGCAGACAGGTTTGGGGTGTGGAAGCGATTGAGTTTCATTTTTATGATACACTTAAAATTATATTATCATTCGCTGCCTTTCGGGTTGGACTCAAGAGCACGGAAGTTTCGTAGCCACCAGAAACGGCAGCGGCCTGCGCTCAGGCTCCAGAAGGAGCCTTAGTCCTGGAGCGGCCAGCTGCTGGGCAAAACCCGGCGGCTTTTTCTGCTTGACAGGACAAAAGTATTAAGTGGTTTGGGATAAAAATTAAGCTTCAATTGACACAATGGGTCCTGGCAGCCTCCTCCAGCACGTGTAATTTATTTACAGTGTTGGAAAGTCGGCAAAATACATCATCAACTCTTATACAAACTTCTACTAGGTATTAAATACCCAATGCTCAGAGAAGTAATTCATAGAGTTTAGCAGTGTTCCAAAATAAACCCAATCTCCAGCCCTCAGGAGAGCTTAAAACAGCAAATGGGATTTGTCTTTTTCAAGTCAGGTTTATAGTCTCCCTGGTTTCTTGCTAAAGCCCTGTTTTCCAGCAAACCTGTTATTTAAAAACAAAAGTAACAATGTTGAAAAGAGTAATCTGGCCACTAAAAAGACATAAATACGAAGAACCTAGGCCACGTAGCAACGGGGACCATCCCTGACTTGCCTTCCGATGCTCTTTCAGACCCAGCATAGCACAGAAAGAAGGCCTTGGACCCGAAGTGCTCCCGCAATTTTGTGCTGGAGGTGTGGGACTCCCAGAAAACATATACACTCCGATACACCTTCACAGCATGCACACAGAGTCAGGCCACAGGCACAACCGGCAGCAGGACACTGCCTTCCACAGTGGGTCACTGGCCCCTCATCATCTGACACAAAAGGCTCATTTCCCACAAACTCTAAAGTTCAACAGGATCCCTAACCTTTACCCCTTCATCCTACCAAGAGCTTAAAAAGAAACAACTGCTCTGTGGACCCCTGTGGTACCACGCTCAAGAATTCCTGTGTTCTGCAACCAAGCGTGCTAGGCATCAGGCATCGGGAGGAATCTGCATCCCACACACATCCTCGGAAGCAGCAGAAGAGAGCGCGCAGGGCGGCTCCCAGAACCTCCCCACACACAATTCCTCCGGACAGGGCCATCCCCTGCAGTGACCAGGGAGGGGCGCTGCTGCACCTGAGCAGGCCCCAGCTCCAGAAAGCCCTTGCCACACCTCAGCTCCTTGGTCACCGTGGGGGCACTGCCCTTCCTCAAGGCTGGCGCCACGTGGGGGTCAGTGTCCTGCGTGGATAAGCAGCTTCTCCTTAAATCACACCTTGACCTGTTGTTCCCTGTGCTCCAGTGGGCTTCCTGCACCCTTCCCCAGGCAGGGGAAACTCAGCAGCTTGGCTTTTGATGGCTGGTCCTCCACAGAGGCGCGCCTTACCGGGAAAGCACTCGCGTGCGTCACACAGACCCAGCTGCAAACTCCAGGCTCTCTACTCCCTGCTACCTGCGCAGCCTCCAGAAAACAGTCTCTTTCCCTGTCTGTCACCCAGCTACCAACAGGATCAATGTCTCCACTTTCAACTAGGGCTGCCGGGCTACGAGGTGTCCCACTTGGCACACAGTAGGTACTCAATACAGGTTAGTGGACCGTCCCCTTCCCATTCCATCTGTCTTCCTCAGCAGTCAAGACATCAAGGAAAAGTCAAGTCCACTTCCTGCCCTGACAAAGGGGCAGCCTCTTCCACACCCGGATCCTTCCCAACCCTTCTAGCTCAGTTAGTGTGGGATCCCAGAGGTTCAGAGAAGGAGGGGCCCACAGATTATCCAATCAAGCTCCTCCCCATTTTAAAGACCGGGAAACCAAGGCTCAGAGTGAAAGGCACTGCCCACATGTATCAAAGCCACACAATGGCCCAAGTGTATACTCAGGGCAGGCCCAACTACAACCACCAAATAAATCCAGGCCATACAGGAAATATGTTACTCAGTTAACGGACTGTCGGGCTCCTCTTGGTGCATCTGACTCAAATGCTGACTTTAAAAACACAGCTCCTAAAGCTAACACAATCTGCCTTGATCCTCAGGAACACTTCTGAAGGAGTAACCCTTTGGAGTTTAAGGGGAAGACGAGAAAGAGGAAAACAGATGCTTTCAGTGACTTTCAACTGTAAGACCACTGGGTTCGAGCTGCAGTCTCTCCACCCCACCCCAGCCCAGCCTCTGTTTTCTTTCAGTTTCTTATAAATAAGGCTTCCCGAGACCAAAGCAGCCACAAAACGTTCCCCCTCTCTTTTCTCCTTTCCTTACTTAGTAACTCAGCTGTCAGTCCCTGGACTTTGCTTCCAATATTAAAAGAGCTTTCCCCGCCCCCCTTTTCATTGTAAACTATTAATTTGGACAGCAGTTGTTGATAAACAAGTCCATTTTTAAACTGCTAAAATCATTAGCACCGTGAAGACCAGCGGCACAACTTTTGCAGGAGTTTGGTCTTTTTCCTGGCCCCAGTATTATAGCTTGCGTTTTGCATAAACCAGTTGAACTTTTCAAAGCCCACTGCAATTTGTTTCATTTCTCCTCCCTGTTGGGCTGAATGTCTTTGTTTCCTCCAACACAAAAATAAGCTACCTCCTCCCAAAAGAAACAACATACCTCTCTAGGTCCAAACTAATTACAACTAAAATTCATGATGGGGGGAAAAAAGCAAACCGCACAAGGTAACTTTTCTGACTCCAACCATAGATGTGAGGTGAAGCTGTTGAAATACCACCCCATCAGCTTCAAAACAGGGACTACTTCCCCTAAAAAATATGAGAGAAAGAAGGAAAATTATCTTTATGCAAAAGCCACTGGTCAGTGACAGTCACTGGTCAGCTTCCAAACAAAGTGTACTTGTTTGTTGTCATTGTTGCTTTAATCCTTCCCAAAAAAGGACTGAAATCCTTATTTCAAACTGTAGTTTCTCCTCTCTTCTAGGATACTGGCCAAACTCCACAAAATAAAACCGAAGAAAATGATGATAATTATGCAACATTCAGAACAAAGAACATAAGAATATATTTTTAAATGATTCATTGTGCATTTATGCCTGTAATGGGATTTTAACGCACTGTAAAAATAAGTGTGCTGGCTCACCCAGCTCCTCACGCAAATGGAACGCGGGGAAGTGAGTAACTACGGGATTTTTTTTTTTTCCAGAAGAAGTGTGAAGCAAAACCACTGCATATGAAGAACTCCGCAGAGACGGAGCCACGACGCCTGTGGCTCTGCTTCGCGGCCAAGAGGGTCCCCAGGCCCGGCGGGCGAAGCACACTCACAGGTACGCTACGAAGGCGCACTGAGGCCTGTACACAGCCACGGTCTCACAAGAGGGTTCCCTTCCCGTTTTGCCCGCCAAGTCTTTGCAGCTTCTTGACAGCCTGGGAGGCAGGAAGGAAAAAGATCTAGCCGCACAAGATTCTCAGAGAATCTTTGGGAATTATATTTCCACTACATGTCTATAAAAGATGTGTCAGATGCATAACTCTTACGACTGCAGACGCAACATGTTCCTATCTCGTTTGCGTACCCACACACATACTTGTTTCTCTTTGTCTCACTGAGCCTGACATTTGGCCAGCAGGTTTTTCCCCTCTTATTTGAAACCTCAAGCGCTGAAAAAAATTTGGATCTGATTATTTCCGGATCACAGGACCAGCACTTTAAAATGGATGAAATGCAAGCAAATGGCCCGCCAGAGCCACGGGAGGAGGAATGCTTTAAAAATAACTCATACCTTTCTGTTACGGATACACGCGCATCTCCAATCCTTCCCAGACCGTCAGCAGCGGCTTCCTGCTCAGATGACAAAATGCAACTAGGTAACACGCCCAAACTATTACATCTCGCTCCCCACCACCAACCACCTCTGACACCCGAGCACAAGCACACAACCTATAACAGCTCTATTTTTTCTTTCTTTAAAAAAAAAAAACAAACGCTTTTTTCTAAAATACAACTATTTTGTCATTTATAGCCATGTTAGGTTAGCAGTTTTGATTAATGGCAGAGTTCACATAGGTGGCCATCATCAAGCTGTCTTTTGGCTAGGACGTATCCAGTCTTATGCGTGCTGAAGAGGGGCCTGGTGAGTCGCTCTGAATTAAACACTAAACTCATTATCTGGTTTGGACCAGTGGGATCATCGCTTGAACTACGAAGTCTTCTATACATGGCGTAATGGTTACCAATTTCCAAACACTCGAAACAAGAAAAATACCAAACACAGAGGTTTGTATGTCCTCCAGGAATGTTAAGAAGGTTGGCGGCAAACACCAGCTCTTGGCTGCCAATGCCCAAGGAAGAAGGCACAAGGGGTAGGACCAGAATCAAGTATCTGGACCAAGAAGCCTTGGGAGCTCCCTCAACTGTCCTATTTCCATCCATACAGCGGGAGGCACATCAGTTACTAGTGGATCTGCCTCCAACTATACCATCACAAAGCACTTCTCCATGTCTTCCCTCTGGACAGTCCACACATAGGCAGAGCCAGATGAGGGGACGCACGGAAACACGCTCTGAACACTGCGAAGCCCTGTGAGCAGGGAACAGGCGGCATCAGCCATCACGGCAACACTATCCGCCTGCCGAAGGCCCAGATGTTCACTTGCTTTCCTTGTCAGGTTTCACAAAAGCAGTGTTGGGTGTTTAATAATAAGAACGAAAAATGCAGCATCTGGCAGTTTGGGCTTCCCAGCTGTTTGGAGTCTGGATAAGCGGGACTCCACCATAAACAGATCGTGATTCTTACTGTAAATGATGACAACGTTAGCCTGAGACACCACCGTGCCCGGTGCCTCCTGATCCAGATCTGAAAACACATGGGATCCAAACATGCACATATGAACCATGGGACTTGCGAACCCATCCCTCCCTCGCTGAGGGTCCATTCAAGGCAGAAGGCAGATCATCTGAAATCCAACCCCGGACCCAGCAACGCATCTTCTCTCCCGTCACTGGACAGCAGTGGCCACGACAGGCCTGAGCGCGGCTCCTCTGGGCCTCCCCTCTCCAGTACACCACAATCTGCGCCCTTTCACATTCAACATTTTAAAAATCACATCCTCCTTGCTCCCTGTTCTACCTCCTTTACAGCAAGTATCACTGTCCTGAGCAGGGAACCCTGCACAAATTTTGATAGAAGTGATCTCGTTCCCCCTTTATTTTATAAAGTATTCTTACAACCCTTATCTTATTTACTTTGTGAGGCCAGCAGCGTTACCTCTCATGCAAATGAAAACCCAGAGGCTGAGAACATGAAATACCTTACAGTGGTAACCCAAGATGGCGCTTTCCCATTCTTCCTCACTGACACTCGCAACCGTCTTTCCAAGACAGCCTCAGGGTAAACCCACTATAAACGGGGGAATCTTAGGCTGAGAGGAGTAGAGTAACTTCCCCCAGCATCCTACACATCAGTTGTAGAGGGAGGGTCTTATTTCCAGCACAGCCAATAAATAAGTTTCAACTGGTATTTCTGTCTGTTTCCAATAAGCCTGAGGGCTTGGAGCTAGGCACCACCACACATTTGAAAGGTTACATAGCCTGGGGACTATCGTGGCACACGAAGGTACAACTAGAAGGTGCTCCTCTGGCTGCTGAGACCTGCGGGGGGCTGGTTTCCTCCCCGGTCACCTGGCTTCACCGTGAAGAACATGCCTACACAGACAACAGGCCAGGCTGGAAACCCGAGTCCTCTCTCCATGCCCTCCGCTCCCCAAGCCAGGGGATGCCAAGCTCCAGATTCCACAGCCTGACCTTCTCAGCACCAGACACTTCTGCCATTCACAGACCTCAGTTTCCTCATCTTTCTGTAGTAAATCCCACCCGGCAGCCTCATGGAGAGGCTGTGAAGAAAAACAAAAACAGAAACAAAACAACAACAACAACAACAAAAGCTTAGAATCTCTTCAGAAAAAAACATAACCCGAGACCAGCTAGAAGTACAAAGAACACAGCTCCTTCTCCCATCCCTTTATCTGTCTCTGCCGTTTCAAAATGCAATCCTGACATAAGATCTATTTAGACATGGGGGGAGGTTAGATAAAAATAATTAGAGTTTGGAGGACTGGAAGTAGCAATGCTGCACACAAAGCATCAGATGAAAGGTCTCTAACCACAGCATGGAATGGAAATTATGTTCGGTACAAGGGGACAACATCTGAGATGTCAGCCATAACTTTTTAAAACAAAATGCTGCAGAAGGGTACGAGTGGAAGGTCCTTGGAACAGACTGGGGCACGCCCGGGAGCTCATGGCAGCAAACTGTATGTCTTACTGCGCCCGGCACTGCTCTATCTTGGTAACAGAGACTCTGTGGCCTCTGGTAAAAACATCCTGCAGGCACTTCCCCCATGTCCATCCTTCTAAAATATGACCTCCATGTCTCCTATGAAGTGTTTTAAAAAAAAAAAGAAAACCTTTGTATATGTATATCTCATTTGACCAGGCCCAAAATGGGAAGTGAGCTAGCTGACCTTTCCTAAGGATGTGATGTCTACACACGGTATTTGTCTTCCTTGAAAATCACCTGATGGCCTGGAGGAATGGTACAGCAGTTAAAGCGCTTGCCTTGTAAGCACACAGCCCTGAGTTCAGTTTCCTAGCACCACATAACGCCGGGCATGATGGTGCGTGCCTGTAATCCCAGCACTCGGGAGGCTGAGACAGCCAAACTGCTCTGAGTCCAAGGGCAGCTTGGGCTACACCAGTGAGTTCAGGACCAGTCTGGGCTACAGAGTGAGACGTAGTCTCAAAAAAAAAAAAAAAAAAAAAAATCACCCGGAAAGAGAATCAAGAGGTACCAAGCACAGAGTCAAACTCCAAAGGCTTTTCTGCCAGTAGGGAAAAAAGGAGAAGGCAAACATGTCACCTTAATAATCTCTCAAATTTCTAGTTAATTATCTGTCAATGTTAAACCTATAAATAATGGCTGAACGATAATTAACTGTGATTTGAGATGACCACTTTGTTGGCTTGATCCACCGTGGGCAGTGGTGCCCTTCCGTCTCCCAGCCTTTCTAGTAGCAGAGAGCACTGCAAAGTGACTTCTGGCCAACGCAAGGCTTCTAAATGCACCATGCGCAGAAAAACTATTTTTCAGTCAAGACCTAGTCCAGGCTGGATTACAGCATCAGAAAATTTTCCATCAGAAATCTATAAAGTATCTAGTCTAAAATTCCTCACTGGACAGATGGGGAAACTGCTCTCGAAGAGGAGAAGATCTTGATGAGGGCCCTTTCTGGGTTTTGTTATTTAAACGGACTGAACACTTCAAAGTATGCCCTCAGCTACTCAGAAACAGACACGGAAGTTGCTACTCCCCTTCACATATAATAAAATGTTGACGTTTCACGTAAATTTTATCAAAAACATACAGAAGCAAAATTACATAACCTGAACTTTCTATACACATTTCCCCAAAACATGATTACTAAGTTTAAATACGTTACTTCCAAACGCAGTCACGTGCGAGTTCCAAACAACTACAGAAAAACTGAGGAACTCGGTAGCAAATCCACCAACCTCTCCCAAGGATCCCTAGAAACCACGGGGGCACAGCGGGAAACAGCGGACGGACCCACGGCCAGGCCCGAGGGCACGGCCGGACTCACCCTTCCCGGCTGCGGCAGCCTTGGAACCACTGTAGTCTCGCGGGCTTCGGGGCCGGAGAAGGTCGTGGGCTCGCTGCGGTGGCACCGGCGGCCGAGGTAACAGGTCCCGCGGGGTCCCGTCTCCGCAGCCGCCGCCACTCACGGTGCCCCTGAAGGCCATGTGCGCACCGAGGCCAGTGGACCCGCGGCCGGGGCCGGGCGCACCGGGCGCCTCCTTAGGCCTCTTGTCCGAAAGCGCCTCGGCCACCTCGCAGTGCATGGCGCCAGGGCGGGGCGCACGGCTGGGGGTCGCGCCAGGCTCCTGGGGAGCGGAGATAGCACGGACGCGTGAGAATGCGGAAAGCTGGACCCTCGCCTGAGAGGGCTGAGTCGGAGTCAGTGCTCATTTGAGACAGACCCGTACCACCACACCTACCCCAACCCCAACTCACCTGGGCCACGCTCACGCCTGTCCCCGCTCGGGAGCCGCGCTGCGGCGGACACGGACTAGCAGACCGCCCGCCTGGGCCCGTCCACCCGTGGCCGCCCGCACTGCGCCCAGCCCTCTTCAGACGAAAGGCGAAACCGAGTGAGGAGGGTGTCCGTCCGGCGTCCCTGGGGCGGCCACAGGATTGTTCCCTGCCGCGGGGACGCCTCCGAGGGAGCCACGGGCTGCGTACCTGAGGCCGTGGGGCGATGCGCGCAGGGGCCGCGGAGGCACACGTATCGGCCCGAGGCGCGGACGCTTCGAACTCCCCGGCGCTCCTCACACCCGCAGGACGGGAGTCCGCGGACGGGCGCTCACTCCGGCCGTGCAAACCCGGGACGCGCCCCCGAAACACGCACACTCCCACGTGCGCCAGGAACACGAGCCCATCGTGCGCGCAACTCCGCCACTGAGTAACGCTGTGCGCGCCGGCTCCCACGCACGCCACACACTCGTCTACGCGCACTCGGGACGCGCCGCGCCGCACGGACTCCCTCACTCGCGCAGCCACCCCGCAGTACCGCAGCGGACGGTCTCAACGCTGCAGCCACCGGCGCGAACTGGGGCCCCGAACCAGAGCCTCGGGCCCCTTTCATCCCTCCCGGAACGAGGGCCCAGGGGCCCCCACGCTCTTTCTCCTCTGGGGCCCGGCACCAGCCCAACGGTCCCCGAATTCGGACGCGCCTGGGACGCCAGCCCCGGACCTCGCCCCGGCGCCCGCCCCTACCCCGGCAGCGGGGCGTGCCCCTTCTCACCTCACGCGGGTCGCGGCTGCTACGGGGCGCAACGCGGCGCGGCTCCTCTGGCCCGCAGCCCCCGTAGCCGCCGCCGCGTCCTGCGGGCGGCACCCCGGGGGCGGGGTAGCACCCAGGGGCGGGGCGCGCGCACGCTGCCCTGCCGCGGCTCCGGCCACTGGCTCGCCGCGGCCGGCCAACCCGGCCAATGGCGACTCGAGGGAGGGCCGCCTCGCCTGGGGGCCTGGGCGGGCCCGGCGCGGGGCGGGGCCGAGGATTTGACAGGCGGCAGCCGGTTGGATCCCGACGCGGCCGGCCGGCCGCCCTCCGGCCTCCGATCCGGAGACAACCGCAGAATGGCTCGGCCGGCGGGAGACTCGGCGAGATCCCCACGGCCGCGCGCGGGAGGCCCGCAGGCCCGGCTCAGGAGCACCATCCCCGCTCTTCCAGTGGCCCCGGAGAGGATCCCATGTCTAACCCGCCCTTGGGCTGTCCTCCCGGGTCGTTTGGACTGCGAGTCCTGCTACGGCGGAGGTAACAGAAGGTTTCTGGAAGAATCCTGTTGCTCACTGGAGACTCGCAGATGTCACAGCGAGGAAGAAGCAAAGCTGAGACCCAGACCCAGCCTCCCAGCCCATTTTCTCGCGTTTTTGCTTTCATGGCGTTTCCCACTGGAAAGAGCCCATCCAGGCAAGAGGATCTGATAGTAGCCCCCAGCTGGGGATGGAGGAGAGGGACGAGCCTCGATCTCCTGCTTTCCGGGGCTTCCCCCCCAGACAGCCCTCCTGGCAGAGGAGCCTGCCTAATATTTAGGAGAACACTGGGCTGAGAATAAAGTTTCGCAGAGACTGGAAACTCTCTGAGCCAGTTTCCTCCTGTATAAAATAGATGTGTTGACCCAGGCCTGGCTACTGAAGGATCCGGCGTCCTCACTCGCAAGTGGCCTCTGCAGGTCTCCGTGCTGTTTGCTGGTATGTGGATGGACTCCCACTGTCCTGGCTTCCCACTCTTTGGGAGGTCTGATGCCTTTGGGCTTAGTCTCCAATTGAAAAGCGTATGTGAAGTGAGTGGAGTTCTTGAAGAAATAACATATTACAATCAACTTTTCCAAAATCTTGGGAAGCCAAGATTTTAGAATCACAAGCATCAATCAGCAAGGCCTGTTACACACAGGCCAAGGGGATACAAGGCACCTCAAAAGTCTTGCTTCTGCCTGGGGACTTGGAGTCGGGGGTTGTCGTTCATTTTATGGAAGAAGGGGAAGAGGCAGAAAGCTCCAAGCATAGCTCACCACCCCTCAACATGCCACCAGACACCTGCCACTGTCGCCACCACCACCATGCACGCTCTTCTGAAGTGTCAGTGCTGGCTTTGCTGTCAGTAGGCCCTGCGGCTTTAGGCAAATTATAATCACTTGTCGGATCTCTTTTCTCCTCAAAAAGCAAGAAGACTCGAAGATTTCTGGCCTTTGCAGTTCTACCCTTGTATGAGGCCAAGAGCGCAGTCCTCTGCCCGCCCTCTTCCGGCACACGCACAAGCGTGCATGCGGCACATTGCATATTTAGGTGGGGACTCTGAAAACATTTGTTGAGTCACTCAGCCAACTGGACACCCAGCAAAGGACCTTCAAGTTTTCAAATGCAGCAGCAGCTCATTCAGTTGTGTGTACTGCACAACTGTCCCAGGACCTGTGACCATAATACCTGAGCCAGGACCACTGAGATCTTTCTTGCCTTTCCCTCATTGCGCTCACAGGTCCGAACCGTCAGATAAAGAAATTGAAAGGCCATTCTGCTGAATGGGACAGTTCTGCTTTGGGGATGGATATACAGAACCCAACGTGTACCGCAATTTTCTTTTTCTTTTCTTTTTTTTTCTTTCTGTTTTTTTTTTCTTTTTTGGTCCTAAAAGGATATACTAGACTGTTAACAGTGATTAGGGAATGGCAATTTGGGGGAAGGCCTACACTTTTTATGTTTATACTCTCTGGCATTATAAGCATTTTCTCACAATATATAGCATCCTTCCCCCTTTAACAGTTATTTGAGCAGTACAATTACGAACCACATTTTTACTGTGTTTAGTATTTAAATAAAATTCATTAATATTTAAATTTCCAAGAACAAACTTGTAGCACTCTGGAAAGGAGAGGCAGAAGTATCAAAAATTTAAGTCCAGCCTGGGAAAATTAGTAAGCGCCTTTACCCCCTCAAAAAAAAAATTTAAAGGGATAAGAATGTACCTCAGTGTGAAGGCCCTGAGGATTGAACTCAGCCGTCCCCCAAAATTAAAAATTAAAAAGAACAAAACAAAACCACTTATCACTTCAGCAATCTAGATAACAATGTGTGCTTTTTTCTTTTCTTTTTCTTTTCTTTTTCTTTTTTTTTTTTTTTTGAGGCAGAGTCTCACTCTGTAGTCCAGTCCTGAGCTGACCATGTATTCCAGGCTGACCCTGAACTCACAGCAATCCTCCTGCCTCAGCCTCTCAAATTCTGGGATTACAGGTATGCACCTTCATACCCAGCTTATTTGGTGCTGGATAATTGAACCCAGGGCCTTGTGCTTGCTAGGGAAGCACTTTAGCTGCTAAACTATTCCTCCAGCCCAACAATGTGTGGTTTTTAATGCTAATTTATGGTCTCAATCCGCTCTTTTTGCACTCCAGTCCCATGTACAGTGTGTTTGCTAGACATCCCCATGTGGACCTACCTGCCAGAAAACACAATTTTTCCTTTTACTTTACACCTCACATTTCTAACTCTACCCTCAACCCTGCCAGTGCTCCAAGCCCTCTGGGATAGTTTCATCTCTGGTAACGCAGAACACATATTCATTCATGCCATCATAGATGTGTATATGATATTTCCTGTGCTAACACTTTTCTTTTCCTTGCATATTTCTGCCTTTAAGCAGTTTAATACCCAGCTCAAGTGCCACTGTTCCCCGGAAGCTTTTCCCAAATCCTTTGGCTAGAATTACCTTTCTTCACACTCTCAGCGCCTTGTCTGTTTGATTTAGTCTCAGAACCCTTCACCCTATTTCATCACTATTTAAGAATCTGTCTCAATCCCTAGACTGAGAGGTCTGAAAAGACAGAAATAGCCTTTTTACCTGTGTATTTCCAGGACTTAGAAGATATTCTCACACAAAGTCAGCACAAGGCAAATGTTGGCTGAATACCTACTGGCAGATGAATGACTGACCCCTCCATTGCTTGCTCGCCTGCATTTCTAGGTCCTTGTGTCTAGTCCCTTTAAGACCTTGCCCTCCACCATCTGTATCCAAGTATACACTCACAAACGGCTGAAGCAAAACCAGGCATCTGTGTGTCTAGGATCTCTTGTGCACTGGAGACATGAGAAAGGAGAAAGGATTGTGGTGATGGATGGAACACTGCTCACTATGATCCTATTTCTGTTGCAGGGGAAGAGCTATTCACTGGGGAATCTACCCTGTGCTAGGTACTACGGCGGATCCTGCTCATCTGTGATGGCATTTAATCCTGGCAAGACCTCTGAAATAAACAGGCTATTATCTCCACTTTATGGGTAAGAAATCGAAGTTTCCTCCTCTGCACTTTGGAGGCATTCACTGGGGACAGCTCACAGAACAGCTTCTCTAATGGCTGTGGCTACGGTGTCATGGAGCTGAGAAAACAAGTAACTGGCTCACCAGGGCTTCCGTAGTGACTCAGTGCAACCATGGAAAATATAAATCAACCAGAAAGCTTAAGATTATACTGATAAACAAAGTGTCCAAATTACTTCTTCCACCATTTCTATATTTATCTTATAACCCAACTATATTTTTTAAAAATAAAATAAAACTGAAAAATTCCAGTATGGAACATAGTCACAAAGGGTTCAAACCCCACCTTCCCCTTGGGTGCTGTGTGACCCTAGGCATGTTCCCCTAACCTCTCTGAGCTTCAGAGCTAGAAGCATAGCTCAGTGGTTACAGTGCTTGCTTGTGTGAATTTTGAGTTTCATTCCGCAGAACCATGTAAAATTAGCCAAGAGTGTTGGTGCACATCTGTAATCCTAGAACTTGGGAGACTGAGGCTAGAAGATTACTGTGAGTTCCAGGCCAGCCTGGGCTCCATAGTGAGCTCAGGACCAGCCTGGGCTGCAGAGCGAGACCCTGTGTCAAAAAAAAAGATAGGTGGAAAATAAGAACAATTAGTCACTACAGAATGCAAATTGCGTGCACACTGAAATACTTCTGTATACATATTACAGTGGCATAAATGCTGGCAACTGGAATATCCATATGTTATTAAGTAGAAATGCAATAAGATACAATTTGAGAAACAGTTGTTATTGCCCATAAAGTTTAACATCATATCCTACGGTCCAGTAATATCACTCCCAGCATTAACCTAAGTGTAATGAAAACTTATGTTTACACAAAAATATGTATGTATAGCAGCCTTAAACAGTTTATATCAATAGTAGGAACCCCAAAAGTCCCTGTAATTGGCAGCATATTTGCCACCCCCCACCCCCAATTTATATATTGAAGCCAGGCCTGGTGTTACAGCACTCGCAGAGGCAGAGTCAGGAGAGTCACAAATTTAAGCCCAGCCTGGGCAACTTAGTGAGACCCTATCTCAAGATTAAAACAATAATAACAATAATAATAAAAGGGCTGTAGAGGTAGCTTAATGTGAAGGCCCTGTGTTGAATCTCAATTCAAAACAAAATTCATATAATGAATTCCTAACCTAGTCAGGGCCAGAAGCACAGGCCTGTAATCCCAGTACTCTCAGAGGCTGAGACAAGAGGATTGGAAGTTCAAGCCCAGCCTGGGCAACTTAGCAACTTAGGAAGACCCTGTTTCAGAATGAAAAATATAAATGGGCTGGGGTTATAGCTCAGTGTGAAAAACCTGGGCACTCCATCCCTAGTACCACAAACACGACAACAAAAAAAAAATTCCTCCTGTTCCCTCAGATGATATTAGGAGGTAGGGGCCTTTGGAAGGCAGGCAGATTTAAAAGAGGACAAAATGGAATTAGTATCCTCATGAGCAAGAACATAGATGTCTCTCTCTCTCTCTCTCTCTCTCTCTCTCTCTCTCTCTCTCTCAATTCTTTCTCTCTCTCTTCTTCTCTCTTTCATGTAAGAATACAATGAGAAGACGCCTACCTGCAAACCAGGAAATGGGTCCAGGCCAGAAACTGTCCCTGTCAGCACTTGGATCTTGATGGTCCAGCCTCAGGTAAATGCTTGTTGGGTCTAAGGTGTTTTGTTACAGCAGACCCAGAAGACTAAGACAGTCCAGTGGAATACTACTCAGCCATAAAGCGGAGGACGCTACCGAGATACAGATGACAAATAAGAGTGATGAGAAACAGATGAATCTCAGATTATGCTGAGTGAAAGGAACCAGACTCAGACTACGTACAGTGTCACCCATTCATGTGACATTCTAGAAATGGCAAAATGGTAGCACAAGGACCAGTGGCGGCGAGAGACTGAGGGTAGGGAAGGTGACGACTCTAAGGGCATGGTGGGAAGGGCTATTGATGGAATGGATGTGGATCTTGGTTATGTGACATTTGCCAGACTGTGCACTTGTCACAACTTAAACATCTGTACATGGTGAGTTTTACTGTATGTAAATTTAAAGCAAACCAAACGGTCAACTTGAGTATTCCCAAAAGTAGGGTCTCTTCTGAGTTAAACTTGAGGTTGATCGGATTGCTCTGAAGGAGCAATAGAGGAATGGAGAAATAGTGGCTCACTGCTCACTTTATTTTTTTGGCACTGGAAAATTGCACCCAGGACTTCTCATGTGCTGGAAAGCCCTGCACTTTGGAGGCAGTCACTGGGGACAGCTCATAGAACAGCTTCTTCAGTGGTAGCTGCTCTACCACTAAGCTATATCCACAACCTTTTTCATTTTTTATTTTTGTAACAGGGTATCACAAAGTTGCCCAGGCTGGCCCTGAACTAGAGGCCCTCCTGCCTCAGTCTCCCATGTAGAAGTAATAGAACGATAGGCCTGCATCGTCACACCCCAGCAGCCTGCTTCTCCGCTTCTCCTTTTCTCTCTCCCCTCCCCGTCCTGTGTATTCCCTAATGGAACTGACAAGCAGAATCCCAGTGGACACCTTAGACTCATTTTTCTCTGCATCCGCCACTCACACACCAAGGCCCGAGACCCCCACCTAAGACCCTCTTGGCGCGCCTCCTCTCTGCCCTCCCCCAGGCTTCTTCCAGGGCCTCTCCCAGCCTGAGTCACAACAAGCTTCCCATCATCCTGTGTCACGTAGCGAGAGTGGCCTTCCCAAATTTCCGATCCGACCACACTGCTCTCCTAGTTTAAAGCTCCCTGAGTGCCTCACTGCGGCCCAAGTGACAAGCCAGTTCCTGCAGGTGCCCCAGCACACTCAGTGAAAGATGGCTGAATTAGACGAATACATGATAAAGTGCACAAAGAAAGGTTTTGGGGTTTGTTTCGTGGCATTGGGCATTAAGCTACATTCCTAGCCCTTCTATTTTCATTTTTAGACAGGGTTTCACTAAATCACTAACTTGCCCAGGCTGGTCTCAAACTCTCAGTTCTCCTGCCTCCGCCACTTCTCCCTGAGCGCTGGGATTGCAAGCATGCACCGCTGTGCCCAGCTTATGAAGGAGTTATTGACAGAGGCGCAGTCCCATTACAGCCTCATGCAGAGAGGGCAGAAGACAGTGGCTAAGAAGCACCAAGCAAGTGTGTACCCCAGGGCGTTCCCGTTCTCACCCAGCAATACAGACTGAACACCTCTGTGTACTAGGCACTGTCCTAGGTGCTGGAGATTCACACAGCTCCTGCCCCATGGCGGGTGCAGAGCATGCAACTGTCCTACAAGGTGAGGACTGGGGGGTGGGCAGGGTGGGGGATTGGAGGGCTGATCCCATCTGAAGGGCCAAGGAAGGCTGTCCTGTGGAAGTGATGGCTAACAGGATGAGAGGCTACTGGCTGCAGAGGTAGGGCAAGTCTGCTGGCCAGCTAGAGAAGTATCTGCTAAACACCCTGAAACTAGTGACCCAAGATCCCGTCCAGGCAGTGGCAGAGGAAAGTGTGGCCGCAGCCAGAGTGAGGGGTAAGAGGGCACCAGACAACACTGGGGAAGAGAACAGCATGGGCCCTAAATGCAAAGGTGGCCCTGAAGCAGTTCTGTTTTAGAATCAGTATTCCAGCTGTTGTGTGGAAAATGGGCCAGGGAAGAGGCAAGAACCGATGCTGGGAGAATCGGGAGAAGTCCAGAGAAGAGCCCGAAGGAGCCAGGGTGAGGGGTGGGTAAAAGCCCGATGTGCCTAGGTGGCAGGGGTGGCGGAAAGTGAGGAACTGGTGTCTGGAAGAGCAGTTCCAGAGTTTGGACCTCCCTGGGTGGCCCCAGGTACTCTTCATCCTTAAAAGTGGTTTTCAGGAGCAAAGAAGACATCCCAGCCCCCAGGCTCCTAGGCTGGACCCCTTCCCCACACCTAGCACCTGCCACTGCCCACTGAATTCTCAGGGAAACCAGAATCATACTTAATATTAAATGCTCATCAAATGCTACTAAGGAAGACAGTACGGTTTGGACAGCTTGAAAAATTACAAGGGACAATATGAGTCACCGTACTGTAGTTGAGGCTGGACATGCAGAGGCCCACCTGGCAGCAGGCACCTGTACATGCAGCCTGCAGGTGACCCCATATATACACACCTTCAGTGCAGGCACAACCCTGTGAAGAAGGCCCCACCGCTTCCTACTGTAGATGCAGACAGTGAGAGCCCGACATCGTAAGTGACTTGCTGAGGTCTCCGGCTGGCAATGGCAGAGTCGGGGTTCAGCACGACATCTGCTTGACACTGTACACCATGATCTTTCCACTGCCGTGACAGAATCCTCCCTCTCCTTTCACCCAGAATGCCTTCCAGCTGACACACCCAGTCCAGTCCACCAGGGTCTCCAATGGCCCCTTTTCTGTCCAGCTGCCTTTCTTTCCCAACCCGTCACCAGCCACGCAGCCTGCAGTTCCGCCCTCCTGTGACCCGTGTACTCACCACTCCTCTCAGAGTATTGGTTTTCAGCTACAGTTATGGTTTTACTGTACTGCCAATAATAAACCTCAAACCCCTTGAAGGCAGGGACTTTATATGTGTATGAGAGCTGTTCAGTAGTTTGTGGATTTGAAGCCATATACTAAATTGATTAAATAGAGCAACTGAGGCTGAAGCAACCCATCTGTGTGCGAGGAGCCAGAGTTAATTATTCACATTTTTATCAAAAAAATTTTTGAGATATCTTGCTGTGTATAAAGGCTGGTCCCGAACTCACTGCAGTTGGCCTCAAACTCAGGACAATCCTCCTGCCTCAGCTTCCCAAGTGCTGAGATTGTTACAGGCATGCACCACCACACCCAGCTTAACTAACGTTTTCATACAAAATGAAGAGCAGATCTACAGGCACACAAAAATGCTGTGCAACTCAGAAGCTTCCTTGCATGAACATATTAAAATCTTCTCCACTGTGCAGAAGCATTCTGAGAAACAGAAGAGCATTGTAGTCATAACTAAGCTTGAAATGAATCTTCCAATTCCAAAATTAGTTTTAGGAATTTTTTATAGACATCTTCTTGCATAATGTTTTATTCAAAGGCTCGGGCCATCTCTTTCATGGAACCCAGACTTCCCTTCTTCTCCACCGAACTCAAAGGCTCACGTAATGTTACAAGTAAACTAACAATCCTTCAGTCCAATTCTTTGATTATGCGGTTAAAATCGAGATTTAGTGTGTAGAATCGTCACCCCAGGTTCTAGGGCTGGACAATGTCAAAAAGAAGTTTAGATCTCCAATTTCCAAAAGAGAACTCTAGCAAAGAGACTGCTGGCAGCTTACGTTGATAACTTATGCTTTTCAGTAATAGAAGTCCAACTGCACAGAACCTCTGCAAACCATTTCCCAGACTCCTTTGTTACCAGATGTGAGCACATGACTAACTGTGGCCAGTGAGATGTGAAGTGTTTGTCCTTTCAGAAGGAAGTCTCTTTAAAAGGAGGAACTCTATACCCTTCCCTCCTTTCTTTCTTTCTCTTGCCTGGAAAGCAAGCCGAGACCCTCACCTCAAGGAGCCACCTGCCACACTACCAATGGACAGCCTTTCTCTAGATCTTTTGTGTGAAAAAAAAATTAAATTGCTGTGTTACTTAGGCTACTTTTCAGTTATAAGCAGTTGAAACTTACTAACCTACCTCAGCAAAGGCAGTTCCATCCCACTACCTGCTCAGACAAAAAGTGAATGCTAACAACCCTACTCCCTCCTTCCCACCTCCTAACCATTCCACTAGAATTTTGTGTGTGCGTGTGTGTGACAGCATCTCACTCTGCAGTCCAAGCTAGTCCTGAAATTATGTGGCCCAGGCTGGCCTTGAACCGAGGGCACTCCTCCTGCATGAACTTCCCTAGCACTGGGATTACAGGCATGCATCACCACAGCCGGTTTACTTGGTGCTGAGGAATCAAACCTTGTGCTCCTAATTGTGCTGAGCTATGGCCACAATCCCCACCCAGGGATTCTTACCAGTTCGTCAAAGCAGATCCAATCTGTCTGCTTCCTGCCCTTCTGCTGCCTGCTGTGTCAGTCCTGGCCCCTCCTCCCCACTCCCCAGGCCTCCCAGCTTTCATTTCGGCTGGCCACCCTCTCTCTCATCAATCTTCCACAAACAACCAAGACTCAACTTTTGTGTGTGTGTGGTAAAAACGAGGAATCCTAGCCACTAGACTACTAAGAATGCAATTTTTTTTTTTTTTTTTTTTTTTTTTTGAGATAGGATCTTGCTCTGTAATCAAGGCTGGTCCTGAATTCACTAAGTTACCCATGCTGGCCTTGAGCTCATGGCAGTCCTCCCGCCTCACTCTCCTGAGTGCCAAAATTATAGGTGTGTACCACAAGGCCTAATTTTTATATGGTGTGGAAAATCGAACCCAGGACCTTGCGAATGCCAGGCAAGTGCTCTAACCACGGAACTATGCCCCCAATCCTCAAACTTAACTCTTTAAAGATAAGTCAGCCAAATCCATGTTGGTCCTTTTCTCAGAATTTTGCAGTGGCTGCCCCAGCCTCGGAGAACAAAGTCTCTCCTGGAGCAATCCCTGCCTAGGCCCCTGACCTCGTTACATACCCTTTCCTCTCTAGGCCCAGCCATTTCACTCTCTTTGATCCCTCCTGAGCTCACCGGCTTCTGCCTGGAGCCTGTCTGCTTTGGGAATCCCTGACCCCGTACCCACATATGCTCTCCCTTACCCTATTCAAGTCTTTGATCAAATCTGGTTTTATCAGGAGACTACCTGATCACTTACCTAAACCAAAATCCCACCCCATTGTCCACTCCGTCTTTGTTCTTCAGAGCACACTCCACATGGCCTTTGTTTTATCCACTAACTCTGGATCCACCCACAAGACGGTAAGTTCATTTGTTTTGTTCACTGCTGTGTTCCAGCGCCTAGAAGAGGCTTAGCATGTGATAGATGCTCAGTGCATGTTTACTAATTGAATAAATGAGCAAACAGATGCTAAGCCCGTGCCCTTTAACCAGATGACACTGCCTCTAATGAAAGCCCAGGTGGAAGTGTACAGCTGATAAAGCCATTTGCTCCAGATGCGAGCATTGCTGTCAGAGCCCCTTGCTATCCCTGTGACAGCTTGCTGTGCCTTTGCTATCGGTAAAAATAATCCAACCTTATCTCATTAACTAAGAAAATCTAGGGACATAGCTCAGTGATCAAAATCTTGCCTAGTGTGTGCAAAGCCCTGGGTTCAATTTCCCAGTACTTCATAAAAAATAGCCAGCTGTGGTGGTGCACACCTATAATCCCAGCACTTGGAAGGCTGAGACTGGAGGATTGCCTTGAGTTCAAGGTCAGCCTGGGCTACACAGTTAAGTTCAGGACCAGACGACAGAGTGAGACCCTATCTCAAAACAAAACAAAAAACAACTGACAATGTGGTTTTCTATTTTAATAATTATAATGGTTAATAGCAATCAAAACCCACACATGGTCTGGAGGAATAGCATAGCAGCTAGAGTGCTTGCCTAGGAAGCTCAAGGCCTTGAGTTCGAATACCCAGTACCACATAAGCTGGGCATGGTGGCACATGCCTGTAATCCCAGCACTTGGGCTGTGAGTTGGAGGCCAGTCTGGACTTCATAGTTCAGGACCAGCCTAGACTTCGGAGTAAGACCCTATCTCAAACATACACACAAAATGGATAAAAGTATACCCGGCCAATTTATAAGATTCCAGAATCAAAACTTTTAGCAACTCCTCTTTTCTTCGCCCCATCCCCCATCCCAAATACTGTTCTCATTGAAGATCAACCAGACAACGTTAGCCAGTGAGAACACCGCTCTGTTCTTGGGTCTCTCCTTCCAGTTTTACAGAAAATTCTGATGACTAATTTTAAAACATAAGTAGACAAAGTCAGCTTTTTGTAGACAATGTGTATTAATACTTGTTTTCATCCTCAGAAGGAACAAAGCCTGAAAAACTCCACAATTTCCATTTTTCAAATGAGATCTAGGAGTCAGTTCCCCAGCTTAGCTGGTTAAAGAGTCTGTCTAGTAACTAAACAGGAGATCCTGGGTTCTAATAAAACCAAGAGGTTGTCTAGATTCTTCCAATAAGTAGTGGGCTGGATTTCAAAGGGGAAAATCATCAAGCTATTAGTAAGGCTTTGCTTCAAAATTCTATATCCCTCTCAAGTGGAGTTCAATGGGTTATCCTTGACTGCCAGTGTAAGAGGGAATTTCCTGTTCACAGGGAATAACTAAAATCCTGACCTCCATCACAAATGGGACTCAACATACATATCCCCCCCATACATTCTTGGTGACTATTGTTCCAAACTGCTGAAATTCTCCTTCCCAAGAAAAAATAGTTCCCAAGAAAGTGGAGAGCTTTTTTTTTTTTTTTTTTTTTTTTTTTTTTTTTTTTTTTTTTTTTTGCTTTGCTTTTTTTTAGGGAGTTGTTTTGTTTTTGAGACAGGGTCTTGCCCTGTAGCCCAGGATGGTCCTGAACTCACTAGATAGCCCACAATGGCCTTGGACTCACTAAAATCCTCCTGCCTCAGCTTCCCAGGTGCTGGGATTACAGGCATGCACCATCATGCCTGGCTTTGTGCAGTGCTGGAGAATCAAACTCGGGGCCTTGCATTTGCAAGGCAAGTGCTTTACTCACTGTGCCATTCTGCCAGCCGGAAGAGCGTGCTTGGTTGTTTTACAGTACTGGGGATTGAGCTCAGGGCCTTTACATCTCCAGCCCATTTTTTATTCTGATTTTGAGACAGGGTCTTGCTAAGTTGCTGAGTTGCCCAAGCGGAGCTCAAACTTGCAGTTCTCCTGTCTCAGCCTACCAGTGCTAGGATTACTGGCCTGGCTGAAGAGCTTGATTTTGAGCAGAGTTTTCCTTACATCTGAATCCATTTTTATAACTCGGGGTCATTAAGCAAATCATTTTACCTCTTGCTTTGGGTTCTTCAGAAGTAACTTCATACAGTTTTTGACAACAGATATTAAAGATTACGCGTAGACTAAAGCATAGAGCACAGGGTCCTGACATAGAAGGTGCTCAATCAAGGGTACCTGCCCTCACTCCATACGCCTCTGTATCCAGTCTGTGTAAGCCACCAGCACTCTTCAGGGTCACGTGTACACATGGTTCATTTTTGTAGAGCACTTAGAAAATACAGAGAAGTAAAGATTAAGAAATCTATAAACGAGATGGAGTGGACTGTACTTTCTCCTCAAACAACTTTGAAATAGTGACCTCTGCTGGCCAGTGGAAACCGTGAGCCTTCCAACCACCTTCCATGACTGAGCAAGGGTGGAGGCGTCCAGGCTACGCCCCGTCTCAGGAACAAAAACCAGGTGTTGCGTTACATGGGCAGAAATCCTCACAGGGGTTACCACAATGTAATTGGGATGTTAACAAAATTAAAGGGCGGCCTTTCCATTTGCTCATCCACCCAGCAGACTCTTTCTTCAAACTCCGCAGTCTCCTATTTTTAAAATGCTGTAATTGCATGCAAATGTTACAGCAGAAAAACAACGCAAGGGGCATTAAAAATCAATCTTCCATGTAAGCCTCAGATTTTCCAGCCTGAAGATCCAAAAGAAGAAGTGGTGACAAATGTGTAGAAAACAGAGTGAAAAAGTCAGAATGCATCATTAAGAATGTTACAACAAAAGGAGGGGAAAAATCTCTGGGAGCATGTCTGTTTCAGCTGGGGTGAATGGCCAACTACAAAGAAGGGTTTCTTTTGTTTTGTTTTTAATAGAGCTTGCAAACCTCTTACAGCTATGACCCAGATATCCAGCTAGGAAGCAGCGAGGACCCCTTTCTTCAGGCAGAAATATGCTTGATGGAAGAGGCTGCTCAAGTGTTGGCCAGTATGTTTAGATATAAAACACATTCCGGCCTCTGAAGGTGTGAAATAAAACAGGTCTGCAAACTGCCAGTCACAGGCCTGCACGGTTTGGCTTGGCTCTCGCTGTATTTTAAAAAAAAATTAGTTGCCAACAATTCATACATGGAAAGTTCATGTCAAAATCCAAATTTGTGCGGCCTTGTTTACAAGCGGAGAGGTTTGGCTGCACTGGGCCTGCATTCTCCTGGAGCAGCGTGGTGAGTGTCTGAGTAGGTGGGCACAGGCCCCCAGGTTTGCTGCATCCCCAGCCCCCTAACCCAGGGGCTTCTCTTGCTAGGTCAATAACAACCCTAAGACAGCGATGATGAGTTCAGTTCAGCCTAAACAAAGATGGACCATGGACAGGATAGTTTACTCGGCACTAGGGATCCACCAACCAAGACATGATTCCCTGATCTCAAGGAACTCCTAGATCCTGGAAAAGAGCAAGAAATGGTTTATCACAGATCCGAGCATATGCCCCTCAGAGTACAGAGCGGCACAGACTAAAGTGATTAAACCTATTTTCTAACTTTTTGAGTTGATTGACACTTACCTCACTCATGTCCAGCCCTTATTCTTTTCTAATATACACACTTAAAGAAATAAGCTTCCTTCCATGAAAGGCATTAGCTGTATCTTAAAAGTTTTAGCATAGACTTAGCAATCATTAAAAGAAAGTGAAGATAATACCTATGATTTCTTCTTTGGTCTGTGGGTGACTTTAGTGTTTTACTTAATTTCAAAACATAGAGAATGCTCTAATTAATTTTTAAAAATTTATCACTGCTCTAATTGGCTTATAAACATACTTTAAATGATTTTAATCCTTTGAAAATTGTTGAGACTTGCTTTAGGGACTGGCCTATGGCCAAATACATGACACTGGATACAAGCCTGAAAAGAGTGTCCATTTTTCAGTGGGCAGGTGCACTGTTCACTACGTGTCCAACAGGTCAGGTTGCTGATCGTGACGTTCAGATACTCTACATCCTTACTGATTTCTGAAGTTGCTCTGTCAGTGACACAGGTGTGTAATATTCTTTGTCATGGATCTGTCCATTTCTCCTTGTGGTTCTGTTGGTTTTGTGTATTTGGCAGAATGTATATTAAAGTACACAAATGTTACATACACAGTTCAATGAAGTTCCTCATGAACACACCCATATGATCCAAACCAAGAAACATTTCCTCAGTGTTCCTCAAGATCTGCCAAGAAACATGCTACCTCCATCCTTAGGACCAGAACTCATTTTTTAATCTGTTCTTGAAATGTATACAAATGTAACCATAGTATGTATTCTTTTTGTCTGGCTTCTTTGCTGAGTACTAGGAGCTTTCTTTATAATAGTTCCTTTTTTAGACTTCTACGTAACACTGCATTGTAAAAGTCGACTATAATGTGCTTACCCATTCTACCGTTAAAGGACACTTGAATTCTAATTTGTAGCTACTGTGAATACTGTGATGCTATGTTTTAGGCACATTAACATGTAGAACTGTATCCTTCTCATTAGTTGAATCTTTTATCTTGAAGAAACTATCTCTATGAACATTTTTGGCCTACAATATACTCTGCCCAGAATTATCAGCAGCAAACTGCTTAATTTTTAAATTCAGTTTAAGGATCTTTGCTTTTTAGTTGTAATATTTAGATCATTTATACTTAATGTAATTACTGATATATTTGTTTTTAAATCTGTTTTACTTCATATGCTCTACTGGCCCCACTTTGTTTTTCTCTGTTAGTCCTGGGGATTGAGCAAGGGCCTTCACACTGAGCTTATACCTCCAGCCTATTTTTCATTTTTGATTTTGAGACATGGTCTCACTAAGTCACTATGTTACCTCACTCTGTAGCCCAGGCTGGCTTTAGACTTATGGCAATACTTCTGCCTCAGCCTCCTGAGCGCAGGTGTTACAGGTGTTTGCCACTACACCTGTCTTATGTGGTGCTGGGGGTGGTTTCCACGTTCTTCATGGGACCTAATGGCAAATTTAGTCTTGGGCTGATCGAGACTGTCCTGTGTGCCTCTCTATGCTAATCTGAGGTGGAGACTGTGTCCTTGGTATCATGGTATAGTTAGGGATTAGTGAGCTATTACTAATGAATTGAGAGATTAGAAGACCCTGCAAGGGGCCATTACTAATAGACTCAGAGTTAAAAGGGTAAACCAATCAAGAGTTAACACAGCTTTATAAATTAACAACGTAAAGATCTGTGATTTAGAAGTCATCTTCCAACATAGGCCAGAGACATCACTTGTAGATCCCTCACTATCCCAGGTATCTACAGGTGAACTCTATAGGTCAGATGCTGGATTTCCAGCATCACGTTACCACTTTGTAAGATACAAGCAACAAGTATCTAGAACCGTGTGTCCCCAGGGGGAAAATGAACTGTTTGTTGAGGGCAAGGTGTGCCCACATACCTCTGCAAAATAGAGATGGCAAAGCAGCTAGCACCGGGATGCCTGAGAACATGCTATGCTAATGATAAAAAGACCCTTAAAAGAAAAAGGCATCAATATGATCAACAATACTGTTTAGAGCAGGCAGGAGTGGAGGAGATGCTCAGTCAACAATGGCAACAGTAGCAAGACATTATCAACCTCCTAAATAAGCAGAAACAGGCTTCTCCGCAAACAAACCTGCCTCCACTTCCTTCTCACACACAGACGATGAACTCTTTGAGGGTGAGGTCTGTACCTACGTACCACCAGGCCTATCACAGGGCTTGGTATGCGGCAGGCAGTGAGCAAATTCTGAATGAATAACTGGAAGAGTTAACCGGCATTTTATATGTACAGGCCTATGATTCTTTGCCTTAAACTTCTAAGTCAGATGTTTCAGAATTAAGAATTTCTGAGATTTTATAAAGGTGATAATCATGCACATAACACCCCATTACAACTGAGATCTGGAACTGCACCTCAAAAATCAAGTACTCGACAGCTGGGAAATAAACTAAGTATATAAAATAGAGTTATACCAGTTTAGGTCAAGTTTTGCTGCCAAATTTCATTACCAATCCTATCAGTAAAACCCTTGGAATTTCCAGAGTGCATATTTGTTAAAGATTATGATTGAAATCCTGGAAGGAATGAAGGTCACAGTTTGTAAGAGGCAGCTGATCTTCAATCAATTTTATTCAGTTTAAGAAAGATCAAACCCTGATGGGACTGGGAGGCATAGCAAGCCCTATGTAACTGGGCATAGTGGCATAACACTCAGGAGGCTGAGCCAGGAGGGTTGCTGTGATTTCAAGGCCAGCCTGGACTACAGAACCTATTACAAAAATAAAAAAATAAATAAATAAAAATAAAAAAGACCAAGCCCTGAATGGGAATTTTTCCAAAGAGACAGAAACTCTGGGAAAGGAAACAAGCACCAGCACAAAGTGGCATGAAAGGGCAGTAGGAGCCTTCTCAACTGCTGTAGTTTCAAGATAAACAGACGAATACTTGTATATATGTCCATATCTTTCCAGTACCTTTGAGATTTAACTATTCCTTAAGCATCCCAATAAATGAATCAGAGAGAACTCTATAGCAAAGGTAATTCTTATCCTAAACACTCATGCCCAATCAATGGTGGTTCTCAAAGTATGGTCTCCTAACTAGCAGTATTAGCAGAACTGGATACTTACGTGTCTGGACTGTCGGTTTTTCTGTGTGTCTCAACCCCAGACATACTTGATCAGAAGCTCTAGAGGTGATGCCAGTAATATGCATTTCAGTTAGCTCACCAAGCAACTATGATATGCAGGGAAGCCTGAGAACACCTCATCTAGAATAAATCCTTCTCACAGTGGGATCTTCAGATCACCTGCTTATACCATTAAAAACTGAACCTCTTGGAACGAGGCCAGACCGGAAGTACACTCACTTAAGTGGATCCCAGGCTCTGTACATCTACAAAGTACTCATTGATTCCAGGATTCCAACACACAGAAACTTGTACCACCAAGTTCCAAATGCCCTGCATGTGAGCATAAACTCCTAGAGGGCAGGGATGCCTCACTCTGTTCATTTCCAACAAGTATGTCCTAAGAGGTGTTCAGCAAAGGCTTCTGGTTAAATAATACATCACCACAGCACATGCCAAGGCTGTTTAGGAACACGACTGAGAACTTCAGAGGTATATGTCTATCTCCTCCCTTGCTCAAAACAATAAGGCGTTTGCTTATGTTAAAAAGGTG
This sequence comes from Ctenodactylus gundi, assembly GCA_004027205.1. Classification (NCBI taxonomy): domain Eukaryota; kingdom Metazoa; phylum Chordata; class Mammalia; order Rodentia; family Ctenodactylidae; genus Ctenodactylus; species Ctenodactylus gundi. The sequence goes on from PVKB01001980.1 coordinate 306,516, forward strand.
GTCACTTGCCAAGAATAGTTGGATTGTCAACTGGTGAATAAAAGCTACCTGTTTTGAGCTACGTGATTTTAGAGAAAGATGACTATGCGTTGGGACAAGAACAGAGAGAGTTGAAGGCCTCGGTATCCCAGGTATCTACAGGTGAAATTAAGTCTAATTTAAGTAAATTTGACAGATACAACTTCTAGACTAGAATATGATCTGTTTAGAAACACAATTTTGGCAAGAAAAGAAACCTTTGCTACAAGATGGTTTTCAGCACCTGCACCCTTTGTTTAGCTTTGGAAGACAGCCAGGAAAACAAAGAAAAAGACTTGCACAGTTACCACAAAATACAGATTACCCATCAAAGTAGCCTGGTTAAGGGAAAAAACTGATTGCTCAAGAGTTCAACTTATTCAGGATTTGTAAGCAACAACTTCTGAGATGAAACTGCATAGGTTAGGGAAACAGACACATTGGAAAATAATAATGAACTTGTACACACACGTGCTTCAATTAATTGCTCCATTTTTTAAAAATGCCGATTTATTTTTTCTACCCAGTTCAGTGTCAATGATATACAAAAGGATATAAACAGATTATCATAAATATTTGTAGGAAGGACACATAAAGCAGTCACCAAGAAGAAATCCAGCAAAGGAACACATCGTTGCTTACCCATAGCCACTCAGCTACACAAGGTTTACTCTGGGACAGTATCTCAGTTCTCCGGGAGAGAAGTTCTAAGTGAGAGGTCAAGCAGACATTCATAAGAGTTGTCACAATAATGTTTTGGACAGACAACCAGAGAAAGACTTTTAAAGACATTCTTCAATTTTCAGGCCAATGTCACAGCATCAGTGGGCTCGCAGGCAGGACGTGACTTCATTAAAGGAAATGCTCTCCCTCAGGTCCTCCTTGCATGAAGGTCAGGAGCCCCCTTATCACAGCAGTTGGCATGTAGATTACCAACAGAGTGGGGTAAGGGAGTGGACCTCCTCACCTAATCTGTAGAAGCAGTGACCTAATAACAGGCTGTGTTTTGTACACAACACAATCTCTTGACAGAGGAAAAAAAAAAAAGAACATCTCAAAAACATCCACATTACTTATTAAATATACCATTGTCCAAAGTAGATGGCCAATTATATGGACACAAACCTAACAACACATTTTATACAAGTAGGTGAAAGCTTAAAGGAATCGCTCCATCTTCATCCTCAGAAATCTAATGGATTAAACAGAGTTCTTTAGTGAAGGAAGATTAAGAGGACTTGTCTCCTAAAATGCTTTAACCATGATAAAGCTTATGGCCTTAATTCATGGGACACAACAGTTCCCAGTTATCTTAGCCACAATTTTCTGGGTATCTGGTAGAAAATATCACATTTGAAATTCAATTTTCACATTCAAAAAAGAAAACAGCAGCAGCAGCTGAGTGTGACTGCACACACATGTAATCCTAGCTACTCAAGAGGCTGAGGCAGGAGGATCACAAGTTTCAGGCCAGCCTGAGCAACTTAGCAAGATCCTGTGTTAACAAATAAAGGAGCTAGGATATAATTCAGTGGCAAAGCACTTGTCTAGCATGTGTGAGTCCCTAGATTCAATCTCCAGTACCACAAAAAAGGGGGAGGGGGACAGAGAAAAGTCACGCTGTGGGGAAGTTAGAGAGGGAGGCAAACAGCAACAGCCTAAATACCCAAACACTTGACAACTGGGGGACTGTCACACAAAGACATTTTAAAAGCCAGCAGTATTCACTTACAATTTGTTGTGTGTTGGCTGAAGGGGGCACAAGAGCCTGGAGTTAAAATATCCCATTGTAAAGATATAATCCATCAATGAAGCCGACAAATGGTAGACACATATATCACATTAAAGATTCATATACAATACTGTACTGACTTTAAAGGAAAAACTGGGGGGCACTAGAGGGAAAAGATAATAGGGAAAGAATCATGAAGAAACATTTTAGGCCAAAGCCAGTCTGATGAATATGCACCACCCACACTTTTGATCTTTCAGCTCCAAAAAACTGATTTAGTAAGTTAAAAATTACCTCACTCCCATCTGGGACAGACAACACACTCCCAAATACAGTAATCACGCTGACATTCTGGTTTCACTTGCTATTTGATGACTAAGTTGTTTCTGGCTTTAAAGATTTTCCTATTTTATTTTAATTAGTTGGTTAATACCCCAGGGGCTACTCTCTGTGACCAGACAAGCTTCATAAAATAATTTGATCTAATGAAGATGAACAGTAGGGAGAAAAGGGAAAGCTTTCTAGTTTTTCTTGCAAAACCTCTTTTCTCACTTGAAAAACTATAATCCCTTAATGTTTTATTCCAGAAAAAAAAAAGCAAAACTTGTCAGGAAAATCCTCACCCAACTAGCATGATACACAATAAACTCAGAGATGCCACTCAATTGTCTCTCAGGACCTAAATTTGAGTGCTTAATCTTTTAACTTAAGAACCAAATTTTTCCACATTCCTTTATATGGAGTTAGCATCTGTAAATCGAGACTTTTTTTGGACAATCATGCAAATTTAATTTGTCCTTGGAAACAAAAACATAACCTAGCAGATTAACAAAATATGTCCTTTAGAAAATATTTTTTCTGTGAATTTTTTTCCTCACTGTTGCCATATTTATCCTTCAGTAAACAAAAACTATACTTTAAAAGTTTATACGTTTTGAATTTCCAGAGAGCTACTCTTGGGAGGCTCTATCAAGTCAACCCATTTTAACTTCAGAACTGATTCCACTCTTTGTAACAATAAGTTCTAAAAACTTCTTAGTTACTACTATTAAGTCACACAAGCGGGAGACATGTCTACTGCCAGAGATGCTCCTGTAAAACTGAATGAAGATTTTATTATACCACACACACAAAAAGCAATCGGTACAGAAAAGGCAGTTTTCGGTTATTCTGCTGAGAATTTCTTGCCATGATTTCTCCCATTAAAGTATAGTTTTCAAAGCAACCACCACGACAAAGGAAGCATCTAATTAGTTCATTTCCTTCTGATCCGAGAACGCTGAACATTTACTGTCCCATCTGTAGTTGTATCAGCAGTGTAATGAACACAGTTTATATTACTTAACTATTCTTTGAACTCCAAGAACTGTTGAAGTCTTTTCTGATGTTCTGCAGATGCTTGCACAGCACTAAATGAAACATAAATTCAAAGCATAAGCTTTATTTTACATTAAGCATATTAAGTGAACCACAGAGCAGAGTCAATATTTTTCAAAACAATTAAAAATGAATAGAAATCTTCATGTATTTAGTACTTCTGAAAAAGCTGGATGAAACCCTTTTTAATCTAATGAAGAGGAGGGTATGCCCTGACTAATGGCATGCTTCTATCTTCTAAAAGACCAGAGCAAATTAAGACTGACAAGTGAAGGCATCGATTTGAACCTGCTCTTCTGTGGAACCTGCTGTGCAGAGTTCCAGGCCTTGCAGTAGATTTTCTGGATTTTATTATTTTATTTAAACCAGATTCCAACATTATCTTTGAGTTGTGGAGTATTTGAATTGCCTTTAATATAAAATCCTTTAAACTAAAATGTTTGCTTAAAACACAATAGACTCCATTAATTGTTTTCAAAGGTAACAGCTTGGTGGTTTCGATTTACTCTTCCCTTTGAACATAAGTTATGTGTACTTTGACAAAATTAGGGCAAATTCATACTGCAACTAGTATAAAACTCCCTTTTAAACTTTTGGACAAAGACGGACTAAGGAATGACACAGTGGTTAAAACGTTTGCCTAGCAGGCACAAGGCCTCAAGTTTGATTCCCCAGTGCCACATAAAGCTGGGCATGGTGGTACATGCCTCAGCACTTGGGAGGCTGAGGTAGGAAGACTCCCATGAGGCCAAGGCCAGCCTGGGCTACAGAGTAAATTAAGGGCCAGCTTGGGCTACAGAGCGAGACCCTGTCTCAACGAAAAACAAAACAACTTTTAGACAAAGACTGAAAACAATCAAAGATCCTGGTTTTCTAGTTCTTGAAGAGTAACACATCATTACTAGTACACTATTAATAATTTTGCTATCCATCTACTTTCTCAAACCACATGGCCACCGCTAAGGAAACCATTTGAAGAATTTCTTTGTGCAAAGATGCCCTCTAGAGAAGTGGAGCGAAGCTGTGGTCTCTAACTCCGTGGCGTGAACTCTTAAGCACTGTATCTGTGGCTTTTCTCACAATTCTTCCCTACAAACGGGCAGGGAGCCAGGCCTCACTATGCACTGTTCATACTCCTGACTCTAACAACAGTCTTGGAACTTACTAAGGTTTATGTTAAACCAAAGTAAAAATACTGTAGCACACCTGTAATCCCAGCAATGAGGCTGAGGCAAATGGGTCACAAGTTCAAACCCAGCCAGGGCAACTTAGTGACTTAATGAGACCCCGCCTCAAAATAAAAAATTAAAAAAAGGCTGGTGACATCACTCAGTGAGAAGATTCAATCCCTAGTACTGAGGGGAAAAAAAGAAAGAAAAAAATGGGATGGAGAGATTTACAGGTCAAAGGATGAAAAACAGCAGACATGTAGCATGAACAAGTTTACTGATCTACAGTACAAGGTAAGGACCATGCTTAAGGGCTGGAGGAATGGTACAGTGGTTAAAGCACTTGCCTTACAAGTACAATGCCCCAGGTTTGATTCTCCAGCACCACATAAAACAGGGCATGGTGGCACATGCCTGGAATCTCAGCGCTCAGGAGGCTGAGGCGGGTGAATTCTCATGAGTCCAAGGCCAGCCTGAACTACAGAATGAGTTCAGGACCAGCCTGGGTCACACAGCGAGACCCTGTCTCACTAAATAAATAAATATATGGACCAGACTTAATAAAAATCTATTAGATTTTTTTTAAAGTAGGTTAGGGGCTAGGGAAATACCACAGTGGTTATAACACTAGCCTAGCAAGTTCAAGGCCCTGAATCTGATTCCACAGTACCATGTTAGCTGGACATGGTGGCCAATGTCCATCATCTCAGCACTTGGGAGGCTGAGGCAAGAGGGCGACTGTGAGTCCAAGGCCAGCGTGGGCGATGTAGTGAGTTCAGGACCAGCCTGGACCCCAGAGTGAGGCTCTATCTCAAAAAAAACAAACAAACAAACAAAGCCACAAAACAATAGCTTAGCAGCTCTTGTCAAACAAAAAACTTGAGATGACAGATATATTTGCTTGCTTTACTACAGTAACCATTTTACTGTATATATTATAAAACCATGTTAATAAACCTCAAATAACCTAATAAAATTTATTACATAAAAAAAGAAAAAAGTTAAAAATGGTGGCACATGCCTACAATTCCAACTGCTCGGGAGGCTGAAGCAGGAGAAATGGAAGTTTGAGGCCAGCATGGCAACTTAGGGGGCTAAGTAAGTTTTTGTCAAAATAAAATTTAAAAGAGGGTTAAGGTTCAGGAGTGGTGGCACATGTCTATAACCTCAGCCCTTAAGACCAAGGCAGAAGGATTATGAGTTCAAAGTCAACCAGTGAGATCCATCTAAACCCACCTTAAAAAAAAAAAAAAAAGGAAAAACAGGGCTGGGATGTAACTCAGTGGTAAAGTGCCTGCCTAACAAGTGGGAAGCCCAGGATTCAATCCCCAGGAACCACTACCAAAAACAAAATAAAGCAAAACAAAACAAGTGCTTAATGAATGCTTCCAATGAGTAACTTGTGTAAGTTAAGTTTTAGAGGCTTTGGGTAGTGAGTAACTAGGTACTATAATACAGTAATATAGTAATACTTGTCCCTGTACATAACGTACAGTGGGTTAGACTCGTGTACTACCCCACTTGACCTCTATCAATTGTAACGGAAGCAAAGTGGCTGCGTAAAGAGAATCAGGAGGGTCAGGAAGCTTGTAGAGGAGACAATTCAGTCTAATGGTCAGACAGAACTCTGGTGTTGAAAAGATCTGGGGCTGGGGCTGGAGGAATGCGTCAGCAGTTACAGCACTTGCCTAGCAAGCAGTAAATACCTGAGTTCGATTCCCCAGCATCACATACGCTGGGTATAGGGATACACACTTGTAATCCCAGCACTCAGGAGGCTGAGACAGGAGGATTGTTGTGAGTCTGAGGCCAGCCTGGGCTCCATAATGAATTTAGGACCAGCCTGGGCTACAGAGTGAGATCCTGTCTCAAAATAATAATTAAAAAAAAAGATCCAGGCCTAAATTCTGGTTCTATAACTTACTATCTACAGAATCCGTGTGCGCCACTTTAACTGACTAGATAACTCACTGATACTCACAGAGAACCACAGATGTAACCAAACAAATCCAGAACATTTTAACTCCAGGCTTAACATGCTTTCCACCACGCCATTCAGCCCTACTCTGTTCATCAGCTGAGTGCATGTATGAAACATGGTTTCCTCAGAGAAAAGAAACCAAGGCCTAATTTCCTCCTCTTAGTTTTCATCAGTCATCGATCCCCTTCTCTAATAAACCCTTGTCTGGCGCCCTTTTCTTCCTACCTCTGCTCGATCATCAGTGGGCAGCACCTGCTGTCACTCGCTCGGCTCCTTCATGAGCGTATTCTGAGTGGACCCTAGGTGCTAGTTTGGATCTTGGAGGCAGACTAGTGTTGTAGATGAAAAGAAGGCAGATTTTTTAAAGACAAGAAGACCTGATTTCAGATTCACGTTTTAAATGAACTCAATTGTGCTATCGACAAGTTTTAATTTCGCTGTGCTTCCACATCCACATCAGTACAATGAGGACAACCTTTGCACCTCACAGCATCTTTGAGTAAATGAAAGACAGCAACGCATGGCCACCATACTAGACAGCACAGGCCTAGAAGTCAGTCAATAAACATACTGGTTTTCAACACATTAATAAATGTCTTATGATGGAGGACTACCTACAGCTCTTTTGTACTCCCACACAGAACCAAAGTGCTCAATAGATACTAGCTACTGCTCCTGCCTCGTATAAAGACGTAGAAAAGTAAATGGGAATGCACTCCTTATTTCTATAAGCAAGTGGCACGAGGAAGTCCTAAACTGCATACAAAAATAACAAAGCAACTTGTCATGCCTTCTAAGTTCATTTATAATTATGATAAACACAGTTTAATTAACAAACTGGTATCCATCATCCTGTCTAGGCAGATCATTTCATGACAGCAAAGCAGTAAACATCAATGAAACTATAAACAGGCCTGGTATTTGTGGCTTTCCCTCTGGTTCCATTTCTAAAGGTGCTGTGACCTGTCAGTGTTTTTCCAGCATGATTCACAAAACATCATGGACTCATTTATGGAATACTCTGCTCATTCCTAACCTTAAGTTTCCTGATCAAAATGTAACAACAGAATTATTTTCTGGAAAGTACTTATTAGTGTTTTGCCCTATTTCTACCTTCATGGGTATTTTGACAATTTAAATATATGTATACAATTACATTTACTGCTTTTGTAACTTTCTATCTTCTCTTTTGTCTATTTGTAAGCAATTCCCAAAGCTTATAATAGGTCGAGTTTTAAAATATAAATATTAAATCTAGATCCAAGCAGTCACAGTGGCAATCTTCAAGGTGCTGGAAGAACACTTCCAACACCTGGGCCTTAATAATTTTCCAGTCTGTTTCTCAGAGGAACTCCTGAAAGTGGACTCTACCATCATGGATCAAAACATGCAAACTTACTTTAGATGTTCACCAAATGTCGTTGTTATTCGATAGATGGCAGTCTTCAATGATGCTCTGAATGCAAACCTTAATGTTTTATAAGAAGTGTCCACAAGGCTTCCCGATACTCGGGATGGTTTGCTGGAAGCATGAGGAAGCTTGAAGTATTTATCCACTGCCTAGACCAAGTGAGTAAGATGGCACATTAGTTCAGATGATCAAGAAAGCCAACTTAGCCCAAATCTAACATTTTATTTTAAATACATGGAAAATACAGCGAAATATACACATTAAACACATGTGCTGACTGCGAACCAGTCACAACAGTTTGAAAAACAAAATAGTAGAAAGGCACAGGAACATTAGCAGGTACCAGGGCCCAGTCAAGGTCCAGACCTGACCTCTAAAGCCCTGAAATTGCAAAGCGAGAGAGCACAACATTGATCTCCTACTCCTCTTGGGTGGGTGAAAGGCTGCAGTGTCTTTATTACAAACTCACACAAAGAGACCAAACATTTAAACTTAACATAAAGGTATCTACTAAACTAGTTTATCTTCCTTGTTTATTCAGATGGAGGACATCTATAAACAAGAGTCAGAATTCACAAGTGAAAGTGACTCTATTTACAGTGGATATTGTACAAAATACAGAATTACAAATTCCTTTTAAAGGCCAGAGGCAAACAGTGTTAATATTTACATAAGACAGCCACACTAAGAGGAGGAGAGACGAATGGTGTGTTTATTACGTATGGCATGATATGACAAGAAAAAGGGGTATAGTCTTTATAGTTATGGATATAATCACCAAAAGAACTGAAAACTAAAGTAGCTAAAATTATTTCTATGATGTTTTTAATTTCAAGTGCTCTTTTATGTCATCTGAGTGTTCTGTTATATTTTGGCATCCTATTCAAGGATATAATATCCCATTATTTCTGAGGTTTTTGATGGTAGCTTTTATTTTCTTAATAGTTTCTTCCAAGCTGTTTGTTTCCCCTTGCTTCTTTTGGTCTCTATCTTCTGGGCTAGGGAGTTTCCTCAAAAATACGGTAATCCTTGGCTCCTGATTGTTTTAAGGTCACCTAACCAGGTGACCAAAAGCTCTGAGGGCATAACACAGCTGGGAATTACTGGCACCAGGCTTCATTAGAGGCGATCTGCATGAGAGACTCAGTCACTACAGGCCTTTTGTCTTGGGCTGATCAGAGTTCTCAGGGAAGGATCTCATATTCTGGGGGAAGACCTGGCCCCAAGGTCAGGGAGAGCTCATCCCTGGGCTTGTGATTCAAGTCCCTATCCCATGGCAGAACTCTTCTCATCCCACAGGCCAGATGTTCTACTTGTTAGAGGATAAACTTTTGCCTAGAGAAAAGGTTCAAACAATTAGCAGCAGGAGATCTAAAGATCTGTTTTTCAAACCTTCTCATTTTGGCCCCTGACCCCTCAACACAGTTTCAAAGGTACCCTGTGCTTTTCTCACTGCCGGCTTGGGATCTGCTACATGAGTCATCTTGACCATCTGCTCTCCAGCCTCAAAAATTTGTAATTGTTGGTTCCTGTTCTGCTTATGAATTTATGTATTTTAAGTCTTTTTACTGTAGTTTAGTAGTTTTGGGAAAGAAACACAATTTGATGCATGTGTTCCTTATATCATGTTAACTTCCAAGCCCAATCATTTGTTCTTTCACAGCAATTATTTACAAGAGTGTTTCCCAAGACTGCAACACACTTCAGATAATTTTAGGCAATATAGGAGGTGGGATTTGGTAAAATATTTAAGCAATATTAAATGACACTGAGTCATAATGGAAAAGTTTCTTTCTTGCATACCTTCCAATTCTCAATATGCCAGGAAAAAGAGTCATCATATTATATATTACCTTTTGTATTCCTCCAGCCAGTGCAAACATTTCCCAGAACTTCTACTTTATTTATTTATTTTTATTTTTTGAATTACGGTCTTCCTCTGTAGTCCAGACTGGTCCTGAACTCGGAGTATCGCCCAGGCTGAACTCACAGCAATCCCCTTGCCTCAGCCTCCTAAGTGCTGGGTTTACAAGTGTTCATCACCACACCTGGCTTATGTGGTACTGGGGAATCAACCTCAGGATTTGGTGCTTGCCTCGTAAGCCCTCTAACCACAGTGCTATTCCTCCAACCCCTCCTAGAACTTCCAGAATCTTAGAGCTAGCCAGGCACAGTAATGCCAGCTACTCAGAAGGCTGAGGTAGAAGGTGTACAAATTCAAGGGCAGCCGGAACAACTTAGTGATTTAGCAAGACCTTATCTCAAAATTAAAAATGTAAAGGGTGGGGGATTGCAACTTAGCAAAAAAAAATTAAAAAATAATAATAAAAAAAAGAGCACATGATTGCTAGGGCCACGCCATAGCTCCTGGATTCCAAACAGATAAAACATTTGAGTTTGATGTTCACCAAATGTGGTAGTTACTTGATAGATGGAAGTTTCAGTGATGTTCTGAATGCGAATCTTAACGTTTTGTAAGAAGTGTCCACAAGGCTTCCTGACATCTGGATGGTTTGATATTCTATTGGAAGCATGAAGAAACTTAAAATACTTATCAGCTGCCTAGACCAATAAGGAGGGACAGCACATATCTGTAATCATATCTGGTAGGCTGAGTCAGGAACATTCAAGTTCAAATCCAGCCATGACAACTTAGTGACTCAGCAAGACCTTGCCTTAAAATAAAAAACCGAAAGAGCTGGGAGAGTAGTCCAGAGGAACAGCATCCCAAGCTCAAGCTCCAGTACCAGGCGAAGACGAGGACAAAGACAAAGACGACAAGGCAAAGATGAAGAAGAGGAAGCAGGTACATCTGGACCGTATCCATTATCATCTTAAGACTGAGAGCCTCGCTCTGCTTCCGGCCCTGACACGAACAGCTTTTCTCCAGCTAGGAACTCCCCAAGGCCTTCCCATCACTACTGGCTGACCAGGACTTGATGAGCCTTCTGAACCATAAGCTAAAATAAAGCTCTCCTCCCTCAGAAAAAATAAAAATTCATAGTCTGAAGTTCTTGTAAGAACAACCTGATCATCACTAAAGTCTAGAGCCACACTGCCCAATTCGGTAACTATGAGCCACAGAGCCACTGGACATTTGAAATGCAGGAGATCTGAAGTAAGTCACATTGTGAAGTCAAAAGTACACTCCAGATTGCCAAAATTTAGTGTGAATAAAAGAATATAGAAAAGTCTCAATAATGTTAGAGTGGTTGTGTAAAAATAACATTTTAGATATCCTGGGTTAAATAAATTATGAAAATTAATCTTACCATATTCGTTAATGTAACTACTAGAAAATACACATTTACAAATATACTGTATTATATACCTACTAAAAAGAACTGGTCTATAGTACTGTTATCTTTGCACATCTTCTGACTTACCTAAATAATTTTTTCTTGGTAATTTTCTTTTACAATTGTGGGCTCTATCAACAGAATTCAATAAAAGACCCAAAAAAGACTATAAAGATAATGTGCCCAACTTTTTCTTGAAAATAACCACACTATATTAGATGATTTTCACATGCCTATAACCCCAGCATGCAGGAGGCTGAGGCAGGAGGATTGCCATGAGTTCCAGGTCAGCCTGGACTACATAGTGAGTTCAAGAGCATCCTGGACAACAGAGCAAGACCTTGTCCTAAAAAAAAAAAAAAAAAAAAAAAAAAAAAAAAAAAAAAAAAAAAAAAAAAGAAAGAAAGAAAGAAAGAAAGAAAGAAAGAAAGAAAACAAACTATGAATTTTTTAAAAATCATTCTGTATGGGTTTTGCTGTTGTGGTTTTTTTTATTTATTATTTAATGGTGTTAGGGCTTAAAGAAAGGGCTTTGGACATGCTAGGCAAGTGTTCTACCACTGAGCTACATCACCTGTCTGTGTAAATACCATCCCACTCCCCTTAACTTTGAGGCAGCATCATAATGTGTGTCACTGGGCTTGAACTCACCATCTTTTCCTTTTTTAATTTACATATTGCTTCCCTTTCCCCTTCTCACACTTTCACCACCCCCACTTTCCTTTTCCCTCTCAACAAAATCTACCTTCTTACTTCCTTCCGTATCTCACATTTCTTATGGTTTGGTTTTCTCATATTAGAGAAATCATGGTATTTAACTTTCTGAGTCTGATTCATTTTGCTGAGCATAATACTTTCAAGGTACATCCATCTCCTACAAACTACTCAAATTTGTCATTCTTTATATCCGTTGTATATCTATAAATACACCACATCTTCTTTATCCATTCATCTGTGTTTGGGCATATTGGCTTCTTTCAAGATTCGGCCATTACACTACCAACATGGGTATGCACGTGTCACTACTATATGATGACTTTAACTCATCTGTGAAGATATCCAAAAGAGGTATAGCCCACTGGGTCAAATGGAGTATCCATTTTCAGCTTTTTGAGGTATGTCTATACTGCTTTCCATAGTGGTTACGCCAGTTTACAGAACCACTAGCAATGCAGGAGCGCCCTTTCCCCCACAACCTTGCCAGCATTTGTTGTTTTTGTGTGAACTCATGATCTTTACAAGTCAGTCCCCCACGCAGTTGGGAATAAAGGTATGCGTGACTTCATCTGATTACTTTTTTTACAATTATTATTATTATTATTACTTTGGTACTGGGGATTGATACCAAGGCCTTCACACTGAGCTACATCCCCAACTCTATTTTTATTTGGAGACAAGTTCTCACTAAGTTGCTGAATTGCCCAAGCTTGAATTTGCAACACCCTGCCTCAGCCTCCCAGAGTCCTGGAAATACAAGCATGCACTATCATATCCATGGCTCACCTGGCTTTAAAATATCAATTTTACAAAGAGATACAACTGCTCTTTTAAAAATGCAAAAAAAGAAAAACTAAAAAAAATGCATAAAATAAGCTAAGTCCCACAGATTCTACTGGTAGAGGGTTAAATCAAGCAGGAAAGCCAAAACTTGCAGCTAATATATCCTTAAAACCTCTCTAATTCTCACTTATTTCCTTTCACAACAAAGGATACAGAGTCCTAAAGTTGAGGGGCTTTCAGGGTTTAGCTAGAATTTAGAATTATTAACTTTCTTACTGTAACTGCTTTATACTCAATCCTAAAACCCAAAAAGTGTCGTAACTCCTCTGGTAGTAAAAGCTGATCTGACCTAAACTCCTCTGATAATAAAACCTGACTTGAGCTAACATGGGCTATTTATAGTTTCAGTCTACTTAATATGTATATTTAGCTACTCATAGAGAAAATCATTCATGTATCTGACAGAATTATACTTCAAGTATGAACAGGAAGATTACACACAATATACCCTCCCCACCCACACTACAGACACAATGTTACATTTTAACAATCTAAGATAAATTTGAATTCTGAAATATATGGTAGAGTATGAGATAAAGGACTACGGAACTGTATCTTATTTGTACCAAGTCAAACCAGTCTTCCTTTTATACAATAGTGACAAAATATTGACCTTAAAATAAATTTATGTCAAAAGTTCAGGGAAGCAAAGTAAAACTAACATGACCAAAGTATGTGGTAATAAACATCTATGGGGCTGGTCGTACCCCATAGCTCAGTATTTAAAGCACTTGCCTAGCAAGCAAAAGGCCCTGAGTTCAATTCCCCAGCACCACAAAAGCAGGGTGTGGCGGTGCACACCTTTAATACCAGGACTCAGGAGACGGAGGCAGGAGGACTGCTATGTGTTCAAGGCCAGCCTGGGCCACATAGTGAGCTTAGACCCAGCATGGACTACAGAATGAGACCATGTCTCAAAAGAAACCAAACCAGTTATGATCAAATTTATAAGGATATCACATAAGTAACCTAAATATAAAAACAGTGCCTTACAATACTCAAGAGCATGCCCTATTAGGAGAAATAACATGTAATCAGCTGGGAGATTATGCCCTGAAGACACAGATCTCAAATAACTATTTAGGAATATCCCAAATAATAAAAAGAGTAAACAGTGATACCTAGTGATACACCTCACATGAACAATATACTCTTTAAGAAAAAATTAAAAATTCCATGGCTTTATATTTTAGCCTGACTAAAAGCCTAAAAAGAAGAATGACCATCACAAAATAGGCATTTTTTTCCCACTTACATCTACATGTAGAAGTACATGAACAAACCCAAAAGAGAAAGAAAACTTCAGTTGGTCTCTCCTGAATATTCCTCTCTCACTGTCATTAACAATGCAAAGCTGTGAGATTCCTTAGTCTAATGTAGTTAAAACAAAGGTTTACTGTAGCAAGCTAGAATTCCAAAGAGAAAAAAAATCAAGAATTAGACCTTGGTTTTATGATTTCTTTTCTTTCTTTTTCTTTTTTTCTTTTCTTTTTTTTCTTTTTTTTTCTTTTTTTTTTTTTTGGAGACAAGGTCTTGCTCTGTAGCCCAGGCTGGCCTTGAACTCACGGCAATTCTCCTGCCTCAGCCTCCCGAGTGCTATGGGATTACAGGCATGAGCCACCACGCCCGGTTTATACAGGGAATCAAACTCGGATACTTAGCACTTGACATAGCACTTGCTGGGCAAACAATTTAACCACTGAGCCATCCCTCCAGCCCTGGTTTTATGATTAAAGTCAAGACTACTGAGCAAAGTTTCTCAGCTTCAGTACTGATGATATTTTGGGCTGGATAATTCTAGTTTGGGGGTGCCCTGGGCATTACAAACTGTTTCACAGCATCCTTGGACTCTTCACTGGAGACACCAGTAGCACTTTCTTGGCTACAATCATCAAAAATCTCTCTAGACATTGTTAAATGTAGCCCGGAAGACAAACTGGTCCGTGGTAGAGAACAACTCTCATAGGGAATAATAATAATAGCAGCGATGATGATCATAATAGCTAAATGTATTGATTATAATTAATATATTCCAGGAAATTAGTTATATGCTTTATATATTTCATATTATGTAATAATTTTCTAATGAAGACACACATGGGCATACTTGCTGCATTTTGTAACATTAAATGTTTTTATCATATATCTAACTCTTGCCAGGGACTGTTGTAGACCCTTTAGAGACATTGCTCACCCTCAGGGTCACTTTGTAATGTACTAGACAGGGACTCGGGAACCTTAATCCAAAGATTTGAAATCCAAAATGTTCTGAAATGCTCCAAAATCCAAAATTCTCTAAAGTCCAAAACCTGTACTCAAAATTTTGGATTTTAAAGTTATTTTGGGTGAAAGATCCTCAACCAGTAGTCTATGAAAATATTCTAAAATACGAAAAACTCCAAAATTCAGAACACTTTTTACTCACAAGCACTTCAGAAAAGGGATACTCAACTTGATACTCAAGTTTCTACTTTACAAGCGAAGACACTGATGTCAAAAAGTAGTGAAACCTGGATGTGAACTGGCCATCAGTCTGATGCTGGAGCTCCTGGGCCACTTGCCTACAAGCCTGACCTTAATACTCTGAAAAAATTCTTTCATTTACTCTCAAAGCTCTTTTCTCCTATATAAGAATGCAGTCATTGTACAGCATAGGAGTAATGACAGCAGAGTGATTGCATATTTCTGGTAGCTAGGCACACTGAGTTCTATACAGGATGGTGTCATACATTGTCCACAAGCCCATGAGGCAAGAACTATGACCAACCCCATTTTCCAGACATTGAGACTATGTTTAGAGATTGTCATATCAGCTGGTTCTATAATCTACTACTTTTTTGACATTCTATAATTTCTGAAATGAAGATACATCTTACAAGGAATGGCATCTTAGATCCAAAGAAATTTGGTAAATTTTTTTTCCAAGACTACTTTCCAAGATTGTATAGCTATGAAGATGCAGGAAATGGAATTCACACAGGAGTCATTCCAACTCCAGGTTATCACACACTGGCACCTCTGCCACTATACAATTCCACTTAAGAAAGGAAGTAAAGAAGCACACAGTCCTGCCAGGTCCTCCAGGGGAATCTGATGTGGTGGACTGCTAAGGACTTGGGGTCCAAAGGCCTGTTTTCCAATTCTGACTCAGTCATTTACTGGGTATAGAATCTTGAAAAAAATCACACCAAAAAGTAGTCTGACACTCAATCATACAAACAAAGTAAGTCTTACTGCAACCTCACAGGGTTCTTATAAAAATTTTTATGAAATATTTCTTCTGGAGTACTATACAAATGTTAGGTCAAACAGCATAAAATTCTAAACAAAGAAGAATCTGTGCCTGCTTTCAACCCGAGCTCTGGCCCTCTACAACATTACCCTTCTCCCCTTCTAACCGCATGCCCTCAAGGAGGCCATGTTACAACGATGTAGCTCTTGGTGTAACTCTATTTCATAGTCTCTAAGCTCCGAGGGGGCAGGAGCCATGTCTACTTTTTTCTATTCTGTCTTTTATCCTATGCTAACTGCCTGGTAATCATTAGTGGATAAATGAATCTATGGTATATGTCATAAAGATAAGCTTTACTTTCCAAGTGAATAAAAATTTGACCTTCAGGTGGTAAAGCAAAAAATACGACAGAGCTGACCTGTTGCAACAAGGTGACACTGATGTGTCAAGAAAACAAGGGACTTGGTTTCTGTAATTAGTGCTGTAATCTTAGCACTAGTAGAGGCTAAGGCAAGAAGACTAAGTTTGAGCCCAGCCAAGCAATTCAGCAAGACCTTGTCTCAAAATTTAAAAAAATAAAATAAAATGGCTAGGGAAAAAATTCAGTGCTCCCTGTGCTCAATCCCCCATATGAGGGAGGGGAAGGACATTTTATGTTATGTATATTTTACCACCATTAAAAATTTTTCTGAATAAAAAATATTCTAGGGCTGGAAGAACAGCACAGTGGTTATAGTACATGCCCAGGAAGCACAAGGCTCTGAGTTTGAATTCTCCAGCATTCTATAAGCAGGGACTGGTGAAGCAGGTCTGTCACCTCAGCATTTAGGAGGCTGAGGCAGAAGGACTGCCATGGGTTTTAGGCCAGCCTGGGCTACACAGTGAGTTCAGGACTAGCCTGTGCTACAAAGCTGGACCCTGTTTCAACAAATAACAACAAAAACAAACAAAACAACAACAAAACTCTACCATTTTGGTCCCCAACCATTTACTTATAAGAATTGTTTTTAAGGCCAATAGCAACAGAAATATTGTGAATCTCCATAGGATAATATTTGTTCTCCATGTACCAATTAAAAAAAAGAGGCAACCACCATCCACTGAGTAATGTTTTCACATGAATTTGTATTTTAATTAAGCAAAACATCATGTAAAAGCCTCTAAGAAATAGGTCCAAACCTGTCAGGGAGCACATTTACAATTCAGAAGACAGTACTGGGCGTGCTGCAGTCTTGGGAGCCCCGTGTGACCAGGGAGCCACTGCTCTGGGTGCCCATCACTCAGCTCCCTGTCCTCTGCATGTTCTGCAGAATGAAAGGCTCCCCTTTCCTTTTACATTCTGGCTTTAATGATTCACAGGGAAATAGATAATGTTATTGATACTGAGAAGTAAAACAAAAGAACAGAACAATTCCATACCAGTGTTCCTTAGTAACAGCCAGAAGCTGGCATTATAAACTTGCCTTAAATTACAGACAGTTAGAATTTACTCACTTCACTAAGCACAAGTGTATCTTACTTCACTAAGCACAAGTGTATCTGCTAGATCAAAGAACATTAAAACCAAAAATAGGTAACATTACTCATACCTCTCAAAATCAAAGGTCAGTTTGTGATCATTATAACCAACCCACTGTGAAGAACCATCACTCAGCTCAGGTCCCAGAGGACTTTGCTCACTTCACCAGCAGGAAAGCCAACCAGCAACCATCTAGCAAGCATTTAATAAGTACCTGTCACTTGCCAGGTACCATGTCTGATGTTGGGAATACAGAAATGAGAAAAGGTCCCTGACTAACAGGGGAAACAATGAAAGTCAGTAAAGACAATGAAGTGTCGAGATGGAAATTACAGAGCAGGCCACAGAAAGGATGGAAGCATGTTCCAGACAAAGACAGAAAGGACAGGTGACATGTGAAGAGCTAAAGCTAGGTGAAGAAAATAAGGTAATACTGGGAAGCTGGGGTATCAGCGGGTCACAGCAGGGTTGGAGCAGAGCTCACAGGAAGAAATGCAATAGTGGCTTGCAGTCAGAACAGGAGGGATGTCCCCTAAGACTCAGAAAGGACAAGAGGTCACAGCAATCACGCAGGGGAGGAAGGCCCAAAGCTAAAGCAAAACCAAGGCAGGACAGATGGGCAAGATAATGGTTGGGTGGTGGGTATGGGTGGAGTTCTGCCATATGAGTGCAGCTGAGGAACACGGTGACAAAGAAATCAGAGAACAAAGCTACTGAAATGAGAGCCCAGAAAGAGATCAAGAGAGGGAAAGACATTATTAGCCAAGCTGAATGACCATAAACATGAAGAAAAGAATGAGAAAAATTGATAAAACCAAAGAAATTATGCAGTAGAAGAAAAGAATGAAAGGGCTGAGCTTACATACCTAGGGATAAAATTCAATGAATATGCAAAAATTATATATTTACCTTCATTAAACTATAAATTAAAATTTGGTATTTTTTAAGATCAAATAGCATTTCTAACTTTCTAACTTTGTGGCCATCAGAGATCACCAATAACTTCCTATCACTCTGTTGTTGCAGTTCCTTTAAAATACCATTCACTTTGTTACTAGTTCAAAATATATAGTTAAGACTAACTGAGAGATTTGCTGTTTAATGCAATAGTTTAGAAGCATGCATGCATACATACACATATTTTAGTGGTAGTATGAACTGAATGCACAGCTACAACTCTAATCCTTTCTCAATCTTTAAAGATAGGGTCTCACCAAGTCCCCAGATGGCCCAGCCTGAGCTCAAACTGTAATCCTCCACCCTCAGCCCACCCAGACTGTGGGGAATACAGACATGCACCATCACACTCAGTTACAAACTTAGTATCTTTACAATTAAATTTCGTATGAGTTCCTCTTATCTAATTACTAGCTCCCTTATTTTATGCATTTAAGATTATTGTGTGGTGGCACATGCCTATAATCCCAGCACTGGGGAGGCTCAGGGAGGAGGACTGCCATGAGCTTAAGGCCAGGCTGGGCTAAACAGTAAACTCAGGACCAGCCTGGACTACACAGTAAGACTCTATCTCAAAAAAAAAAAAAAATTATATTATTCTGAGTAAGAGTCCATAGGCTTCCCCTGACTCCCAAAGGGATCTTTATTAGAAAAATATTTAACTACTCTGGCTTATAGGATAGACTCTTAAGACTGTCAAACTTTTAGATAGAGTACTCAAAAGGCAAACAGGCCTTGGTGACAGCTGTAGGCTGTTATGCAGTGAAAATGAGAAGTCAAAGAAGTGTGCAGCCAGGGGTGTAGGATGGATTGGCAATGTAGACGCTGACTTGCTCATTACAATCAATCTCAGGATGTGAAGGCAAAAGAAAGACTTTGGGGCAGTTTGCAAAACCGCATGCTGCAGATTATGGCACCAGGCTCACTCGGATGTGCTACAGGAAAGAAGAGACATCACAGGTCTTACACAGGAAGAAATTTACTAAATTCCACCTCACTGGTCCTGTTCTTTGCTCCTCTGACCTCAACACCCCAAAATAGGCCTTGTTCTTCTCTTTCTACTCTGCCCCTCCAAAGTATTCCCCATCTCAACTCCTCTTTTCAAAGTAAGACAGACCTGGAAAAAAAAAGCTGTTTTCTTCAGTACTGGGAATTGAACCCAGGGTCTTCATACTGTACTACACTGTCAGTCCTCTCACTTTATTATTATGAAACAAGGTCTTGCTAAGTCACCAATGTGCAAAGCCTGGGATACAACTTGAAATCCTCCTGCTTCACCTTTCCAAGTGCTAACATTATAATAGGTTTTTATTTGTTTGTTTTTAAATAAAATACAATGGAAAATACAAAATACACTATAATGGTAAATGCAGTACCTGTCTTAGTTACTTTTGTTGCTGTGACAAAATACCTGGCATCCACAGTTGAAGAGACGAATGATTTATTTAGCTCATAGTTACAGGTCTCACACAGTTCAATCACGGGGCAGGGGGCCACGGTGGAGATACACAGCAGAGACAGAGGCTAGAAAGCTGCTCACTCATTGTAGACAGAAACCAAGTGAGTTTGAAGCCTTCTGCAAAGGCTAGGGCTTTTCCTAGGAAGAAGCTGTAACAATTTTTATTCTTCCTTCCTATAATAACTTCAAGCTGCCAGTTGGGTATCCCCCCGCCCCATTTCCTAGTCCACAAGTCAACAAGTCACCTGAAGGCAATGCCCGGGTGCCCCATCCACAGGATCAACAAGTTGATAACATTTTCTTCTAGTCAAACCCCAAATATCTGCCCCCTTCTAGCCAGGCTCTCCCCCCTAATAACTCACAATTCCAAATACATGAAAAGACTCAAACCATAGCAGTACCAGAAATCTTGTTTTTATATCCCCCCACTACTCTGAGTTGAACATTGAACATACTGCATGCAGTTAATGGTCCAAAAATTTTAAAGAGTAGAATTGGTCTTTCTTAAGAAAGAATCTCAGGACTTCCGAGCAAGATGGCAGCTGACTAACAGAGTTACACAATGTCTCCTTATGGGCTCACTGAAAAAGTTGAGATTATAATTAAAAACTGCCTTTTGAATTTAGCTACAAGAGGAAGGAGTGTTCCCAACAATTGAAAGGAGTCCCTGGGAAGGTCATAAATCCCCAAGACACATTAAATGTGGAGGAAAACAGGGCCGCATCCACAGAGGGAAAGCCCTGAGCCTGGAATCTATGACCAAAGGAAGCATGGAGAGAAGTGAGAATTGACAGCAGCTTCCAAAAGCAAGTCTGCAGGCAGGACAAACTGCAAATGCAATGTGAGCTTCCCCTAGAAAAGGCCTCCAGGTACCTAGATGAGAAGAGGCATGCAGCAGCCATAATAGGCAGTGACACAAGCAGGAGTCAGAGACTGAACTGTTTAGAGTAAAAGTAGGCTCAGAAGAGTACATCAGTGTTTTTGAGTTCCCTCTTCAACAGTGCCTAGGAAGAAACTGGCACAAGAGACAGCTGCAGGGAGGAGAAAAAGGCTGCTTCTGAAAGGTGGGCCGGGGGGGGGGGGGGGGGGGGGGGGGGGGGGGGGGGGGGGGGGGGGGGGGGGGGGGGGTAGTAGGAGCACTTCCAAGGGTGTAGAGTCCTCCCCTAAGGGGAGGGAAGCCAGGAGAGGCAGGAGAGCTTTGCTGAGGGGGCTGGGTGGTGATCAAGACACCTCAGAAGCCACCAGACTGTTAGGTCCACCCTCACCGCCTACTCCCAGCACAGAACTCATAGGGTATTTGGCTCCCCACCCCCACACCCTCATACCCATTCAAAGAAACCTCTCAGCTAGGCCTCTAGAGTGCACAGAAACACGGGATGAAGACAAGACAAGAGGACACCCACAGACATGCTTGAGACCCCAGAAAGTAATATCATGGGCCCTGAAATAGTGGAAATCATAGGGAAGGGAGTCAAAAAGCAAATAAACAAGTTGAATAGCCAGCTCAACCAAGATATTCTTGAAGAAATGCAAGCAATGATCAGTGGGCTTAAAGAGGAACTCACTAAACGAACAGTAGTCCTAATGGACACAAAGCTTACTGAGCATATAGAAGCCACAAATAAAAAGTTGATTGAGGTAGATAAGGAAATGCAAGACATGAAGGAACATTTGGATAGAATGGCAATGTTGAAAAGAAAACTGGCTGAAATTCACGATATGAAAAGTATACCTGAAAGCAGAGAAAGGCTACTCAAACATTGTGAAGACAGAATTTGAGACCTTGAAGACAAGGCTGAGAAACAAATGTCATTATTAGGCATGACTCCAAAATTAGAAATGAGCAAAGAAACTGATGAATGACTCAAACAGAACTAATCTCAAAATTATGAGTGTGGCAGAAAGATCAAAAGACAGCATAAAAATTTATTCACTGAAATCATGCAGGAAAATTTCCCACATCTAGGAAAACTAATTAATTTTCAAGTACAAGAAGTTTATAGAACACCAAATAACCTCAACCAGCAATGAGACCTGCCATGACACATCATAATCAAAACCTCAGAAACACAACATAAAGAGAAAATATTAAAAGCAGCAAAAGAAAAACAGACACTATTCTACCAAGGCAAACCCATTCAAATTACCACTGATTTCTCAATGCAAACATTAAAGGCTAGGAGAGATTGGAGCAAAATCTTCAAGCTTTAAGAGACAGCAAATGTCAACCCATGTTGTTGTATCCAACAAAATTATTCCTGAAAATTGAAGGAGAAGAATTTTTCATGACCAAGAACCCCTAAAGAAATTTGCGACCACTAGCCCAGCACTGCAAAAAATACCTAAAAGAATCTTGGAAAGTGACAGAGAGACAAGCAGCACCAAAGAACACATAGGAAAGAAAACATCAAAAGAGAAAGTATAACCAAAAAATAAACATCAATCATTTGATTGATATTCCATTAAAACAGTACCAGCTTTCTAATAAAAATCTGTGAAACTTCACCCCATAATTATTTTTATTAGTGTATTAGTTTGCAAAACATAATAAATATATTCAACATGGAGAATTGGTATAAAATCCTAATTTATGAAATTTTTTGATGTTTATGTTGTGCACAGGTATTTAGCTGGGGTGGAGAGGCAGAGACAGTGGTTTAGATCTGGGATATTAGTTTTAAAAACAGTAAGAGTGAGTAAATAAGTGGTTCTTGGGACCTTTTCCTTGAAGTTATTAAGTGATAAAGATAAAAGATCTTTATCTTATATCTTATAAAAGTTAGCTTTAGTCCATTGGTTAAGAACTCAGTTGGTTATTCAACCTGTGACTCTTGAAGTTTACTTTTCAATTTCATGCTCTGTAACTAAATTTGTAATAATGATCTTATTTATTTCTTCCTGCTCCTCTTTGGGAAAGAACTCTTTAAAAATTCTGAAATAACTAATTATGGCATTATATCTATTGCCTTATGTGTAACATACTTCTGTGAAACACACTTAATGTCATTTAATGTAGTGATTCATATATTCAGTCTATGATATAAGTTTAGCCTAAGAAAACTAATCGATGTAATGATAACTTGAATGTCTTTTTTCTTTTGTGTAGCAGCATAACTGATAATGGCCATATGGGCTAGTATGCCCAAGCATCGATGACTGGAAAAAGAAAATGTGGTATACACACTGTGGAATATTACACTATCATTAAGGATGATACATTTATTTCAGTCATTTTTAGGAAAATGGATACACCTAAAGACGATTATGCTCATGAAATGATTCAGACACAGAAAGTTAAATATCATATGCTTTCTCTAATATGAGAAAACCAAACCATAATGAAATGTAAGGAGCATGGAAGAAAGAAGATGGACTTTTATAGAGAGGAAAAGGGAAAGGCGGAGTGAGAGGGTGGAAAGGAAAAAGGGAAGTGACATTTACAAAAAGAAGGAACCAAATGGGGGTAATAGTGGGAGTTAGGGGAGCAGGGAAAGTTGTGGGAGGATCAAAAAGGGAGAAGGGAAGGGACTGTAATATTGATGCAAGTTCTATGTTAATCTATGTATCACATACCTATATTAATGAAATGGGGAAAAAGACTCTCATGGGTATCTGTTGAAGGGGTTTAAAGGACAGGATGAAGAATGATACAGGACAAGATAAAAGACAAGTTCAAGAGTAAGGAATGTAGATCTGTAGCTTTTCCTAGGATCTACTACACTGATAATGCCCTGCAATCAGATTGGGTCAAGTCCCAGCTCTGCCACCTATAAGACCTGAGGCCTGAGTGAAGTCACTGCACTATATAGATCCTCCATCTATAAAACAGCCTAAAATACCTACACTTTGGGGGCTGGAGGCATAGCACAGCAGTTAAAGCACTTGCCTTGCAAGTACAAGGCCCTGAGTTTGATTCTCTGTCACCACATAAGCTGGTGTGGTGGCACACACCTATAATCCCAGCACTTGGGAGGCTGAGGAAGGATTACCATGAACCCAAGGCTAGCCTGTGCCACATAGTAAGTTTGGGAACAGCCCGAGTTACAGAATGAGACCCTGTCTCCAAAAAAATAAAAAATAAAAAATAAAAAGATTAAAAGATAAAAAAATACCTGTACTCTGCTTACTTTACAAGGTTGGAACGAGGATGCAAAGACACACCTGAGTTCTGGCTGCCTTGCCATATGGTTAGACAAGCTAATGACTAGAAGGGAAACACTGGAACCTTGTTTCTTTAGAGCAAGGTGGCTAGCAAAAGTACAAATAATAAAACTACCCATGTGGTCATACACATCTCAAATAATATACATGGATGAGAAAGGAGAATCAAGAACATGCAAAGCAAAAAATACCCCTGAATTTGATGAGTAAAACTTTCTAAGAGGTAAAATGAGCTGAGTTTTGAAGACAGAAATATGGTGCTTCTGTATTTTCTTATCTTTCTTTGGTGGGGGGCAGGGCGGGAGGGCAGACATGGTCTCACTCTGTAGTCCAGGTTGGTCCTGAAGTCCCTATGTCACTAGGTAGCTCAGATTGGCCTCAAACTCATGGCAATTCACCTGTCTCAGCCTCCCAAGTGCTGCCATTACAGGCATGTGTACCACCACACCTGGCTGTGTTTCTCATCTTAAATGGCAAATTCGCAAATTCTTATTCTGTAGGTGTAAGCTTCACCTCCTACAAAGAACGTATATAGTACTCCTCAACTTCTATTTCTCCATGCCTCAGACTCACATGTGACACAACTAATAAAGTAGCGTAAGATGTATCACCCAACAGTAAGTGAGGAAAAGAAGCCTATGGCAGGGCTGGAGGAATGGCACAGCAGTTAAGCACTCACCTTGCTAGCGCAAGGCCCTGAGTTGATTCCCCAGCGCCACATAAAGCTGGGTGTGGTGGCGCACGCCTGTAATCCCAGCACGCAGGAGGCTGAGGCAGGTGGATTGTCCTGAGTCCGAGGCCAGCCTGGGCTACACAAGTGAGTTCAGGACCAGCCTGGGCTACAGAGCGAGACCTTGTCTCAAAAAAGGAAAATAAAAAGAGAAGCCTATGGGAAAGCAGGAAGTGTGTATTAGGGTTTTTCTTGGCCAGGGTGAGAGGAGGAAAATTTTAGCAGCTACAAATTATGTAAGGACCCAAACTTACGTTACTGAATAAAATTTCATTAGCCTCATTTATCTATTTAATACCAACGGCATACCCTACAAGTGTGGTATACTTTCCTTTCCTTGCTCTACAAAATCCCTACAAGCACACAAAACTGTGCTCTTCCAGGTCTCTCTTAGTTGTAATCTCCTGAGGGCAAGAACATTATCATTATTAACGTCCTGCACATCAGACTCCTGAATATGTGGTAGGTTGGGAGTGGGGTGAGGAGCACTGCCCGCAACGCACGCATGACTCACCTCCTGAAGTGTCAGCAAAGTGTTAAGAATAGCCGGCAGTGCTGTCTGGACAACTCCAAATCTATCTTCTGTAAATGAGGCTGCTACTAAGTGAGATAAGCCTAAGGGGAAAGGAGAAAAGAGTTCAAAGTCAACCAAAATTAGGCAAATCTATCTGTAATACTTGTATATAAAACATTCTGAATATTAAAAAATATGAAGAGAAGGGAAACACAGCATAAAATAGGCAAGAGACGGGAATAAGCAGAACCCGCTCAATGGCACTCATCACGAGGAAGAGGAGAAGCCTGGCTTTAATTCCAATGGAAAAAATTTTCAGAACGCTGAGTTGTGATAAATGCTAGGAAGAAAAACACAGATGGACAGATGTAAGGAGGACACTGACAGGACAGAAAGGCCTTCCTCAATACCAGGTCAGCGCTGAGAAGCAGTACCCACAGAGTGAAAAGAAATGGTTCTTTGACAACTGAACTTCCCATGATGCTCTCTGAGCAGCAGAATGAGTTAACATTCCTAACTTCCTCCCTCCCTCCTCATTAGCTTTCCCTATCATCCTTGTCTTTCTCGCAGATCATTTACCTCAGATAGTAGATAAAAAATAAAAGCTGGCTAAAAAAGCCCTAAATTTTCATATTTAATCCAAATTAAAGATGGTTAGTAGCAATCGATTAGCTGCTTTTTTGTGGAGGCTTAAGGAACATGTGAGTGAATCTTGGGCTCATTTTCACTGCTTATATATAAGAAATATTGTGCCCAAATTAACATACACTAAAGGGCTGCAAATGCAGCTCAGTGGCAAAGCGCTAGCCTAGCAGGGATAAGGCCCTGGGTTCCATCCCTAGCACCAAAGACAAAACAAAACAAGACACTCACCTACATATTTATATATATATACATAATAAAAGTGATTTCTATAAAACAAGACATAAAAATACATTTAAAAATTCAAAGAGCTTTATTTTATTTTTATGGCACTTGTGATAGAGCCCAGGGCCTTCACACTGAGCTACATATCCCCAACCTTTTTTTTTTTTTTTTTCCATTTGAGACAGGATCTCACTAAGTCAGTAAGTTGCCAAGGCTAGGCTTAAACTCGTCATCCTCCTGCTTCAGTCTCCCATAGTTCTGGGATTATAGGCATGTGCCACTGGGCCTGGCTGAAAATTCAAAGATTAAGATCAAAGTCTAGAAGTGAGCTTTCATGGATTGTACTTTGATATGACAGACTGCTAGGAAAGGGGAAAGACACTGAGAATGGGAAGAAGAAGAGAAAGGTTAGGTTAACAGAGAAGAAAAAGGTGGTCAAACAGGATATACACAGGCACAAATTCCCAAGCTGTATGTTATTAACAGGTTACTGACTTTGCAGCTCATGCATATTCAAACAAAATATACTTAACACTGTTAAAAATCACAGTGACAGTTCTGAGAGTGCTCACCTTCCAAAGCCCAAATATGCATTTGGACATCCGAGAAAACTGCCTGAATAGAGGCCTCTGGATGCTACAAATAAAACAAAAACAAGTAAACTTTCCCTAGGCAGAAACTCAGTACTATATCATTTTTAAAACTATTACAACGAAACACAGCTGCCTCTCAAGAATTAAAATCTAAAATAAAATTTTATACTATATAATTTAACCATAATAGCAGTTTACTTAATATGTGACCTGCCCAAATCTAAGTTTGTATGTGCCTCAATTTCTCATTTAAAATAAGAATTGCATGTGCTCAACTCACCTCGGAGAATGGGCACAGAGACACTCAAGAGAATGGTTACAGAAGCTCTTCTTAAAGAGAAATGCCCGAACACATATTATCTATCTTAGGTTTTCTACTCTTAACCCTACCCCAAAGAAAAGCCACCCAACCTGCTGTAATATACCACTGACCAGCTAGGGACAGAGTGACAACCAGCCCATTTAACAAATGCCAGCTTAGAAAAAGTAAAAAGAAAAGAAACAAATGCTAGCTTTGGTTATGCACCCATTAAAGCCTATTCAATAGTTACATTTCTGAACATCAAAATAGCAGTTTCTACAACTCCTACCCTACAACCTGCAAAATGACAATCAAAAGTCACCATTTACTCCAAGGGAAAGGAGACTCGGGCCAGTATCTCCTAGCATGTGCCTTACGCTGCCCTCTTCCAGCCTCAGGTTTCCTTATCTGCAAAACGACAACCAAAACCTGCATCTCACAGGAATGCAGGCAGCATTAAGAGCATTGCATAGATAGGGTTCCAGTCAAGATGGCGGCTGAGTAACAGCACTGCACAAAGTCTCCTCATCAACTCACTTAAAAAGTCAAGAAGATAGTTAGAAAAAGCATGTTTGGTGTGGCTAGGAAAGAGAGGCGCATCCCCAGAAACTGAAAGGCGACCAGCGGGAGGCCAGAAACTCTGAAGGATCATCAAAACCGGAGGGGGAAAAAAGTAAATCCCTGCAGTCTAGTAAGCCGCCGCAGCCTGCCGCAAACGGCAGGCAGCGGCGGACAGAGGAACGCTCGCGGGGACCTGAACACCCGACTGAACGGAGCTGGAGAGGTCGGAGCACACAACAACGGGAGAAAAGGCTGTGGGCAGGTTAGAAGCAGCTGACTCAGCACGGCCCCTGCACTGCCAGCACCCACAGATCACAAACAAGATCCGGAGGCCAGATCAGCCCGAGGTAAGCGCGGACCCGGACTAATTGGAGTCACTGGCTGCGGGCGGCCTCAGAAGCACCCACCCGCGGGTGTTTGTACTATAAAGTGTGCCCCCCACTCCCCGAAAAGATCCCGGAATCCCAGATCAGAAACAGGACTCAACAGCCATAGCAGGCAGTGACGTCAGCAGGAGCCATTCACTTTTCCTGCACACCAGAGACAGTCAGAGGTAGCAGTACCATGGGGAAACGTGGTAACAAATCTTATACAAAAAGATCTGATTCCCCAGGGGAGGGTGCAAGGGGTGCTGAAATTGCAGAACCCAAAGAAAAGGACAAAAATGGTGGTAACCTCTGGACCCAGATAGTCAGTGAATTAAAACAGGAATTAAAGGAGGAGTTAAACCGGGAAGCAAAGAAGGAAATAAATCAGACAGCGCGAGAACTACAAGAACACTTAGCTTAGCATAAAGCAAGCCTTGAAAAGGAATTAGAGGAGACCAAAGAAGAATTGGGGAAGCGCAGTCACAAATCTCCTACAAAAAGACCTGAAACCTCAAGAGATGAAGTCAGGGTAAATAAAGATGAATATGGCAAAAATGATGGCAACTTCTGGGCCCAGAAATTCAGTGAATTAAAACAGGAATTAAAGCAGGAAATTACACAGACAGCAGAAGAGCTACACCAATACATAGATAAGCAAAAAGCAAGCCTTGAAAAGCAACTAGAGGAGACCAGAGAAGAAATATACCAGAAGATAATGAAGACAAAAGAAGAAATTAGAGAAGAACACAACAGAGATATAGAAAAATTGAATGCAGATATTCAGGAAATGAAAAACACACAGGTAATAATAAGCAAC
>PVKB01001981.1:0-334909 GCA_004027205.1 Ctenodactylus gundi
CATATTTGGTTTGTCATTTTACCTGCCTATTCATCCCTAAATTCATTCATACATATTTTTAAAGATGTATATCAATTCCTTATGTTAAAAAAATTATGTTTTGCAAACTTATATACTATTAAAAACAATAATGAGAGCAGAAGATGCATAGATTATATGGCTCATCTGATGGAGCTAGGAGAGGAAGGAGAGCCTCAACAACTGACAGGAGGCCACAGGAAGGTCGGAAATACTGAAGACATATCGGAAGTGGAAAAAAGAAAACACCTGGCTGGGTTTAGCCCTGAGCTGCCAACACCCACAGACCACAGCCAAAGGAAATCCCAAAGGCTGGAACCTGAGATTGAGGTAAGTGCTGGTGTGGGAGAAGTGGGAATTATCAGCATCCGGTAGCCCCAGCTTCTAAGAAACCAAGCCCGTGGGTAGTGCATACTACGAGCACAATGCGAGCTCCTCTTAGAAAAGGCCTCCTGGAGTCCAGATCAGAACAGTTCTTGGCAGCCATAACAGGAAATGATGTAAGCCCAAGACTGAACTGATAAAAGTAAAAGAAAGCTCAGAAGAGCACACTACGGCCTTCGAGGTCCCAATTTTTAACTTTCTGAGACTGGCTGATTTCATTTGACTTGCTGATCTTCAGCTCCACCAAGTTTCTTGCAAAAGGGATCATTTCATTCTCATTTTATGTTTCCTTTATCCATTCACCTGCTGATGGGGAGCCACACTGTTCCTACAGCTTATCCATTACGAACTGAGCTGCCATCAACATGAGTATGCACATATCGCTATAGTATACTGTCTTTAATTCTTTCAGGAATATAACAAGGACTATTATTACTGGATTAATTGATATAACTATTTTTCATTTATTGAGAAATCTCCATACTGGTATTGTACTCATATACATTTCCTCCAACTGTATACGATGATTTGTTTTTCTCTTAATGCTTTCCAGAATTCATTATTTTTCATATTCTTGGTGGTAGCCTTTCTAACCGGGAGGCACTAAGTACAGCTTTGATTTGTATATCCCTATGGCTAAAGATGTTGAACATTTTTATATACTTATTGGCTGCTTGTAGTTCTTTTTTTTTTCTTTTGAGAAATCTATATTCAGTTCACTCACCCAGTTATTGATTGGGCTATTTTTTTGGAGTTAAGATTTCTGAGCTGTTTATATAGTCTAGATATTAATCTCCCATTGCAAGAGCAGCTTAAAACAAGTTCTTTTTCCGTTCTGAACGTTCTCTCTTCACTCTGCTCATTGTTTCCTTTGGTGTGCAGACGCTTTTAAATTTGATGCAGTCCCATTTGGCAATTTTTTGGTACTATTTTCTGCGCTACTGGGGTCCTATTCAAGAAATCTTTGCCTGTGCCAATGGCTTCAAGCATTTCCCCTTTCGTCTAGTAGATTAAAAATAGATTCTTAGCCTTATCTAAGTCATTAATTCATTGTGATCTGATTTTAGTGCAGAGTGAGAGATAGGGACCTAGTTTCAATCTTCTGCATGTCAATATTCAGATTATCTATTACCATTTGTTGAAGAAGCTACCTTTTCTCTTGCCTGTGTTTTTGACCTCTTGCTGAAAAATCAGATAGTTATACAAAGACAAGAGATTAGCTCTATATTTTCTGATACATCCCATTGGTTTACATGCCTGCTTTTGTGGTAGAACCATGTTAGTTTGGTAGTATAAAAATAATCTCTTGGTTTTAATATAAGAATAATCATTTTTTATATTTTATGTACGTGGATAAAATTGAATGTAGATATTACACTTCATATAAGCACTTGAAGTTTTGCCCTCAAATGCATAAGCTGAGGTCTGTAGAGGTAAAGCAATGCTCCAGAGGCCAGTAACAGAATTGACAATGGGTTAGCCTCAGCTTGAATGCAGTTTAAGTCTGGAGACCAAGTGGAGTGCTTCAGGACATGATGGTGTCTACAATTTGTGCCACTGTCTTCCTTTCCTTTCTCTTCTCCTTTCATCTCTCCCTCTCCTGCTTATTCTTCTTCTTCTGCCTTCTCTTACAGCAAAGGTGATTCTTATATTCACGGTATACTTGCCAAGAGTAATGCAAAACCAGAGGGCAGGAACGCATCTTCTTTGAAGATCAATTTTCCTCAAGGGTGGTAGGAAATTTTTTTCTTCTATCAGAACAATTATTAATGGGTTAGCAGGCAAACATCATCCAGCATCTTAAGATAAAACATGCAACTTTAAAGAACATCTACCATCTACCATGGGGGCATCTGCTTGTCAATAGATGATTAGGTCAAACGTCTCATGCTTTGTGCCTATAGAAATCCCAAGTGGTGAAAAATTAGAATTTAGCACCGTGTCACTCCAGGCTGTCTCCAGGATACCAACATTTTGTTTTTATAATCAATCAAGGGACATTTAATGAGACCTAGACTATTTATAGTAAGTTTCTGCCATTTTATATTTAATTTGACAGCAGAAAGCTCTATAATTCTTGACATAAGGAACAAGGGCTGAATAAATATCAGATATTTTTTAATTGAAAATTCTCACTTCTTAGTTCTTCAATTACCTTACCATCTGGTATGGTTTGGATCTGGAATGTTTCCCAAAAGCCCTGTGTGTTTGGATGTTGTGGACTATGAGCTGTGGTGAATTACAGATGTGTGATGGATTTAGATATGTGGTGGATTACTGGGAGGGGTGGATCATTGAAGCTTAACTTGGAAATGGCAGAACACTGAGGCTTGACACAGAAGGGGTGAATGTTTGGTTCATGACCGGAAAGGACATGTGCTATCTTAGCCCCTTTCTCCCTGCCGTGGCTTTGTGTCTACCAAGCCACCAACACCTGGTCCCCTGCTCTTTGTTCTCCCATTTACTTCCACCATTGCCAGCCATCCAGGAGTGGACTGAGACCTTCTAAAACTGTGAGCTAAAATAAACCTTTCTCCATCAAATTGTGCTTGTGGGCGTTCAAATTTCCTTGCGTGTCAGTTACTAAAAAGAATTTCAAAGTTGGGCTCCTTGTGTCTCTGGCCCAAAACCTGTGAGCTTTTCACTCTTTGACTTCAGGCCACTTAGGTTTCTGACTTCAGAGTTTCTGGTATAAATCTTTTAATGTATATTTTTAGTTATCCTGAGCCACAAGTTCATACCTCAAGAAACAAATCAAAACAAATGGAACTGTGAAGACAGAGAAACAAGGGAAAATAGAGAAGGTGGGAAACAATCTATGAACCTGAAAGAATCAGGCTGATTAAGTTTATTTTGGTGAGAGCAGTGAGAGTTTTGTTATGAATCCAGGTTTCCTTTGCTTCTTTTCCAGCTCATGCCTCTACGTGGCACTTTCTGGAATGATTCTCCCCCTCTCCAGGAAAAGTCTTTCTGGGTATAGAATCCATGTTTTAAAGGTCATTGACCTAAACTGACACTGTTGAGCTCAGTCTATTAATGGGCTTAACGTGCACAGAATGAATAGCAAGGGCAACTTGTTCCACATTTGATCCCTGTGTTTCATTACAGGCTGTTGTAGATAATCAATACAGAAGACTAAGATGTATTAAAGTAAATAAAATAAAAGCATGCTTGGGCTTTCCTTGTACTCTGTCAGCAGGGCTCTGCAATGCTGAGCCAGTGCAGGCCACTATTTGCAAATAACTACATTGTCCAAAAATTTGATTGTCACAAAAGCTAAATTGCAGTGTGGCTCAGAGTAATGGATTATTTTATTCTGTCTTTCTCTTTGTTCTAAAACAATGGCGTATTAGAAATTGGTCTATTGTCTGATGAAATCTTATAAGTCTAAAGGGAAAATTTAAAAATTAATTTATTAAGAATAACTGCAAAAAAAGAGTCATTGGACAGGATACACAGAAGATCAGGTTTTCTTTAATGGAGGCATGTGACAACTAATAAATTATACTGTCATTTCATTCTCCAGCCTGTAATCCCTCACATGTTATGAACAGTCTCACAACAGAACAGGTGTCTTAATAATAGATTAGACTTAACTTTAAAAATATATCCCTGAAATGTCTTCTGAGGGACTTAAAGCTAAGACCCACATTATAAAAGCATCAAACCCAGAAGTGCTGGTATAGAAGAGGCCGGCATCTGGGCACAGGTAGCCAAAAGCCTTCCCAGGAGTATTGGAAAAGCTTTCCTGCCCCCAACCTTGCCCCAGCTGGTTGGACAAATCTTCACATTGGAAAGTCGGAGATTTTCCTTTATCTTTGTTTTTACAAAAAGTCCCTAAGCCAGATGGGATAGATTATTTTTATTCTGTGTATGCTGTTGTTTTCGTGCAATTATCTGTGTGTGTATTTTGACTGTGTGTGCATATTTTTCTGTTACTTTTTCAGGAGTTTTTGATTTTATAAAACTTGAAGATTTTGCAATCTCTACATCTGTATGTGCATGTAGGCATGCACACGTGTGTTTATGTATATTATGTATAAATGTGTATCTGTGTAAGGTACAGGCATGTGCTTGTGTGGTGCATATCTGTCTGTGTATTTGCAAATTTTTTCCATGTATAGTTTCTGTGTAGCGTGCAAATGTTTATGCATACATAGGTATGTTTGTTTGTGTTAGTGGCATTTTATTTTATTTTTGCCAGTCAGATGGGGAGACCTTGATATGCCTGACATTTTGATGCAGGAAAAGACGAAACAGCCACTAAAGACAGTAGGTTCTCAGACGATGGGACCTTCATAGGCTGGGAAAAGGCTGCGGTTCTAACTCCCAACAACGTTTTCACTTTTTTTTCCCTCACATCAGCCCTGACCAGGTTTTCAGATTCCTTAAGTATACATTCCTAAATTTCCATGTAGTTATGACTGACTCTTTTCCTAGGATGGAAAATATAAAATGAAATAGAATTATTCTAATCAATGACTACAGAAATCCGGGGGGGGGGGTAGTGTCTTCAAAGTGTGTTCATTTTATCCAGTGGCATTTTATGAAGAAACTGCTCCTGACCGTCGTTCCTACAACAGCGCTCTCTTCCTCTTTTTTCCGTGCGCTGCTTCCTTGTTTTTTATTTCTCATCTTTGCAACTGGATCTTTAGTTCTTTGATAGTTTCCTGGGAATCTTTGCCCAACAGAATGTAAGCTGCATGGGGCCAGAGGAGCCTGTTAGAACTTTCGAGAACCCCAGAGCTGCTCTGAATCCTTTCCTCAATCCTAGACTCCTGTCTTGAACCTGAGCTCTGTCTCAGAGAAGCAGGCCTAACTGAAGATGGAGGCGGTCCTGCCTGCACACAACCCTTCACTCCAGACCTTCGCAATAGCCCAGGACATGTGGTCCAGCACTGGGAGAGTCCAGGAGGTTTTGTGGGATCAGAGCAGGATGGAGCTCGAGGACATTCCAGAGACTGCTGCATTTGTGACCTAGAGGAGGAACCTGGAGTGACGAAGCACTGAACACCCTCTCTGTGGTGGGCTCTGTGTCAGGCTCCCTTGACTAAAATAGTGATGCTCAGCTACTATGTGAATTCAAGCAGTGTCCTTAACGCCACTACTCCTCACTTTTCTAATCTGTAAAATGATGTCAAAACCTACAGGAAGCCGAGCTCAGTGGTATTGGGCTATTATACTAGCACTCTGGGAGACTGGGGCAGGAGAATTCCAACATAGCCCGGGCACTTAGTCACTTAGCAAGATCCTATTTGAGAATTTAAAAAAAAAAAATGTGGGCTGGGATGTGGCTCAGCTGTGAATGCCCTGATCTCCATCTCCGATACCACAAAATCAAAACAAAATAGAAACCTACAGGAAAAAAAAAAAAAAAAAACAAACAAACCTGTGGGCAACCCACCTTCCCAGGCCCACTTTCTGACGAGCAGGAGTTTTACCCTCTTCTTTCCCTTTCTATCGTCCTTTCCCCTCTGCAATTTTTCTGTAAAAGCCTTCTCTGCGCAAACTGCCTCCTGCCTTTCATGACTAATCCTTCAAGCCCATGGAGGCATGAGCTTGACACAGAGGCCCAACAGAATTGGGACCTGGCACCACACTTATTAACACATCTGGGGGCTTGTTGCAGGATTCCAGAGGCAGGAAATGTGAGGGTGAATGAGAGTTCAGCGAAGAGAGGCCGAGAGGTGCTCCCTGTTGTATATACAGGTAAAGGTAACCTGTTCTTGGAAGGTCCTGGTCACATTCAGAGGGAGCTGGAAATTCAGTTCTCTTCTTTGAGCTTACCAGCAGACACTATGATTCCTGCAGGAGAGTGACTTCTGTATGCTGAATTTGAAAAATGCATCTCTGGTACTATAACTCTCTGTTCGTAGAGGTGCTCAGGAAAACGCACCAAGGCTTAGTCCAAAATGAAGTTGGATGATGTGTAATTTCCACTTTGTAGTATCCAAATGAAATTTGACTGAATTAAAAAAAAAACAACTAAGGCAACTTAACTATATTTCTTGGGAGATTTTGTCGAATACTGGAAAAAAAATTCTTCTGAATTACTGGTAGAATTCTGCATTGAATTGATCTAGTTCTGGGGTCTTCTTAGTTGCAACATCATGTCAGAGATGTAGGGATGGCCTAACATATACAAATC
This sequence comes from Ctenodactylus gundi, assembly GCA_004027205.1. Classification (NCBI taxonomy): domain Eukaryota; kingdom Metazoa; phylum Chordata; class Mammalia; order Rodentia; family Ctenodactylidae; genus Ctenodactylus; species Ctenodactylus gundi. Next base: position 6,551 of record PVKB01001981.1, read on the forward strand.
AATAAATATAATGTTGCAGATTAACAAATGCAAAGATAAAAATCATAAGACCATCTCAATAGAGGCAAAAAAGCATTCGACATAATTCAGCATTCATTTATGATGAGACCCTGAAAAAAACATAAATAGAAGAACTATACCAAGCCATCTATGACAATCCCTCAACCATTATCATTGTAGAGGAGAAAAGATTGGAAGCAACCCTAAAATTGGGAACAAGACAAGAATGTTCATTGTTACCCCGACTATTCAAAATAGTACTTAAAATATTGGCCAGAGTGATAAGGCAAGAGAAGGAAATTAATATGAACTGGAATGAAAGAACTTAAGATATCCCTATTTATAGATGATATGACACTTTATATTGCAGACACTCAAAGTCTTCCACCAGAAATGTCTTAGAAATAATAACCAAATTCAGCAAAATAGCAGCTTACAAAACCAACACAAATCAGTAGCACTCCTATACAGTAGTAATGAAGTCTATGAGAAAGAAATTAAGAAATTACACCCCTTCACAATAACAGCAACAGCAAAATTAAAAATTCTTAGGAATAAACTTTACCAAAAAAGTGAAAGATCTGCATGGAGAAAACTACAAAAGTCTGAAGAGATCGAACAGGACTTTAGAAAATGGAAGACACCCCCCTTGTTCCTGAGTGGGAAGAACTAATTTTGTTAAAATGGCCATAATTCTAAACCACTGCAGATTCAATGTAATATCAATCAAATTATCAACAAAATTCTTCACAGAAGTAGAAGAAGCAAGAATTTATATGAGTTTAGAATGTATATGGAACCAGAAAATACTTAGAATTTCTAAAGCCATTCTAAGCAACAAGGGCATAGCTGGAGGAATCCCAATTCTTGACTTCAAAATATACTACCAAGCAACAGAGATTAAATCTACACGGTACTGTTACCAGAACAGACCAGACAGGAAAAACAATCGAACAGAATTAGGGATACAGAGACAACCCCAAACATTCTTGGTCAACTGATCTTTGAAGCAGGGTCCAAAACCACACACTCAGGAGGAACAAAACTAGACTCATATCTGTTGCTGTACACATCAAGGGGCTAGATATCAAGACAGAAATATTGAAGCTGCTCAAAGGCAAAGAGATTAAAATGTTGGAGGATGCAGGGACAAGAAGGAATGTAATGAACAGAACGCCAACCGCACAAGAAATGCCAGCAAGAATCAACAAACAGGGCTACGTCGAGCTATTTTTAGTTTGTTGAGATATTTCATATAGTAAAGGAAATGATCAACAAGGTTAATAGACAATCCTCATAGTGGGAGAAAGCTTTTGCCAGTGATACCTCAGAGGATTAATATCTAGTATCTGTAAAGAGCTTAAAAAATACCTCCCCAAAATCTCATTAAAATGAGCAATGAAACGAAAGGACTTTCCTCAGAATAAAAAGTACAAGACTGTCAACATGTAACAGGCACAAGGTGATGGACTCCTCGATAGGGAAGGGGCACTGAAAGTGGGAGCGTGGAAGGGTAAGAAAGGGTCGCAGAGAGAAAAAAGACGTGAAACGGCATATGTACCGGCACGTTTTCCCCAACTAGTACGTAAGAAACACGTTGCTGATGCTGTAGATCACTTACATTTAAAAATACGATAACATTTTAAAAAATTAAAACTTGCACTTGTTTGTTCACATATGTATGTGTGAATATATAATTTTGCAATATACATAACATACATATAATTGTGTATGCTATATTTAATTTTACATATGTATACATATATTCAATTGTATATATTATATATATGCATAATAATAAAATTATATATTATTCATATATGTAATGTGTATATGTGTATATATAATTGCATTATACATAATTGTATAATATGCATCATAAATGGAGCATTCAACAGTGCTTTTTTGTTATTGTTGTTCTTATTATTATCATAACCACTATGCAGTTTTGTGCTGTCAGTCTTCCCGCTTCTTCCCTTATCTCTCTATGGGCTCAATGAACCTGAAGAAATAACCTCTCAGCTGTTGAATTCAATTCGTCGGGTAGATTGAGGTGCTTGTATATACAAGATGTGAGGCTGGAGATGGAGCTCTGTGGTAGAGTCTTTTCCTAGCGTGCATCGTCATAAGGTCCCGGATTCAGCCATCAGTATCCCAACACACACACACCGCACACACATATATACACACATGCAAACTGTAAAGAGTGAAATGTTATAAAAAACTAAACACAACACAAACATTGCTTGATATCTACTTATAGTCCAATAGGGTGCAGAGCCAAAGCTACAAATTATACCAAAACAGATATTTAATAAATAATATAAAAGATATTTAATAAATAATATAATAATATAAAGTAATATAATACACAAAGGGCTACAGGGCTTGGGAACTCTGGGGACTTCCAGCTGCAGTTCCTTTGTTCAGACATGATCAAGTGCTGGCCTCAAGATGGGATGACCAAGAGGAGAAAGGGTGACGGGATAAAAACATTTGAAGAGCTCCGGGTCTGCTGTATTAGAAGAGAAAACAAAACCCGAGCACAAACATCTCTCTCATGTTTTGTGCCTAGAAATCCAGAATATTAACAGAAAAATAATAATGGAGATGCAAGAAAAAACCGAGAAGAAAAATGATGCTTGCACAGGCATGTGCACCGTGAACCAAACATAAATACCTTCTAAACGGACTACTGCTTGCCTGGGCTCTTCCCCGCAAGGCCAGGGAAGTGTAAGATCCTACTTATTTGCTAGTGCATGTCTAGTTCAAGATTCACTGCTCTCTGGACTCCATTTCTTTTTGCTGTTGTTAATTTTCTTCTATTCTGATAACAGTGCCCATTACAACAGTCATCCATGAATGCATTTCCTCAGTATTGGAAGCTGACCATATTCTACAAATAAAAGAACAAGGTTCTTTCATATTTCTTCTCACTTAACTCAAAGCCATTTATAATCTCACCAAACCCATCCCAACAAGTGAGGCATTTTAAAGCTGGCCATAGATCACACCTGATCCTTAGTAACCCATGTTTGTGTGGCTGTGACGTATAGGGGGAAAATTCATGCTCAGTGGCCCCTACACTTCTACTTCTAACTATGTTGTGTAAGATCATTTGTATTTTGGCTCAAAATGGAAAACATATTGTGGAAATACCAGCTGGCTCCTGTGTAAAAATCTTGTTAATTTTTCTCCAAAGACCATGCTCTCTTATTCATCTGGACTAATTATTTCTTGTTTACCAAAACATAAGGGCATATTGTGGAAAAAAAAAGTTCATTGGTTTTCTGCACAGCTTTTTGGTCATAGTTAAAGTGGGGGGTTTGCTGGACCTAAGACCATATAGTCTAGATTAAAAAGTTGTTAGTGCTGGAGGCGAGACCTAGTTCCTACAGGTCATAGATCAAAGTAGAATGGCATACTTTACTAGCAAGCATACATCTAGTCAACGGAAGACAGCACCAAGACTATGCTCTAGGTTCCTTGAACTGCAAGAATCATTGTTCAGAAGGAAAAAGAAACATGCAAGGAAGAGATAAGTATGTAAGGTAGGCAGGAAGAAAAGAGCTAACATATGGAAATACCAGGGCTTAGACACAGCCATTTTAGGTCCTGAAACTAGATGTGACTGAATCAAGCAGGCGACTCTGGACCTCAGTGGCCAGGGGCACGCCAGCCTGTGGTTGAACAAGCAACCCCACCAGAGCACTTCGATGAGCAAAAAGTTTGTCTTGAATATGAAGCAAGGTATGTAGGCTAGGAAAGCTTGATGAGCAATTTAGCTCCGTGATTTTTCTACCTGCGTTTACAGCAATCCATGTCCTTCCTAGGCTTACTTTGCTGAAAGCCTTGTTCACTCTCTGCAGTTCCATTTTATTTTCAAAAATCGAAGTAGCAGCAAATTGGAAGTTCTTGGAGTGTCTATTAAGGACCTTCACCACCTCTGAACTAAATGGATGTGAGATAAGTCAGGTCAGGTCTTGCCATCCTTCTCCCTCCCAATAAATGCAGGGGCACACGCCTGTCTGTGCACCCAGATTTCACCCCTTAGCGAATCCTCCCCCTTTGCTAGCACCCCTCTATTCTCCTTTCTGACCGGTGTGAATCTGGTCTACTTCTAGGGCCTCATCTTTTTTCTCGAGAGATGGAGTTATTATGTTGCTAAAGAAGAGATGGGGAAATGGAGGGCAAGGGTTTAAATGTAAGCTTCACCTACAGTACGATTTTTCCCTAAGCCCTCCTCATTAACCTTAAAATGGTCATGAAAAAATAAAAGCTATGGGCGATGGTATTGTTAAACTTGCTGAGGACACGGACAAGTAATGTAGTGGCACATAGCTGCTAACTAGGAATGTCTGTTAAGACCAGAAAGATCTAACTATGTAGGTATTTCAAGGTTTGGTTATAACTGTGGCTTCTTTTTATATTGCTATTGAAGACAGCAATTGCTTTTATTTTCAGATTAATGTCTCCTAATTCTCAGTCTACTTCAGAGTAATGCACTGGAAATTTTCAGGGATAATTTCTAAAGACATTAACCTATGTTAACATCTCCTCCTGTGATAAAAATGAAACAGCCTATATCTTGACAATGATGGTCTTTTGTTTTAAGATCCAGCCAAGTAATTCACTTAGATGTGGATTTTTTTCTCTGTTTAACTGAGAAACCTGTATCTGTTTAATTCGACATCAAAACACTACGGATACTGGTTTTTTTTTTTTTGTTGTTGTTGTTGTTGTTGTTTCTCAGTGAAAGCAGGCTGCCTATTTATACCTGTAATTATTCTAGCTGGTCTACCGGATTACTTCACTGACAAAAGAAGTAAGGAGAAGGTCTGCAGTATTGGAGAGCCTTCCTAATTAAAGATTAAATCAACCGGTTGTTCTTTTTAAGGTAAATGTATTTTATTCACTTACCTTTTCTTGTCTAACTGTCTCTTAAGTCAGAATTCTGACTTATGTTGGAGCTATCTCATACTGCTATGAGGATCATAAATACCCTTCAGATACCAAACTTCCTTTCAGTTGGATTGCAGAGAGCCACACATTCTTTGCCCGCCTCATCGTAGAAAATGAAGTTCATTTTCTTGTCCTTAAATCTGAACTGGTCTTTTCATGTACTTGGCCAATGGAGTCTAGATTTGCATTCCTAGAAATGGTCGTAGTTGGATCCATAACTGCCCTTACATTCCTCTGTGTTATCACAGACAGTGGTTCGCTGATTAATTCACCATGACGTAATTTGAGCCCAGTTTTCTCCAACTGCACAAAAATAGGTTTCTCACTGTCCTTCAGATAATCGCCCACAGTCTTCTTGAGGTCCCTATCATTTTTGCCTTCCTCTAGTCCCTGATCAATGAAGTATATTTACTTTTTGTCATGGAAACATCACATTTCCAGTACTGATTCTGTTTCAATTATTTATTTATTTATTTATTTATTTATTTATTTATTTATTTATTGCTATGGAAAAAAAAAACCCACTGGAAGATCTGATGTCTTAAAAACAGCAACCTTTTCATTATCCGAGATTCAACTGGGTGGTTTCTCTGCTCTGTGTCATCTCACATGGAGCTCAATTGGGCTGAGAATCTCAAGCTGGCCTTTTTCCCAGCTGGCAGGTGATGCTCATTGTCAGTGAGGAGGAACTGAGCTGGGATTGATTTCTGGGGTGCTTACATGTGGTCCTTCCATGCAGGTTGGCCTCCTTAGAGCTTGATGAGTTCCAAGTGAAAATTTCCCGAATGCATAACGGAAAGGCACAGGATTCCAATTCTTTGGGTTGGATTCAGGATCTAAAAGACACGTCATCTATTGCACATCCCATGAATTAAGGCTTAAGTGATCAGAGTTGCACAGGAAAACCATTCAATCTACTTACTTATGGAGAACTTGTGGTCCTCTTTTATCCACCTCATGCTGTAATACTGTTTTCCTTGTGAGAGCATTCTCTGGTTTGCTAAACCTTTTCCCCTCATTTTTCCTCTTTTCACTGACCTTTTCTACATTAGCTACCCATTTGCTGTATCTTCTCTGTGTTTGTATTTCCCCTGGAAACATCATCAGTCACTACTTTTCAAAGCACCAGACTAGAATAAATATGTAAAATACAGGTAAAATTGCTGAAAAAGGTAATCAAGTTCCTATAGATCTCACCCACATCAAAGAATAAAGTCTTGGAAGGTAATTCCAGACTTCCCGATTGTGATATCTGCTTGAAAGTTGAAGTATGCTTAGTCAGTTCATAAATATTATAAAATCAAATGAATAATTAGTTGAAAAGAATCACAGACATGTCAGAAACCATTGATCTGAATATCCAAAGAGCCTGTGTCTTTAGGGTTGTTACACCATGAAGCCATTGATGTCCTTGAATACTCTTCAATTTGACTTCCGTTGGCCATGTGATGTGAGTCGATGGCAAACTGAACTCTAGAAACCTGCAGTATTGATTAGAAAGCAATCTCCATGAGGCTCGGGCTGATGTACATCTCGTCCTATGTTTAGTGTCAGTATCCAGCACAGTTCCTGGCATGTTTACTAGGCAACCATACGCTGAACAACTTGTAATTTACTGATGATCTAAGTTCAGAGAACATATCTGAATAATGTTAAGTAAGATTCCCAAAGAGAATAAATAAAATTTAGATTTATTTTCCATCTTGGTTTCCAAAATTGGTGGTAGATGGCTTCTTACACGTCACCTTACAAATGATCAGAGAGACATTATTAATCCAATGTTTTTTAGAATGTATTTTATGAGGCACATTGATTTTTACAAAATACTGGATTTCAATGTGATATTTTCATACATATATATAGCACATTTTGAACATGTCTTGATATGAGTGCTACTTACCATCCCAGAAAACTGAATTTTAGAACACTACTAAAAAGCTTTTTAAACTTCAAGTTTATAACAGCTGTTGTATTAGTATTTAAGCTTATACATATAAATATGATGCTTATATGCCATGTATCCTCCAACTTACATTCCTACAGTCAAATATTAATGGACTTTGGAAGCGATTCACCAATTCAGTCTAAAGCAAGACACAGATGTGAATATGATTTGAAATTTTCCCAAATCCAAAGCATGGTACAACTTATTATAAACACTCTGGCAATCAAGTTTTACATCACAGAGCCACTGGCATTATTTTGATTTGCTTGTAGTTGTTAATGCTAACTACTGGCAATTTTTATAGTACTTTATAGTTTTAAAAATTCTTTCTCACAGAATTGCCTTTTAAGTCTTCACTATAACTCCACACCTACTGCATTCTTCCTGGTCTAATAATATCACACCTGTGGTATTATTATTATTTTTATTTTTCCCATGGAAAAACGGAGGATTAGTCATTTTATTGACTTATTCTACCTAAACAAGATATTGGCATTCCTGCATATTTAAATATCAGAATCTCTATGTAGGATGTCTGATTTGCATGGAAAACCTTCCAGTGATCCCTTTTTAAAGCCTCAATCCAGGCATGTTACTAGACTTTTTATATATTAGGAGAAATAATGGTAATTTTTTTTAAGTCACTGGAGTTTGGAGTCCAGGCTTTTAAGCTAATCTTTAACTCTGATCTTTTTCATTTTAAATTATTTTTTATATGTTGACATAAGTTCTCTCTACGTAGCTAAGTTTCCCATGCTGAGTTTGAATCCTCCTGCCTCAGCCTTCCCAAATGTTGACATTACAGAGGTAGGACAGATAAAGGTGATACTAACATTTTAGGAGGTCACTACCATTTGTGGGAAAAAGCTGCCGGACTAAACAGGGTTAAGCATGGTTTTAATTCTAGACTATATTACAGCGAAGACCTCCTATGACTATATTTCCTTTCTTCTGAACAAGTTTTTAATCATTTCACCCCTCTAGAATTCACATCTGTTCGTGACATAATGCTGTGGGTCAGCCTGGGTTCTGTCAAAATGAAGCCTGTATTACCAAATCCCAAATTACAGTATGTTTTACTAACCGGTTTTATAGACTAGACATTTCACTCAGGCAGAAGGAAATTCCCAGTGCGCTTGAGGGGTAGCAGAGCCTTGCAAACAGGCTACTGGTTGTGCCTGGCTCTGCCCTGCCTGCAGCCTCACAGCACCCCAAAGACAGAGAAGCAGGATAATTTTGGTAGGAGATGGAATTATGAAATCAGCCAACTTTATATAACTTACCCTTACCTGGGGATGTCATGACCTTTCTGTATATTGTAGCCAAGAATTCAAATCTAAACAAACAGCCTCTTGAAAGACCCAGAAGTCAAGTCCTGAAAACAAGAGAGAGTGAAGGTATGCTTTCAGCTTCCAAAAAGAACAGAGGAAGTCACTGTTCTATGTGTGTTAATTAGAATTGCTTGCTCAAAAAATTCCTCAAAATTCATCTCAATTTGCATCTCAGGTCATACCTTTTCCTCTGTGCGCCTTAATTCATACTTGGCAAAAATCACATCAAAATGTGCTGTTTTATGTCTTAGGTAATCCTGTAAGTTTAGTCACCACCTGGAAAACACTGCAAATCAGTCAGTGAAGTAGATAAAAATTAAGAGAAGATATAAGACTAGTAAGGTGATAGCAAACTACAGTGCAGGGCCTAAAGTCTTCTTCAAACACGTTTATTCACTCATGCTAGCAATGGCCAGTTGCATCTTTTTTGCTATATATGTGTTTAAGCTTGTGTGTAATAAGGTCCCAGAATCGTGACTTAAGATCGATGCTTACTATAATTTTGCTTGTTTGTTCACCAGTTTCTTGACATACCCAATAGTTCCTGCTTTCCTGGGATGTGTCTGGCAGTGTTCTAGGCCCAAAAGATGCAGGAAAGCACAAGAAGGAAACGATGCCAGCCTTTTTACCGTCTGCCCTGTAGTGGGAGGTGTAAGCAGTGTGAGGCGGGCCAACTTTCCCTCTCGGGTTCTACTGTCTCCTTGGTGCCTCGAATGATGCCTGGAATTTCCTACAAATATGGGGGCTGCAACTAGTAAGTAAGCAAATATAAATATGAAATCCATTCTGGTAGAAATAAGTGTTAAAAGAAAACAGGCTCTACGTGCAGAAGGTGATTCCCTATAGAAAGATAACTGAGCTGGTGTCATTTCAGCAAGAATGAACACTGGGTCTGTTTGCAGGAGGAGCTACAGCACTTCCTTGATGATCAACAAATGCCCATAACATAGTAACGCTGACCTAGAGGACCCAGGGCTGGAATTCTTAAACACTGGGCCCTCCCTGTGTACTTCTCTTGGGAGTTGGGATTTATGATGAAAGGAACTAACTCAAAGTACAGACACTTAGAACACAGGCAGCGGTTGGAATGCAGTTGTTGAGTTCCACCATGGGGTACTAACAGTCCACAGATTGTCCAGTGCCCCAGGGGGTTATGTGTGTCAAGTCATTTGGGAGATGCCCACAGGAAAAGAGCTATTCTATCAGGTCTCTGCAAAGTTCCCTTTACACTCATGTCTGGTAAAAGAAAGCAGCACTTGTGTGAGGAAAGAACATTTCGTTTCTCTTTATATTGATGCCGGCTAGCTGTCTCACAACCTCAGAAGCATCAAAGAATATCGTCAGAGTAGCATGGTGTGGAAACATGTTTGGCCTTTCTAATATTCTCTTTCCCTCTTCTAAAAATCGGACCTCTGTCTCCTGTGAAGAGTCCATTTTCTGTGGTTTAGATACAGTAAACTCACTCCCTGTCACAGCAGCAAGTTTTGACCACTCAGTATTTTTTTTTGAGGGATACACATATACACACACACTACAAAGATAGATAGATGGGCAGACAGACAGACAGACAGACAGATATGTACACTTATATCCCTCAAAAAAGAAATCAATGAAGAAGTGGGGTGTGGTATACACCATAGTTACTGGAATTGTCAATAGGCCATTTCTGTAGGCATCATTAACAAAAACTTCTTTTTGTTCTGAGATTGATAAAGCTAAAAATAGACGGGTTTGCACTTGCCGACGCTATTTGTCACTGCCATTGGAGACAGGGTGTTTAAACGGAAGAGTTGAAGTCTTGATGCCATTTGTGAGCATCTGGATACCGCTGTATCTGAAGACCTACCAGCCCATGTGTATCCCAGGTTTACGAATCAACATGTTGCTAGTTTTGTTTAAACTGCTTTAATTTGGATTAGTCAGGGTATTGTCTGAACAACTGAAAGGGACATAGTATGAACCAGGGGTCCACAGAGAAGACGTGAGCAGTAATAAGAAATACACCAGGGACAACCGCAGCTGGCAAGTCAGCAAAGTGGATCATATTGGAGAACAAAAGAAATGCTGAAAGGAAAAGATTGAGACCCATGTTTGATCACACTCACACGACAGATGCTCAAGAATGTCCCAGAAGGAAAAGAAATGGTAAGCAAGTGTTCTGTGTGTCCGGCCGAGGGCTCGTCCCAGATAGTCACCATTATCCTATTATCCCTTCTAGAGGGGACCTCTCGGACTGATGTTATCTATTCGACTAGTGTTAACTATTGGTGCTAAAAATTACTTGCTTTGATGGCTAACATTTTCAGATGAAGCCGGTGGTAAGTCTGGAGTAAAACTTTTATTCCAAACGCATTTGACAAACAACTCCTCCTTTCAGGCTGGGACACTGTGAGCCCATTGAAGAGAAGATGAGGCTAAGGAAGTTGGTTTTCTTTCAGGTTTCTCAATAAGGCTATGAGAATATCACAACCCTTGTCCTCTCTACAAGCACAAAGCGATGAAATCTAAGTGCTGAGAGTTCAATTTTAAGGGAATAAGAAAAACAAAACATGTTTCCTGAAGAGTGCTTAGGAAAACAGTTAAATTGGGCTGCCGTGTACATGTGGGTGGTATGTATGCATGTGTTTATATTTTCCCCCATTTTATTGATATGTATACGTGCAAAATTTAAGGTTTGCAATGGAATTGAGCCTTTTATGCACATATGTATCTTGTCAAGGTGACAAGGGCTTTCCCACTCTCCTTTTGTCCCTCCCCCTCCCTCCCCTCCCTCTCACCTCCCCTACCTGACCCCCCTGCTTCACTTTGTTTTTCGTTTTAAGTTCCATATATCCAAAAGAGGTCAAAACAACACACAACAGAGATATTTGTATACCCATGTTCGTAGCAGCACAACTAACAATAGCTAAAATATGGAAGTCACCAAAATGTCCATCAACAGACCAGTGTGTTTATATTTTTAGAGAAATGTTACTTTCAAAGCAAATGAGAGAATGGTACAGAGATCGTCATATAATTCATGTCCCCAAATGTGTATATACCCCCTTATTTACATCCACCAGAGTGATACATTTATTACAGTGGGTGAAATATAATAAACTACATTATTGCCCAGTATCTGTGGCGCACACTAAAATTTGCTCTTGACGTTGGGCGTGCTGCTGGTTAGAACAAATATATAATGCTATCAACCCATCATAAAGTTTCATACAGAGTTGTTCCACTGCCACAAAATATTTGTGGTATGCGTTATAAAATATTTTCAGTAACATTCAGCAGAAATCATTTGCAGTTCACATTCCATCAAGAAACGTGGTTCCTTGGGCAGACCTGGGATTTTGATCAGCCACATCCGAGGGCAAAGGAAGGCCACCACTCCTCTATAAACTACAAAATATTAAAAGCAAAAGACCTAAATGTCAATGCATCCTTTCTTAAGAAGACGATGAGCAGAGCTTTTCAGAATTTCCTATTGGGTGTGCACACAGTTAATTTAAATATGTTCAAGTTAATAGACTGTGTTGACTGAAGGGTGCATTTCTCTGTGGTTTGGATAAAAACTAATTTAAATGTGGCGGGACCAGGCTGCCAGCATATTCCTACAATGAAGTAAACAAATGCTATTGCCATCACTTAGAGAGTCTGTCTCAACTAGGGTGATTATAGTCATCACAGAGATGTATCCTGAATGCACAAGAAAATAGTAATGCTCAGATTTGTGATGTAATATTTATAGACTCTCTGGTAAAACTTCTGATGAATTAAAATATATAATCTTGCATTTCCACGGACAAGCAGAATGTGATCCACGTGTTTACTACAGGTAGAAAGCAGAGCCAACAAATCTCCTGACATTTACATCGCTAAGGCCTTCTCTGAGGAATTGCAAACTCCAGCTGTAGGCTTCTATTTCAAAGGACAGAGGAAAAGCTCATCTCTGTCACCTGAGAATTTAACCTTAAATTATATTTGGTCTTTGCTTGACTTTAGAAGCTGTCGCTATCATTTTCTCATAGGTGGAATGACTTCTAGAACATATCATGTATAAAAATTATATGCTACATCATATCCAGCCTAATTATTTTGTCATGCCCGAAGTGTTACTGGTAATCTGATTTGCTTAGGTACTGCCTAATTTGAATGTGGACTTCGCTATGTATCTGTGATTGTGAGAAAATATGTAAAGGCTGTTTTAAAAGGAAAACACAATTTTTAGAAAAATTTCTCACTTTGACAATAGAATTTATTCCTGTCATTGCTGAGTTGATGAAAAAGTATGGCATACTAGAACAGGAATAAAGATTCATAAAGAATTGTGGGGAAAGGATTTAACCTCTACAGGCCTGAATTTCCTCATATAGAATGATGAGGTTGTTCTTTGGAATCTCATAGGTTTTCTCCAACCCTACGACATTCATGATCTGGACTGTGAGCACACTGGGGCTATGGGCAGTAGCCAGGTGGAGGGAACCAATCTTCCTGTAGGAAGGTCAAACTTTGGCAAACAATGACAGGCCTTTGTAATATTTGAAATGAAGAATAATAGAATCCTCAAAACCAGATATGATCAAAGCTGAAGCTTCTGTAAATGAATGAAATAAAGAATATAGATGCACACACACACACACACACACACACACACGTGCCCATATTTGAAATATTTATTGCAATTTCTTTGGCACTACATATGTATGAGAAGATAGCTCATAGTTCAGAAAATAGGTCTTTCTGAGCTCCTGTAGGTACAAAAATTCAACTTGATGGTGGAAAAACAAGGAGTCAAGGGCTATTCCGTCCAACCCTCCACCCATTCCTCTATGTGAATAGAAAGAGTGATATACACCAAGTACCACTGAAATAGCATTTGGCTCATGGTCAGACTTGATTGTCGACGGCTGCCTGCATTGATCTGTTGTCTTGCTCTCATGCATCCTTAACAAGGGGCAGGCCTACTAAGAGACTGTATGATTCTGACCTTGGTCCTAATATAGTTTGTTCAATTATTTCTTCCTTCATTCAATCATCTACAAGCTGCCAGACGATGTTGATTATGCATCGACTGCGTCCTAGAAATATCCACTCCAGTACACTGGTGTTTAGTTTTTCAATGTCTATGAATCACTGGAGAACTTGCTAAGTTGTACATTTGTGAGACTTTTTCTAGAAACTTTGATTATATAGGGATGGTAAGAGTCTATAAATTATATCCTATCAAGTAAACCTGTGACTAATCCCGGCCCTCAGCAAGGTGGGATTAGAGAGCAATCTGACAGAACGAATCAACAGTATACTTAGATTAATTAGATCTCAAGAGTTTCAGAGAAAGGTTTCAGCCTTTATGAACATAAAACAGCCTCTCCTTGCTTTCATTTTGGGTTTTGTGGTTGGTTGGTTGGTTGGTTTGGTTTGGTTTTTGAGATGGGGTCTCATTCTGTAGTCCAAGCTAGTCTTGAACTCACTGTATATCCCAGGGCGGCCTTGAACTCACAGCAATCCTTCTGCTTCAGCCTCCCAAGTGCTGTGATTTCAGGTATGTGCCACCACACCCAGTCTATGTGGTGCTGGAGAAAGGAACTCAGGCCCTCGTGTTTGCCAGGTAACTGCTCTAACCACTATGTTATTGTGCTATTCCTCTAGCCCCCGTTAGCATGTTGTGTAGTGATGTGCTATGTGAAGACACGCCTACAATTTATAATATGAGCCATTAATCTACATTGTGAATATATCCTATATGCCAAAGTGAATCTAAAGTCTGTAAATTTAAGAATTTAAAATAATCGTGACTGGCTGTTTTGTAGTACATGAAATAAAAAAATAAATAAATGCTCCACAAGTGAAGCTAGGGCAAAGATCAGCTCATCAGGTAAGTCAGACTGGTGGTAGATTCCGAATAAAACTAAGAAACCACTTAATCAACCTACCCACAGATTGAATCGAAAGTCTTTGCATGGGAATTATAGGCACAGGTATTTAAGTAAACTATCTCATGGACAGGAAAGCACAGCTGTAAAATAAATCGAAAAAAAAATTCTGATCTCCGGGTCCTTCGTTTGATTCATTCCTTTCCACGATAGTAAAATGCACACGGGAGTGAAATTTATGGTCCCCATGCAACAGAAAAACATAATCTTAGGTTAGGGGAATGATGGGACCAAATTCTGGCTTCTAAAATGTGGTTAGGCTGTGTATTTAAAGAAGACCCTATCAGGCCTTTATTCTGTAAAATAGCTAGACAAATAAATCTGAGGCATCTGAGGGTAATGGCATCTTGAGAGATAATGGATATTCAATCTGAGAGATGGGAGGGAGATAAAACCTTGGCCAGAGTATGTTAGAAAAAAGTCCAACTGCCTATTAAACTTCTGGGTATACTAGACCCTATAAATTTTCAAAGGAGTGTTCTGGGTTTCATCCGGGAGGCTGTTGCAAATGAGATACACACTGCTAAAAGTCTTCCCAGTCCTTCCAAAATTTTAAGGCAAGTTCATGTAACATACACTTCATGCCTGGGGTCAATCATCAGTAGTTCTTGGCAGAACGCAATCTTTAAAGCTTTTAAAGCAAACCCATGAGAAAGAGGGAAAGGCTCCACAAGTTTTTAATTCAAACGTAAGATATGTTCCTCATCTTGCCCACTGTCAGATATTTAGATACCAAATGCTAAAAGAAAGTTAGGGTAGTTCTCATTAACATTTTTTTCCGTACAAGAAGATTTAACACTTATTTCATTTGCTGAGACCAACCTTTGTGAACCCACAGGACACAGGATTCACTGCACAGTGCTGTAGTAGTTTCATTACTCTGAAAGTAATTGCTATGACAACTCTTTGGACACTTACATACATTAATAGAATAAGCAGCTTTTTACATTTGTCCGTCTCACCTAAATTTCATGGGTGGCCGAGGGATGAAAGGGAAATGAAGGTATGGTCTCCCCCACTCTGTCGGGGAAAGTGGGGCATGTACAGAGTCAGGGCAGAAACACGTTCCTGTTTCTGACTTCACACCCTTTGTATCAACAGGACTTGGCCTTACCTCATAGCACAAGGTGATGTCTACTTTCTTAACCTTGATTCTGGGTTGGGCTTGCGACTTTCTTTATCCTCCCCCAAAATGCGGCTGAAATGACAATACGAATGACCATTTGGAAAACAGGCCTGGGAGCTTTCCTATTCCTCTTTATCTCCTAACTCCACCATTGGTCAAGTATCTAGAAGAGCAAAGAAGAAATCCCGGGGATCACAAATAACTCACTGATTATCTTCCTGGATGATTCTGTAGGCGGCTGACCTTCAAAGATTTGTGAGAGCCCAGTCAACATCAACAGAGATGTTTTTTCCCCAAATTATTTTTTATTAGTGTGTATTTGCAATAAATAGTAATTACATTTTGTTTGGGATATTGGTGCATACATGTATTAAGTCTCAATCATTTTTTGCTTCCCCGTTCCCTTTCTGCCTGCCCTTCCTCTCTGTTGCACAAATTCCCTAGTTCCATTTTTCCTACCCTTACTCTTTCTTGCTCTTTTATTCTATAAGTAAAAGAGCAACTTTGGCTTTTTACTTTAGGTTTCTCACATCAGATAAAACTATGCAATATTTAAGCTTCTGTGATTTATTTTGTTACATGTAATGGTCTCAAGGTACATCCATTGCTCTACAAATGACTCAAATGTATCTTTCTTTTTTTTCCTATTCACTATTTTTCTCCATTTTATTGATATGTATAAGCTCAAAATTTAAGGTTTACAACGAAGTTGAGCATTTTGTGCACCTATGTATCTTGTCAAGGTGACAAGGACTTTCCCACTCTCCTTCTGTCCCTCCCCCTACAGACCCCTACCTCCCTCCCCACCCTACCCCCCTGTTTCACTTTGTTTTTAGTTTTAAGTTCCATGAGATAGTTGTGATCTGGGTTTCTCATGTCAGAGAGACCATTCGATGTTTCACCTTCTGCTTCTGACTCACTTCACTACATACTTCAAGTGTACCTTTCTTTATAGCAGAGTAGTACTCCATTGTTTATATCTAACACATTTTCTTTACCTATTCTTCTAATGTTGGGTATGTTGACTGCTTCTAAGATTTAGCTATTATGGATTGTGCTGGTATAAACATGAGTATGCATGTTACAGTGTAATTTGATATTTTTAATTCCTTCAGAAAGCTGCTCAGAAGAGAGGTATAGCTGGGTCAAACAGAATTTCAATTTTCAGTTCTCTGAAAAAAATTGTTATACTGATTTCCATAATGGTTGTGCCACTTTATAGTCCCACCAACAATGTAGAAGTGTTTTCTTTTCTCCACAGCCTTGCCAACACTTTCAGCAAATTTTGTCTGAACTGTGGCTCATTGCAAATATATGATTATTCCTAGCCAAGTACAAAAGAACCATCCTGTTGTCTTGCAAACTCTTGAGCAGAGTTTAAATGCTAAATGCCTCAAGCTGCAATGTTTTAGATATTTTATTACACATTGATATTATTGAATATGTTGAAATATCAAAAAGCAAATGCAAAGAAACACAGAAATATACCACAAATTTTTAGAAGTCAGACTATATTGGATGAGGAACAGTGCTTCGATATAGGGACAGAAAATGCCCATTGCAACAATGTTAAAAAACACTGAGAAATACCAAGATTTTTAAAATGTGGGTGGAGCTTAAGCAGATGAGAGAAACACTTGCACGTCTACTGATGCTTTCAAAAAGGATTTTCCAATCTGCACCATGCATTCAGCCTATGCATTTCATTACGATATACATTTCATTAGGCTATAGGCTTCATTAGACACTTGAATCAAGAATCTCATTACACATTCCAGACACACATCTCATTATGCCTGCATCTCATTAAGCTCCTAGCCAGGAACAGATGTAAAATAGACGAATTTCAACCAGGCTTTCATTCCAGCCCACATGGCATTTGCATCAACAACCGAGCATGGATGGACCAACAATTGGGTGATGTTTGAATGACACTTGGCAAAAAGAAAACAGCCCGGACAAGTACTGTTCAATAACCGAGAAGAAAAAAAATAATAGCGCGGTTTCACATTCCACTTTGCTGTCCACTCTAGAAATGTGCTCCTGCTGTCAATTAGGAACCACCCATCAGCAGAAAGCCACAGGTGGGGGGAAGAGGGCACATGTCTGTAACATTGCAGTCATCTGCCGCGACGCATATATTCAACAAAAGGTAGCATCAATGTCACCTTTGTTTTGTCTTCAGCAATCCTACCTGCACTGTGTTTCCCGCTGTAGTCCGTGGTCTAGTGTCTTCCTGAATAGGTCCCCTGGTATCGCTGATAAAGTAGCACTTCCTTGTTACAAATGACAAAAACCCTGCTCACATGAACTTAAGACTAGAATGCAATACGGAGACCAGAGGGCGGCTGACTTCAAGCCCAGCTGGACGCACAGGCTGATGCATCCCTAGGACACACGTTCCCCTTTCAGTTGTGTTTTGCTCTGTGTTCATTCTTAGGCACACATTCCACATGACAAGGCTGCAGGTGGCTTTCAGGTTTTCTCATTTTCATAGATAACAATTCTAACAACAGATAATGTGTTCTAAACGTAGAGGTATGACTCTAATTGATCACCTTGAGTGAATAATTTTGTAAAAATCAAGGGACGATATGACCTGAAGTGCCAGCCTTCATTCAGGTGCCTTCCCCTACATAGAGCATCAGATCACAAACGGGCAAAAGACGATTCAGCAAGTGGATGCTCAGTAGACAAAAGGACCCCTATCTTCTATGTCTGCAAATCCTGGGGACACTCTCATGGATATTACTTGGGCCTTTGTGGTGCCACAAAAAAATAACATAAATAATTGTTATCCTGAGCTAGAACTTAAGCTGGAGTGACTGAAATGACAATAGACATGCACTCAAGTCATCTGCTTTGAATGGTTTTGTTATTTTCTCCTAACTTCTATGCGATGCCTGAAGGACTTCAGAAAGAGTTAAACTAATGAATATACAAGTTACCAAAAAAAAAAAAAAAAGCCACAGAGAAAAAATGTGATTGATTCAATGCCATGCTCATGTTCAGGTGATGTGCTGAACACCTGCTTGAAAAGTTGTGATTAAGAAGTAGTGCAGGAGACTCCCTGGGGACACTACATGGTTGGTTGATGGATAGAAGAACAGGTAAGAAGTTGTGAAAAAAAATTGGAGAGAGGCTGAGAAAGGAAAAGGGCAGTCACTACCAAAGGCAAAATTCTTCAACTTCGTGCTTAGCCTAGGGCTGCCCCCGGTAGTGCTCTGCAACTCTGAATCTACATAAATTGTCTCTAATCTGAAAGGACAACAGTTTAGTCATACAGGTCTATTAAATGATGTCCAACCAGAAATAGCTATTAAAGGATATCTTCACCATACTTCTTTATATGAGCACCAAGAGTCTTGACGTGTACATCCTTGAGATGCTCCCAGCCTGAGAAACCATTGCAGTTTCAACAGTCTCCCCCCACCCCCCACCCCCCCCCCACACACACTTTTTGTGCTGAGGTGCTCTATTACTCATTGACCAAAGTAGGCAGATCTGTGTCTTTTTCGAACTTAACAGAACTTTTCCTAAAAGACCCTTATCTGAATAGCTTTAGTAAAGAAGAAGCATTAGAGAAATGATTGAGGGTTAAATTCTGACTCCACGTTGTGACGGAGTTTCTCTGGCACCGTTTTCCCCTGAAACCAAAAGAAGGAGCCACGTTTAATTTGCAGTTGAGTTTACCCTATGAACACTCAGAGGAGAGGAATTTGATACATCCATGTTAATGGAAGCAGCAAATTTCACACACACTTAAGAAAAACCCTCTAATCAAGTCTTATTTATCAATAAAGATTAAGCACCGTGGACCAAGCACAAATAATAATTTGTTAAATGATTCTCTTTTATTTTTTTGTTCAGTATGACATGTGCTTAACATTCTTGTCTTTTTTTTTTTACTTTTTTTTTCTTTAAATTAAAATGCTAAAGCCCCAATCACACCATTCTTAGATGCAAAAAAACAGCTGGTTAAGTTTTTAGTGTTTATTCTTAGCTCTTAGAAATAATCTCTTTGCTCCACCTACCTTCTACAGATGAGTAAGAGAAACCGTTAAATACGAGAAGCTAAGGGACACATAGGATATTTTAATTTTAATTTAGAATAGGAATATTTTAATTATCATTTAGATCATGAATGAAATGACTTCCTCTCTTTTGCTTGTGTAATGTTGAAAATGGTGTGAGTTGTAACTATAGGCTTAAAAGTAAAAACCAATGGGCTAGCCTGTGAGATTTCCTTCTCAATAGCCCTGAGAGCAAGGACACAGGATCTTGAGAGAGGACGGATCCTAGATTGTCTCCTTGCTACCTTTCTAAACAGTACGGTAGACAGGCTTCGAAATGAGAGTTAATGACAATGCCAAGACAATCCCTGACTCCCTTTCCAAACCACGCTTAGGAGCTGCTCTTCTTTGCATCTCATTTTATTTTGTTTTTGGTGACTGTTCCGTTACTATCTTTCAAATGGCAAGAAAAGGGGAAAAGACTAGCAGCCAGTGGATTTCAGGGCAGTAGTGAGTGAAAAAGGCATTTATTATCTTTCAGTATTATCTGTTAGCTCGCACCACAATCCCTAGAGGCAAGTCTGAGACCAGGCCTCACTCTTTCCTCCAGGCTGTTACTGGGCTCACTGTGAGAATGCCAACATGAAGTGTGGCAACCCTCCTCAGCCTCCTAGTTGCTGGGACTAGAGGTATTCGCCACCATACCCAGTTTATATGGTCATGGGGAATGGAACTCAGGGCCTTGCACTTGCTAGGAAAGTTCTGTAAACTCCGGGCTATGTCTCAGCTCTAAAGGTGCCCTTGGGTCAAGCAAGATCTGCTCCTTTAAGAGGAAATGCATCCTTCCTGGGTGTGGAGTCCTGAACCTTCTCAGTGATATCGTCCTTCCCAACAGTCCCAGGATGACAGTTTTTATTTTCTAAATACGTGACTCCTGGATTTTACTTTATATAAACTATAAATAATATTCCAGCATTCAAAGCTGAAAGGATTTGCTCACTTGACTAAGGTGGTAGCATATGTAGACTTAAAAAAAAAAAAAAAAAAAAAAACATTTTGACCTTTGGGTGAACAGAAGAACTTGAAACGCTATTGTTAAAATGTAGCATGGGGAAAGCACGATTTAAATGTAAATCTTTTATCTCCAAAGCCATAAAGATGATGCCTTGGAGGTATGAGAAAATGCAAGCTCTAATGTGGAGCATATAAAAAAATTAAAACATTTAATGCTGTACCAAATCTGCTTTTCTAAACTGCCTTTTGCTCATAAAATACTTAGAGTATATAATTTTATTTGTATTTAAAATAGGCTGTTCTTTAACCGTTTAGTCTCTGATTTCTTGGCCTTTGGTTTAAAAAAAAAACAAAGAGCTTGGTGTTCCTCGCAGGATGCGCCCTTCTCCTCATTGCCCTCTCAGCTCCCGTGTGCCCCTTAGCCTGCTGTACAGGTGAACGGCCCCTTGGGCAGTCGTGTCTCTGGAAATGCTCCAACGTTGGCCCTCAGCTCAAGAGCTGCAGAAGAGACTAGGAGGGACAGTGTCAATTCCGAAGGTCATGGATGTATTTTCTTTTTTTCTGACCTGCTCCGTAGTGTTGGGGAAAATGAAATTAAACTCTGCAATTACTTGGGCAAAGGCAAAGGTAGGTCTGGGCTTGTGGCAGATTTTGTATGTGGCCAGATTGAGCACAGTGGGATCTGAGGTTCTTGCCCAGATTTCATTCGTCATTTTCCATATGGCTTCATTGGTGGTGATTATACCTTTCTGAAGACAAAGTGTGGGTGTCCCTTTAGGAGTAGCCTGGTGCTTCCTCACGCTTTCAAGGCGCACTGCCTCCTCTCCTGGCATCTGCTTTCTTCTCCAACACCATATGCAAACCACGTAGAAGTCTCCTCTCCCGCTCCCTAAAAGAAATGAATGGCTTGTGCTGCCTTAAGTTGGGTATTTGTGCTAACTGGGACCCTCTCAGAGCCCTTTAAATTAAAAATCATATTTTCTGTTGTTCTATTTTTTTGTGGAGTGTGTCCCTTCCATTAGCATCTAATAGATATCTCACATATTCGGTGTGTGAAGAATGCATTTTAAATATTTCTGAATTCTGGTTTTATTTTCTTTAGCTCCTTACACAATCTGAAGTCAGTATAAATATTCAAAATACATACGCTTTGTCTACCTTGGACGTCCTTCTACACTACGCTTTCGTCCACATCCCTTTCCCTAGCCTAGATTAGAAACGATTCCTCTGTAAACTCTTACTGGCCCAATATGTTCCTTCTTAGCCCCAGAGCAACTGATTAGATGGTGCTACATAGGATTTCACAGGATTCTTACACCTAGACTGGAAGCTCCGGCAAACAGCAGCTCAAATTTCTCTTATTCCTTGCTGTAGTTATAACAACAAGACAATGCTCAACGTATAAAAGACATACTCTGTGTGTTGTTTTGGCCTCCTTTGGATTTATTCCCAGGAGGGGTGTCGCTGGACTGAAGGGGATATTTATTTCTAGTCTTTAAAGAGCTCTCCATACTGCTTTCCATAGTGCTTGTACGACAGAGATATATGTATACCCATGTTTATAGCTGCACAACTAACGATAGCTAAAATATGGAAGTCACCAAAATACCCGTCAAAAGACCAGTGGATACACATATTGTGGTATTTATACACAATGGAATACTATGTATCAATAAAGTCCAACAGCGTGGAAGCTTTTGCAGGCAAATGGAAGAAACTTGAGAACATTGTGCTTAATGAAGTTAAGTCAGAAGCAGAAGGTGAAACATTGAATGGTCTCTCTGATATGAGAGACCCAGATCACAACTCTTATGAAACTTAAAATGAAAAACAAAGTGAAACGGGGGGAGGGGGTAAAGTAGGGGAGGAGGGAGGGATGAGAGGGTAGAGGAAGAGACAGAAGGGGAATGGGAAAGCCTTTGTCACCTTGACAAGATATATATGTGGACAAAATGCTCAACTCCAACGTAACCTTAAATTTTGCATGTATACATATCAATAAAATGGGGGAAAATAAAAAGTAAAAATTAAAAGATATACTCTTTTTTGTTAGATGAAAAATTAAGAACATTTGTGATGAACATTTGTCTTCTCCAAAATTCATTTTTTATCCTTTTTCCCTCATTTTATTGATATGTATACGTGCAAAATTCAAGGTTTACAATGGAGTTGAGCATTTTGTGCACATACGTGTCTTGTCAAGGTGACAAGGGCTTTCCCACTCTCCTTTTGTCCCTCCCCCTTCCCTCCTCTCCCTCCATCCTCCCCTACCCAACCCCCCTGTTTCACTTTTCTTTCGTCTTAAGTTCCATAGGTGTTGTGATCTGGATCTCTTTTATCTACTTATATCTTCATTTTTTTATTTTATTGTGGTAAAAACTAACATGACATAAAATTTAACATTTTTCTTTGTAAATACATGGATTCTAAATTCTGTAACATTAAAATCATGGGATTTGGGGAATTAGTGAGCATCCTTCTCTACCCCCTTTTCAGAGATTCACCCCTTTCCTACCTGACCATTGCCTCCCTTTCTATCCTGCCATTTATATTGTGGCCTTTATATGTTATTATTTTTGTGCACTTCAGAAGAGGGACACCCATCTATTGTCAGCCTTTTGTGCTTGGTCCATTTCACTGAGTATTATTGACTCTAGGTGGCCTCATTTTTGTTTAATTGCCATAATAACTGTATTGAGAAATGGAATCCCTAAGATATGATTAGGCAGAAGGCGTCCATTCTCATGGGTGATATGGGTCCTGTTACAAAAGAAAATATCCTCCCCACCCCCACCCCCCATTCTGTCCCTTGTCTTCCTACTTTTCTGCCGTGAGATGCATCAGCCAGGCTTTTGTCAGATCCCAGATCTTCCCAGCTTGGACTTTATGGCTTCCAGTACTATAAGCGTATACAAATTTGTCTGCTATAAATTATCCAGCCCTAGATATTCTGCCATAGCAGCACAAATGGGCCAAGATGTTTTCAAATTACTCAATAATCCTTCTTGTAGAATGTAGCCTTAGGAGCTTATCCTAAATTTAAGTAAAATTTCATACAAAAATCTTTTAACTGATGATGATTCTCAACTGGGAATTTAAAAATAAACAGTAGAGCAGTCCCTGAATTCTTGGTACCTGGTTTTGAAAATGGTTTTACAGAAGACCATTTTTCCATGGGCTAAGGGTAGGTCAGTGTAGAGATGGGAAGATGCAAGTATGACTGCCTGGACTCCGCCTCAGGTCACCAGGCATCAGATTCTTACAAGAAGCGTGCTGCCTTGATCCCTTAGCTCACAGTAGGGTGTGCCTTCCTATGAGAATCTAATGCTGCCACTGAGCTGACAGAAGGCAAAGCTTAGGCGTAAGGGGAGCAATACGGAGCTGCTATAAATACACTGGTAACATTTTGCTGGCTGGCCTGTCATTCACCTTCTGCTGTGAGGCCGGGTCAAAAACAATACTGGTCTGTGGACCAGGCCTGGGCAATCTCTGGATTAGATAGTGTTATTGTATCAACGTAAAATTTCCAAATTTTGGAAATTGTTCTGGCATATAAAAGAAAGTTATTACTCCTTTAAAATACACGTGAAAGTGCTAAGGCGTAAAGAGACAACTTACTCAAATAGTTTAGAGAAAGATGAGAGAAAGAGATAGAAAGAAGCAAGCAAAAAGTGGATGATAAGACAAATGGATCAAAGTGTAAACATTTAGTGAATCTGGATAAAACTTTGTGGGAGTCCCTTGAGGTAATGTTACGGCTTTTTTGTAAGTTTGAAATTAATGTGAAAATCAAAAGTTGCAACATATGCTTTTCACTGAGTTATTTATAAAAATAAGAAAAAATAGAATAACTTAAATGTTAAAATATGAGAAAGGCTAATTAAATTTATACATATTCACATGGTGGAAAATAAAGATGTCATTAAAGTTGTTTACATGACTGAGGATTTAGCTTAGTGGCAAAAGCTTGCCTGGAATGCATAATGCATTGGCTCCGATTCCCAGTATTTCACCAAAAAAGCCAAGGAAATAGACAGGTACTTAATTTACAGCAAAGTGAGAAGGGTTGAATGAGATTATAGGTAAAACATAATATTTGCTTTGCAAAACCAGTAGAAATTATCAATGGGTGGTGTAATCTTAAGCAATTTTCATTTTATTAGAATCCTCCTTATTTTACACAGATTTTAAATAGTAAAAATGTATTAATTTTGCAAAAGAATAGAATTTTTTGGTGTTAATTTTTTATTATTTGTTCTCTTTTAGTCCCCATTTTATTGATATGTATAAGTGCAAAACATCACGTTCTCATTGAACTTGAGTATTCTGTGAGCATTTACGTGGCAAAGTTACAAAACCTTTCTTTCTTTTCGACCCTCCCCTACCTCCAGTTTTCATTATTTCCCACATTAAGTTCTATAAAATAATTGTACTCTGGGTTTCTCATATCAGAGAAACCATTTGATATTTCACCTTCTGCTTCTGACTTACTTCACTAAGCATGGTGGTCTCAAGTTGCTTCCATTTAGCTACAAAAGCCTCCAACCTATCTGTCTTTAAAGATAAGTAGTATTCTATTGTGTATAAACATCATGATTTATGTATGCATTGGTCTATTGATGGGTATTTGGTGGGTGTCTTCCACATTTTAGCTATTGTTAGTTCTACATGAGAAAAAAAGCAATGTTCCATGAAAGAAAGGAAGTTCAGAGTTCAATGATGCAAGAAAATTTGATGTCAGAATGATATCGATCTCATATAGATTCTTACCCAAGCTTGTGTTCCCAACTTCCCATATGAAAAGATAGACTTTTTATTGTTTTCCACCAGGTCAGATTCACAAGCTGCTTCTCAATAGTCAAATGATTTTCATTCTGGCTCTTTGGCAGTGTTTGGAGCAATGGCTTAGGGGTCGGGATAAGTTCAAGTTTGACAACTGCTTCCTAATGCAGCCATATGACCTTGAGGAAATTTTTAAATCTCTCTGAACTCTAGTTTTCTTGCCTGTAAAACTGGAATGTAAGTACTTGTCCTGTCGTGTAGCTGTAAAGATTAAACCGGATAACACATGTAGGACATGTAGGAGAGTTGCACAGTACAGCTCCAATGTGTGAGACTTCGGGACTGCTGTGGAAATTACCTTTTTTTTTTTTTAACATCCTGAGATTGTGAGAGAGAACACTTGTTCAATTTCTTCTAACGAATGGCCTCAATCCCTGCACAAACACTTCGCTTTAACTCTATTTCCATAATTAAGGAAAAGAGTGTGATTTAAAATTTTATTATCTTAATGTTCTCGAGGTTTTAGTAAGTGAGATTCTTTCTTGATATTCAGAACCATCCACTCAACTTTAAAAAGCCTTGTTTTGAAAGGTCAGGAAATAAGAAAGGTTTAGGAAAACAGCAAAAGTATTGCTATTTTTCCCCATTTTATTGATATGTATTAGTGCAAAACCTAAGGTTTACAATGAAGTTGAGGATTTTGTGCACATATGTATCTTTTTATTTTATATCATACAATATTCTCAAGGAAGAACCGCTTGGTGAAAATCTCCTTATATTACCACATTTTCATGGCCAAAGATTATTTGTACTAAAGGATCATCTCTGAGACCTCCAAGGTGCCCTACTGAAGCAAGTCACTCTTACAGCCAAATGACCTGAGATGTGATGGGCAGAGGCTACAGGCAAGTGAGTAGGAACTGAAGATCAGTTGCTTTCCCAGAAGCATGGTGTGGCTTCTCCCACAGAGTTCATCTCTCTGCCTGAGGCTGTAGACATGTAGAAAGGAGAAGAACTTGGAAGTCAAATCTACAACGTCCCAAGTCCTTTGTCTTATCTTTATTTATCTCTGCACCATAGTTAGTTATGGTTGTCAACTTAACTGAGTTAAGGATACCTCAAAATTTGCTAATGTATATTTCTGGGTGTAGTGAGGAGAGTCTTTCCAAAGAAGATTAGTATTTGAGTCAGAAAATAGTGGAAAAGACCCATCTTGAAAGTGGGTGCCACCATGCAGTAGGCTGGAGCTGCAGATGGAGAGAAAAAGAAGCAGGGACAAACTGGTTCTCCCTTGGGCTTTCATGTTCCAAGGAAGTGTTTTCCTGTAAGTGTTGTTCATGGACATCAGGTTCTAGGTTCTTCCATCTTTGAAGGCAGAAGGACAGCGATGGCTCTTGAGGGGGTCTTTGGACCTTCAGTGTTGGACTGAAGCTGTATCGTTGGCCTTTCTTTTATGCTGATGCTCCCATCCTGTTGGATGAGCAACCATCGAGTTATCTGGCTCTCAAGCCTGCAGCAGACCATCATTGTAGAACTTTTCAGGTTATGTGATAATGTGAGCCAGCCTAGTAAAACTCCCTCCTTTTGCAGTCACATACATCCTATTGATTCTGCTGCTTTGGAGAACTTCGACTAATACAGATTTTGGTACTAAGAAAGTGGTTTTTGCTTCCTGATAATATGCAGGATGATTAGATACTTAGAAAATGATTTATAAAAAAAGATTAAGAAAAGATTTGCAGGAGCATGCCAGAGAAAGCCTAGTGTGTTATAAGTGAAGATTAATGGATAATTCTGGTGGAAGGTCAGAAGAATGAAGCCCAGATAGAAATGTGGATAGGAAAGCCATGCTGATGAATTTGCAGGTGGAGATGAGGCCTGTATTGGTCATTAAACTAGAAGTCCTCCTTGTTGCACTGTGACTAAGAATATGGTTGCATTTTTTCCTGTGCTCTGGTACTTTGTGTGAAGCCACAATTAAAAGTGAAGGATCAGTTTTACTTGGCAGACAAATTGAAAGGCAACATTTTAGGCTATCACACAGGTATTAGTGGCTGCTTTTAACCAAATTTACAGTGAGAATTGGAAGCAAGAAAGAGCAAAACAGAAACATGCTGAAGTTTTCCTACTTGACCAATAAATGTGTGCATACAAAGTCTCAATCAAGAAGGGTGGGGCTGTTGAAGAGGATAACATGGGTAAAAAGTCAAGTGCTCTACTTTGGAAGAATATGAAAGATGCTAGAAGACATCTCAAAACTTGTCAAGGCTGTAGCCACGACGGCTCAGATATTTAGATATGCATATGGTTTCAAAAGTTTCCCTGGACACAATCAGTTCAGAGAACAGCCCCTGGTACCATGCATGCCCAGGAATATTCAGGATTTGTTTCTTTATGAACAAAGCTTTCTGTAACCATGGCTCAACACTGGTGGTGTGGTGCTGATTTTGCAGATGTATAAAATGTTAAGAGTTGTAAAGTAGTGGTAGCTGCTATTGAGATATTAAAGGAAAGCCTGGGAAACCAGGTCGTGCACACAGGTTTGAAGTCTCTCCAACTAGATGATGCATGGAGCTGTGGAAGTGAAGTCAAACCTCGGCGGAGATCCTCAGGAAAGGAGGTTCCAGAAACACACACCCTTGCCAAGGAAAATCATAGGCAGCTTGCAATGCTAACGGGAGAGCGGCCACATAGCCGGCAGAAAGCAAAGCCACTGGGACAGGACTGCCCAAGCCTCTGGGAGTCCACATCCCACCAGAATATCGCATCTTTCTCTTTCTGTTTTGCTCTCTGGCCATGAAGTGAGCCGTTGTCTCTGCTTCATTTCCTTCCATTACTATCCAGCACCTTCACCAGAAGCCGAAAGTAATATACCTGCCTGATCACCTGCTAGAACCTTGAAAACCATGAGCCAAAATAAACTTTCCTTCTGTATAACTTAAGTATATTAGGTATTTTACTGCAGTGAAAGAAACTTATCTAACATACTCTTCAGAATAATAAAACCCACTCATAATATTTCTTAAATATTGCTTCAATACAGCAGAGAGAGTGCTACTATTCAGCTTGCAGGTAAGCATGAGGAACACTTGGGTTCCAAGACAAGGTGAGTTCCTTTCTTTGTACTTTATTATTGCCATTCCATTTTGTAAGCTTTCGCTGAACTAGAATAGCCCAGCGCAGACTAGCCCACAAACAGGCCTGGAAATCAAGTTGTTTGGTGATAGAAGTAAAGTCTCCAAAGAGGTTTAGTGGTTTAAACAGTGATTAGCATGGAATTCTCGAGTGCAGACTATGTTTCTAGCTTCCAGTCCCTTCTAGTTCACAATAAACTTTTTTCTTTTCTTTTTTTTTTTTGCCACCTCTCAGACTTACCTCACAAGTCCTGATTTTCTGTTCTCTGGCGGAGCTCAGCCGACAGTCTATCAATCCCTCATAAATATTAGCTAACAATAATGATGTGCTCTGCTTCTCCCCAAGGGCATTTGCATCCAAGAATAAACAAGCTTTGATGTGCAAGGAAATGAAGCTGTAATGATGAAATAATCACCATTGAGTTTCAGATTGAATGTTTGTGACATTAGATTCATTCATTCCACAGTCTTTATTGGAGGGGTGTCGTACAGGCAAGAGATCGTAAAGCACTTACAGAAAGTCGTAAAGAAGATCTTGTGGTGTAGTCAGAAAATATCCTATCTCATTTTGAAATTGACTATGCTCCATCTTTGGTACCGGTGTCTGCAGGGTAATTCAAGGAATAGAGGAAGGACACCTGAGGTGGGATGTCAGAAATGGCTAAGTTGCAGGTTGCAGGCATTGAGAGAACATCGCCAAGTCCGCAGCTCCTCTGAGGTCAGGGTTGTGTCCATTTCCCAAGCAGCAATACTGAAGAACAAAGCAGTCAACTACAGTGGAGCCAACCCCTGTCTCTAACTACTCACGGGTCATTCTCATTCTCTCAGACTGACTGTGCTCAGCACACATGCTATCAAGGTTTATCTTCTAAGGGCAGGACTCAGTCTTCTTAGAAGGAAGACCAATCAGCTTACATGACTTAGAGTAACTCTAAATGGAATCCTCATAATGTGAGAAAACAAAATATGCCTTGTTCCTTTCTGAGAGGAAAGAATGAAACTTAGAATGAATATGGAATGCTTTCCTCCTCAGCCCCCTAACTGTGAAGAACATTATCAACTGACTTCCTGAAAAATCATATATTCACACACACACACACACACACACACACACACACACACACACACCATATATAAATAAAAGTAAAAAATTAAACCATACAAATTGTTTCTATTTTAAAAATTCTTTAAAAGTTCGGTGGAATCTGATTTCATCAAAACACATGGAGCAAGATCTTAAAGACATCTTTGTTCTTTAGAGACTGCAAAAGTTTTTTCCTGTACTCATTTAATAAATGGTTAATATTTATTGTGTTCAGACACAGTCATAGGACACCAAGGTTAGAAAGATTGATACCATATAGGTCTTGCCTTCAAATACCTCAAATCCTGGTAGGAAAAACAGCCAGGGGGAAAAAGTAACTCAAGTTTAGTTTAATTAAATTCTGTGAGAGAACATGGCAGTCACCTAATCCAGGCCTGGAAGCATGAGGCAAAGTGGGCCACCCAGAGAAGGAGGTGGGATTGACACCGGGAATGACAGGTGTATAACTGATGGCCAAGCGCACAGAGAGCAAGCCGGCGTTGAGCCTGAGGAAGGAAGTAGCAGCTGAGGAAAAGGATTGAAGCAAGGATGGAGAGAGGTAAGGCAGGGTGGGGAAACAGAGAACAACCGTGTGCCACATTTTCAGCTTTTTCTCTGGCATGATGGAAAGCCAGTAACAAATTGAAACTGAAACGCAACATATCACATTTTGACTTTAGGCAGACTACATCGCAATGACAAGATGCAATTCACCACGGCAGAGAATATTTACATAAACTTTTTCAAGGAGAAAAAGAATGTGTTAAAAATGAATATGTGAATTTAAAAAAAATCATTAAAAGATATAGTGCCTTTAATCCCTCTCAAAATACTACCCTCACTTTGAAAACATCCATTCCTTTGTTCTGCCACTTTCTAAAGCAGCTCTGGAAGTCCCATTGGGTGAGTATCCTACGCTGTGCTGTTGCGGTTGCATCAAGGTTCCGAATCAATTCGAAACATTTACCTTCCACAGTCATTTTGAATTTGAGGACATTGGTCTATGCCAGCTCTGACAAATATATGGATGAGAATGCATAGTAATGCTTTCTGAGCCTAACTTTTTGTCGGATGGCACTGGTCAAAATTCCATCTACTGTACTCTGGCCCATACTTCCTAAAGACAGTCACAAAAGAGGACCTCCAAATTGCCTCAGAAAGTGGTGAGAATGACTGGATAAATGTATTCAAGGCAAGGGACACTGTTTTGACAGAAATTAATGACGATGTGTCTCTTATTGTAATTAATTGTTTTTATTTTAACATTCACCATATATTCTGATCAGTTGGCATTGTTAAAGGAAAGAAGGCTGAATTCTACTAGATGAAATATGACCTCATTAATTTATACCTTGTTATTAAGAAAACTGCTATGGTTCAGCTTACTTTTGTTCAATTTACTTTTGTATTGTTGCCATAATTAAAAAACTATTTGAAAGAAGACACTATTGTATACAAAAGACTGGTATGAGATTTTTTTTAAGTATGAAGTCTTTTTCTGCTTTTTTGAAGTAGTCAAATATCCATTGACATATAAAAAATATTCTTACATAATCACTAGTAAGTATTATTTCTTCCTTCAAGTTGAAATAGCATTTCACTGATCTTAAGGTGATAAATCTGAATTTTTTAAAAATAAAAGCCAAATGCTTCAGTAATTTAGAACTGGCATCTCTCCAGTAAGGATTGACTCTACCAGCTTTAACTGATTTGCTCACAATGTTAGCAAGCAATTTTGGAATTGTGTAATCAAAATCTAAATGGATCTTAATAGCCCCAAAGAATTAATATGTCTGCTGTAACATGAGCAGTTTATTCCCTTCACACCAGTACATTCTGGTTCACTGATTATTAAATTCTGGATTATTTGTAGGGAAAACATATGAACAAAGCAGTCTTTTAGGTTTGCTTTTTTAAAAACATTGTTTATTTTTATTGGGTTTCTTCTACAGATAGTAAGTCATTCACTCCCCAAATGTGGGGCACAACTACATCAGACTTTGCTATTCATTGTGAGGTCCTGGGTGACAGAGCTCACGCCCACCTTCAAAGGGATCACCATCTGGAGAGGGATACTGGGATGTAAACAAACCCCGATTAAATGATGCAATAAATCCCATAATGGGAATTTACTTCAGTGAGTATGAGAACATGGAAGAGCAAGAACCCAACTACACAGAGGGTGAGTTTAGGGGTCTCTTCTCTGAGCAGGTTTCTTTGAGATGGATTTGAAAAGCCTGATTGGGGAAAAAAAAAAAAAAACTTTGCAGGTAGAAAAAGGAAGACATGGGAAACAGTACTGAGTGAGTTAGAGGAATTATAATTGGCTTATACTGAACAAGATGTCCTCTACAGGGAGAGGATCAGGGAAGGGATCAAGGTGGAGAACTCAGCAGCTCACTAGGGCTTCGTGCTTCATGCTAAGTATCTCGAACATTGTGCGAAGGCTCCCACCCATGAGTTCACGCAAGCCTCTACTTCTCTAGATATGGGATATCATCCAGTTCTGTTCCCAGAGTTCCTAGAAGGGAATCAAGTGTCAGAACAGTGAGAGATTATGAGAAAACTTGAAGCAAAGCCTCACGTCTTCCCTGAAGCAGCTTACAGTACAATAAAACCTCACATAACGCATCTACTTCAGTTTTTTCAATTCATCACACACATGCATTTAGATAGATTAAAAAGGGCAATTGAAATGAAGTGCTAATGATTTTAATCGCAAAAATGGGTACATATGATTTGAAATACGAGGAAATGAAGAAAGACATGTAAAATTGCACATGTGTGCTTGTGCCATATTGTGCGTGCATGCATATGTGTGTATATGTGTATGTTCATATTATTTTGTAACCAGTCACTTAGGGAGAATTAGAGTTTTTCAGATGCAGTAAGTATCCTTAGAGTGAGGGATTAATCATAAACATATGGGGGTGGAAATTTTCAAAAACTTGATTTGAATATCAAGAGCAAATACAGAAAGACTCAAAGCAAAATATTGAAATCTTAAATCTAAGAGTGTGGAAGAGTTCATAATGATGCAATAGTCATTTTCTGGCCATCTCCTGAGAAGTTTTGGGACTTAACTAGAAACACAGCAGAGAGAGAGAGAGAGAGAGAGAGAGAGAGAGAGAGAGAGAGAGAGAGAGAGAGAAATGAGAGAATAATCTATTCTCCAGGGGTGGCATTCCAGTACCCTGAAGTGGGTGCCCTGTTTCAATATAAAAGAAAACTCTGTTATGTTCTAGGGCATTGCAGAATAGAAGTTCAGCCAGCAAGGAAAGTTTTTAGAAAGACACGCCATGGTTAAAAAAAGTTACCCCTTCTTCGGCAGGATTGAGGAAAAGTATAAGGCAGACCTAGGTGAAGATTAGGGGGAATCTCCAGTATTTATAAGGCCACAAAGTACTACAGTAAAGCAAATAAAAACTCTCTGTGTCCTCAAGAGGGTTTGAGAAAAATGCCTGAAGCCACATTGAAGTTCAAGACCTTGATGAGAAAATATAAAGGCAGCTGAGTTAGGAATAGCATCACCCAACAAACAGAAGAACTAGCTAGGGAGTCACAGAATATTGAACTAACTAAGCAGCTGTCCAAAAGTGAGTGACTTTTAAACCAGAAGTGGCTGACTTATCTTATTTTAGCAAAATTGTGCTATATGCTACCAGTAAAAATGGGGTCTCTTGGCATGAGTCCTTTGAACTGCTCACTGCAAAATTTATTTCCGTATCATGAGTTTCATCTTACAGGAGACAAGTGTGACACCCAAAAACATCTCTTCTGCGCTAAATAAAGCGTAAGGATATGGGTTAGTAGGAGTAAGCCTGGTGTGGGCAGCTTTACACTGACTGCCAGTTGATCAGGAGAAAAGAGGAAATGAATTGACCTTTATGGGAATCAACCACATACACTTGAGTTCATTGGCACTTTCCTACAATTCTTTTCAAGCTGGATTACCATCAGATTCTAATTTTAATGGATGATATTTAATGATGATTTATCCAAAGGAAAAATGACATCTCCTTCTAACTGGATCCCTGGGGGTGGAGGGCAACTTTCACAGCCTTCAGACACAAAGTCACTGACTCAACGATCCTGCTTCATTCTGACACCACCTAAAAGAGGAGTTGTGCCAGGAGTTCTCTCAGCTTAGGGTGGGGACACAAGGTAGGGAGATGTAAGTCTCAGGAGAAAGCTAATCCACTCAATTCCTGCCTTCCAAATAGGATGAAGAAATGCAGGACTTAGAGAAAATAGCCTTTGGATTCTGTATGTTGTCTCCGAGGATCCAAGGGCAACGAGATTTCTTTGCCCCAGCTCTCTGGGGAATCTTCTGAGGTCGAATTTTCTACAGGCTGCGTTCATGGTTCCTCCCATTACAAAACCTGATAAGACAAATTGGAGAAGCACACAGAAAAGACTACATCTGTCTCACAGGAAGAGAGAAATGTTCAATGATCCTGAGGTCTTTTCAAATGACATTTTTAGGAGCCCAGATACCGATGAACATGCTTTTATGTGATACACCCTAGCCTTGTTGCCCCATGCCAAATGTGTATACAGAAAAATTCAGTTCCACACTCTAAACATCTTGGCTGTAAACTTACTGCCAGGGAAAACAGGCATCAGAAAGTTTCACATTACTCTCAGACTGAAAGCAACCAAGCCAATTGGTCAACTAGCGGGAAAAAGTGTTTTTCAATGCAGTCATTGTGTCTATCTGGAGAAAGCAAAGTTGATCTCTACAAGTTAGGCCCTAGGAACAAGTGTGTAATTACTAATTATATCTACTTTGGGGTTTATTCTCCCTTAGATACAGATGTCTGATTTCCTCCAAAATTAATCAGAGTCATAGTCAAATGTGGGGAGAGACTAGGCTCATGGCTATGCCTTTAATGAAATGAGAAGCAATGAAATTCCCTTATAAGCCCACATTGCCTCATAATGATGCTGCATTTTTGAAGCGGAAGTTTGTTAAGCTGCAAAGACTCAATACAGCTATTCACAGTGAAGCTTTCCAAGGAAAAGACCCCAGTGTGTATTGAATATTTTAGTATTTTTCTTAGAAATAATTAGTTTTTTAATTACTTTACTAAGTAGTGTTTAGAAAAACTCCTTTCATGATTATTCAAGTAAGGATTGGAGTCAGGAGTTTAGTAGAAACAGAATTTCACCAAATGCTTAAATTTGCCTTTTCCTTTTGGAACACACTAACTAATGAAATAGTATTTCTGAAAGTGTATGAGGTGAAACAGCGTCATGCTATTATTTACAAAGGACAGCCAGAGGATAGAAGTAATACTGTAAAAGAGAACCATGCTATATATTTTTAAAATAGGACCTGATCTGCCACTCCGTGTCCTTACACATATTTTAAGGCAATTATTTTTTGCTTTCAGGCTAATATTCATTGAAAAGAAATTGAATAATAGAAAAGGAAAAAATTTACTTTTCAACTCTACTACCTAAACCTTTTCAAGGTAAATATTTTCTATTTTTAACTATTTTTACACAGATATTTATTTTTACAGAATTAAGATTTACAATCAATACAATTCAGTTATTTATATTTAATAGGCACATTTATTATATTTGACTAAATAACTTGTGGAAACCTTAATAAATTTTGTCACCGATAATACTATTTGATTTATTTTGTGACCAGGGTTATTTGACATGTTTCCCATTCATTTCTGTGCTATGAAAAAGCAGAGATCTAAGTTCTTGTACTTCCTTTTCTCTGTATCAAATTTGAGTATATTTCTGTACCTGAGATTTCCTAGGAGAACGTTTTTAAGATTTTTTTTTTTTTCAAAAACTAAAACAATGCAAGTGCATGGTAAGATACTCAGACAGCAAACTATATAAACTATTGGGAAGTCGAAATCATTCTACCCTTTTGCTAATATGGTTATCTATTCCAGACATATCTCCTTACTAAGTTATATCATGTTTTCAGATAGTTTGTGGCACAAAGCTTTAATTTAAAGGCTTCGTTGCATTTTTTCTCATTTTTTCCCCCAAAAGCTGCATGCAGAAGAAGTTATTGGTTGACACGGAGTCTAAGGATCGTGAGTGACCATACCTGTTGCTTTTGTCCACCACCTTACAGTCTGTCTTTTCTTTCTTCTTGGCAGAGACAGGACCAAAGGTCAAAGCTGAGCCAATCAAAGTATGCTACTTTGTCCTTCTCCCATAAAATTGGTTTTGGAAAGGGTATGTGACCCAGGTGGACAATCCTATACATTCATGGCTTTAAGATAATTGTGTCTGGAACAATGAAATAGCATTCCTGCCAGTGCTGCTCAATCACAGTGCAGCAGACCCTGTGTGACAGGTCACCATGAACAGAGTGAGGCCCCTTCTCATAAAGCAGAACCACGGAACAAGGCAGAGTATCCAAGGGGTTCATTTGAACCCACAAGCCACGGGTGATGTCAAGTTACTACAGCCAACAGTCCCACTCTACTTTTAAAAAACTAACTTGAGCTATGGTTTTGTTACTTATAGTGAAAAGAAATCATTTTCTATAGGGAGCGATGACCTTTTCCGGTGTCACAACAACGAGCCAGCAGCAAAAGAGAGAGCACAGACATAATATCAGGTGGATGCCTGGAACAGTGCAGCCTCACAAAGGACTCCAGAAGGATTGGTCTTATAAAACAACATCCACGTGCTTAGCAATGGCTTGAGAAACTAAAGTAAAATACAATGTAAACACCATGTTGTACCTCATCCGTGCAGACGTTTGTGCACATGAAACAGACAGAGGTTCCACTCTGCCTCACACAGCCT
The DNA here is from genome assembly GCA_004027205.1 of Ctenodactylus gundi. Taxonomy (NCBI): domain Eukaryota; kingdom Metazoa; phylum Chordata; class Mammalia; order Rodentia; family Ctenodactylidae; genus Ctenodactylus; species Ctenodactylus gundi. The sequence goes on from PVKB01001981.1 coordinate 42,655, forward strand.
CCCAAGGGAAACCGTTCAGCATCTGCTCTTCCGGTTAGCTTACTATCTGGCTTGTTATTTTCAAGTAAATTTCATTTTCTTTTTATTTCAATTTTCAAAATAAGAGAATTTAAAGCAACTGGCTATGATGATTGAGTACCAGAAACATAGATTTTAATATAATTCAATCAAATCTGCATTACTAGGTAGGCAGTACCCATCTTTGAGACAGAAAGGGTCCTCTTTGAAATCTGAGCTTGGAGGATGCAAGACCAACTGAAGATTTATTCATTTAAAATTGGCATTCAGGAGTGCTGGTTTCCTGAGCTTTGAGAGGGTAAGCCAATAGGAAGAATCAACCTAAAAAAAATTAAATCTGTGTAGGCATAACCTCATTCCAGAATACACTCTCACATGCACCCATACACGTCTATTTACACATGCAAGACCATAAGTGTGGGGCATGCTCAGGCCCTCGGGAACTCCTATCTCACGACTATCTGCTCTGGCTGCTGGTCAGGAATTAACATTTGCCCTGCTGTGCTTTGGTCTTGCTTCAGTTTCATTCTTTTTCTATAGCCACTCCTTCCCTGTAGAATAAGAATGCGTGCCCTGTGCATTGTACCTCAACATGATGTAACTTGTATGTCTTTTCTTTTTTCTTTTATAGAGATTCACAGCTAAGAGTTCATCTTGAGTCTCAAAAGAGACCTGGACTTAGACTTTTGAAAAATCCTACAACTGTTGAGACTCTACAGAAAGAATTATCATGTTTTTGGCTATATGCATGATGTTTGCATCATGGTAGGGGGATTGTCAATGCACTGTGTTTTTCTGGGGATTTAGTTTGTATTTGAGAAGATACATTTGGTTGTTGACAAGGGGTGGAATGTGGTGGGTGGGATAAAGGGGTGTAAAGCTTAATTGTGCCAATATGTTTGCTTGGGAGCCACCCACGGGATTAGTAAAGCACCCTCTGGCTGTTTCCGGGGGGCTCATGGAAGTGTGACCTTGGGTACTATAAACGGCTCTCCACCCTTCCTCTCTGACATAGTTCTCCCGCTTTGAATCTTCACTATTATTAACCGAAAATCTTTGCTCTGCCACATTCTTCTTCCATAACTTTTCTTCCTTGGAATCAGATGACCATGAATGTATACCCTGAACCTGTGAGACAAATTGAACCTATCCTCCCTTTAAGTATGGTGTCCCAGAGATAAGCACACTAACTAACTCACACATTTGTATATATACCGGCCATGATAAATCAGTAAGCCTCCGCAGTGATAATAAGTGCTTAGTGGGAGAGAAAGAAAGAACTGGAATCCACCCACAAGCTTCCAATATTTCACTTGAACTTGAGTTTACACTAGCGAAGAAGGAAAAGGAAGATTTTTCTAGCATTTTGTCATCCCTGACAATCATTTGTGAAATAAATCCCCCGATAATTTGGACTCATTATGGTTCAGATGCCCATCATCTATTTTCTCCATTTAGCTGTGATCTAAAAATGTCCCCCCTTCTCACATCTCTGCTTTCTGTCTTCTTGATATGAATTGTAGGAGCAAAGTAAACAGAGGGCTCTGTTAGAATTTCCTTTTTTACAAATGAGCCATAAAATTGTCCATTAATCTGCCCTGGCTCCCAGGGGCCAGTTTGCATTGTGAACGTTTCCTTATCCTTTCCTGATCCCCATTTTGTTGAAGAGATTACTCAAAAGAAAAAAAAAAAAATCACACAGCAATAAGCCCCAAAGAATAGGCTTAGGAAAGCCAGTTTTTTTTTTTTCTTTCTTTTTTTTCCTTGTAAGCAGCCTTTGGCTGGAACCGAATTCTCATCATTCGGCACAGCTCAAAACTAAAATTTATTCTTATTCACTTTACATATTCCTTAAAATACAAAATATTCTTTCCCCTTCCCAGAGGGCATGGGCATCTACTCAAACAAGTATTACGTGTAAGGTCTTTAACTCCATTTAAAAAAAAAATCTCCTAGAATCTCTGGGGCAGGAAGCCCAGCACAGAAAAAAATGAAACACAGAAGGGAGTTTGACACTTGGGGGCTCCCCCCAACTTAACTCGTGCCTGAGGAGTCACATCTGACAGTTTTTGCAATTATCTTCATGTCAACTCCTTTATAAGACACAATGAGGAAATACACATCAGGTTTGAAGTGTCTGAGAGGGGAACAGCCCCAGACTGCCCACCTTTGGGGCTGCAGGTCTCTCCTTGGGGCAGCTGATGACGAGACAGCACTCCCACCTGAACTTTCCCATAACTCATCTGCTGAGGCTCTTCGTGTCTCCCCCACCACAGAAACACGTGCTGTACAAATGGCACTGATAGAATGCCTATTTTTAGACAGACATATATTAGGTATCCGATTTGAGTTTAAGAAAAGAGACTGTGCAAAAATTGGCTTTCATCGCATTGCAGCAAAACAGCTTCTTTTGTTTAGTTCAGGCTGCTGGGTCTCGTTGAACCTGGCTTTCCTCCCTTTTCCTCTCCCTTTGTATCTGCCTTTTATTTACAAAAGTATAAAACTTCCATAATCTCTCTTAAGAGAGTTCTTTCTTTTTTTTCTCATCTTTCCATTTTTTTTTAAACAAAACTATTTGTCTAACCCTGGGAGGCTCACGGGGGAGCAGGGGAGACAGCAAGACTTTTATTTCTAAGGGAGTTGCTCTGAGGTTAACATGGAAGCCAAACAGTTCTAGAAGTTTATCTCCAACGAGCAAAAGCTAAACGCTGTAATGAGGAGTCCCTTGTGTGAAATATAGCGGTGTCTCCAAGCAAGACCCTGTTGCTGATTTGTGAGATGGCATCTTAGTTCTTTAAATAAGCCAAGTGTGACTGACTGAAGGTCTCTCTCCTTTGGCCACTAACAATGTTTAGATATCGCCCTCAGCAAATTAAATACATTAGTCTGAATTGATTAATTGTTCCATAAATCTTCTGAAAAAAGTGCGTGGGCCTCATAGTCATTCTTCTACTTGGTGAGAGTGCCTCCAATAACACTGTGCATATGCACATAAAATTCCGGAATGTCTGGGCTTGCAGTAGATGTGACTCACTCACACCTAGTGAAGCATTTCTCCTTCGGAGAGGACAGAGGTGTTAGTTCCTTGAATCATTGACTTTCTTAGCACAAACATGTTGGATTTTGCTAACATACCTTAAAGACTTTATTGGCTTACCTTATTTTATATGTCCTACAGGCTTTGGCAGTTTTGTACTTTTAATTTCAATGCATTGGCTTCCATTTTTTTAAAAAAGTCTCTTAAATCAAAAGGGGGCTTCTCATAATCTCTCGGATATTAATGCTTGGACTTCTAACAGTACCTGCTGTATTCCACAGTGCTACATTAACACAGCTTAGCTCAGAGCCCCGCCTAACTCAGTATCTGTTTCAGTCACGCTGACTGAAATCACTTGGCTTTCAGGCATATGGGGAGGGAGGTCAGGCGAGGAATGGGGCTGGAATGTGGTGTCCACACTGGCTGCCAAGAGAGATCTTCATTATGCGTGTTTTCATTGGTGCCTGTGTCACCCAGGAAAATCAGCCTAGAAAGGCCGGACAAGGGAGCATCTCTAGGAGAACCTGCCAGGTCTGCTCCTTCCATCTCTCCAGGCCACGGACGCTTGGGGCTTCCTAAGTAACTTATCCTGAGTTTCCTCTAGGCGAGTCAACTACTGCTGACATCCTCTGAGAGGCAAATCCCATTATCCGCCATGGAAACAAACGATGCAGTTTAGGACTAACACGCGCAGGTCCCGGCCTCCTTCTCTGCCATGATATTGGAAACTAAAAGCAATTCCTGCTAGGACAAGGTGGCCTACTAGGAGTAGGTGAAAATCTCCGATAATCCATGTTCCCCATGTAGCCATTCCACTAATTCTTTCCTTATTGACTTTCACCAGAGAGACCAGGTTGTTATTGGACAGCGAGGCAGGGTTGCAAACTTGCTCACAGTTCTCTCAGAAGTAGAGGAAATGTGTTGTCTTTATTTCGCTGTAGAGTTACTAATCCTTGTCACAAAACCTGTCCACATATTTGCAAGGGAGTTGAGAAGAACACCAAACATAGTGAAAGGCAACAGTTGAAACTGCCTTCGATGTGACGTGAATATACTCTTTTCCAAGAGCGTTCTCAGTCTTGCATGGGAGTCTTGGGTTTGGAAAAGGAGGTAGCTTGTCACTTCTTGGAGCAGGGACTGATGATATGAGATGGCTGGGAAACATATGGGCTGTGCCTATAGCTCAGGGCTCTGAAGGACAGCCACCATTACCAGTGAGCCCCACCTAATACCATGGCTTCCAAAGTGAGGCTCTGAGTCCCATAAATTCACAAACCAGGTGGTTTTTGGGACATAGGTACTTTCCACCACAGCCGCATCCTCTGGCCAGCTCATCAAACAGCACACAGAGCACACGGGACTCCAAAATGCCTTTTCTACTTCACTAAAGCCAGAGAAAACTCTGAGAGAACAAATCTTTCCTTCTTGGTCTAAGTGGATTCTGATGAGGCTGATTCTGATGAGGCTTTCTTGAGACAAGATGGCCGAAAGACAGTCAGACTTCTCGAAGTTTTGGTAAATTATTGAGAGCTGTGGGAAAAGAGGAAAGGGGAGTACATATTATAAATGCAAAAGCAGGCACAAAGTGACATGCTGATTTTGAGTGAGAAAATCATTTAAGACACAGCATACATCTTGAAAGCTGAGAATTACAAGTATAAAAACAAAGAAAAGGTATTTTTACATTATCAAGTGACTCATGTCTGTAAAATTTCCCCCAATCTTAACTGTATAATTTTTAATTTGGCTATGATTTATTATGTGATTTTTCATAAAATAGAAATAATATTCACTTTTTTCCTGTATTTGAGGCAAGGTCTCGCCCCGTAGCCCAGGCTGGCCTTGGACTCACAGCAATCCTCCTTGCCTCAGGCTCTAGAATGCTGGGATTATAGGCGTGCACCACCACGCCCAGCTTATGTGGTGCTGTAGAATTGAACTTGGGGTCTTAGAGGTTGACGTAGTGCTTGCTAGGCAAGGCACTTACACCACTGAGCCATTCCTTCAGCCCCTAGTATCCACTCTTAATGTGCTATAGTTTATCCAATTTGGTTTGCAGTATTGAGATTCGGGAAGTTAAATTTAAAGTTGAAACTTGTTAATGGGAATGTTATGTAAGTCTGTGAAATGGTTGTGAAATTTATTTTATGGAAGACCTCTGTTATGGGTTATCTCTAATTTTCTTCCTTAATGACAACACAGTTCAAATATTTTTGAATTGATAACACTGATTAACCAGTTTTTCATTTATTTCCATAGAACGGCAACATGTGTGAGCTTTAAGTTATCATTACCAATATCAGTATTATCATGCCAGCAAGAAATTGAAATAGTTTTCCTATGAGTTTATATGACTCATTTCCCTTTAATTAAGTTATCAAACATATTCATTATTTTTAATTGGAAATTTGTTTTTTATTTTATATGACTAAAAACAGATGTATTACAATTTTCCTTTTTTTGATGGAATAATCTTTATCAAATTCACTGAAAAATGTGAAAATAACTTCATTATATGATTCAGTTACAATTATATATATTGAATTAATGAGAAAACTCTTGGCTGAAGACAATTTTGACTTTTGAGTAGTCACCAATGAAAATTAAATCAACTGTTAAAATTCAGCAGACAAGATAGTAGGAAATACCTTTCCACAGAAAATATCTTGCTTCCCTTTTGTTAGCCCAAACACTCTACGAATATCGATGAACATTTTCTGGCCCTCCACCATGATATAGTGACACCAGCTGATCAGTGCATTATGAACATGACCACAACAGGCAAAATATCTGTAAAAAATTGAGCGCTCGATAAACAACTCTAAATTACTAATGGTTTTTGCTAACCCTCTGATAATACTTCCTTAAGTGTAAATCTTCTTGTTCAGACACCAACATTGTCTATTGACACTAACTCCTTAAAGCAGGGGAAATTTTTAATGTGTCTTACATTTGAGTCCATTGCTACTGTCTCTAAGGGATTTTGTACTTCAAAATTATCTGCACTGCAAATTTATTTGTGCTTATAATCTTCAAAGTAAATTCTTACTGATAGCTATTTTCTAAGGGTACAGGCAAGTGGAGAAGTCTGCTAGTGTGCAAGCAATACAAGGATACGTTATATATAAAGGTTGTAAAACAAAGGTAGACTAAATTTTATTAGTAGTAGGAAGTGGCAATATGGCAATACCGAACAATGCCAATAATTAACATAATCCTTTCCTCTGAAAAATATTTCCTTGCTTAAGTCCATAACATGTGCATTAGTTACTATCAAGTTTAAGAACCACATTAATAAGTTTCAAGTTAACTTTTTACATATTTTTGCACAAAAATTGTCTTTATTCTACATGGAAGTTGAGCTGCCGAATCCTCATGTATGTGGTCAGCCTCCCCCAACAGACTCTCCTCTATATAGTCCCAATGAGACACCTTCATTTAGAAGTTTAGTGAGCATCTTAAACTCAAGTCTACACATATCTAAATTTGAGTACAGCAACATTAACCTCAGAGCTGCTCAATCTATAGCTTTGCTCATCACAGTTGAAGGTAACTCCATCCTTTCAACGACTCAGGCAAAAACCCTTGGAGACGTCTTTGACTTTTTCTTTCACATCCTACCACCGATTAACAGATCCTGTCTCCTTTCCATGTTAAAAATATCTGGAACCCGGCCTCATGTGACTCCACTACTAGCACTCCAGTGTCAGCCTCAATCCTCTCCCCTGGACCACTCTGATAGGAGAGCTGGAGTATCCCTGTGTCACCATTGATGTCCAAGGTCAGCAACCTTGGAGATCTTTTAAAAGCTTATACTGCGTCACAACTCACTTCCCCTTAGAATTTTCCAATACTCCCCCAGTCTCTTAAAATGAAAACTCTCCCAGTGACCTATAAATAGGGTATTACTGACTCTCCTAAAAGTTTGCACAAATCAAACAAAGGTCTACAAATTAGAAAAATGCTAACTTAAGCTTCTGATTTACTAATAGTATTTCTAATAATGCATCCTCAGAAATAATTATAAGTTGAATCTCAAATTTATGTGGATTCCTTGACATATTGTGTGGAACATCCTCCTGACTCTGACTCTGTGCAGACTACATACCATTTTGCAACTGTTGAGTTCAAATAAACTTGACCTTCACAAAACCCCACAAGGTATGTGTCTCTCTTTTATGGGTAAGGAAGCTAAGGCACTGACAAACAGATTCAGGGTCAAGATCACACAGCCAGAAAGAAGACGCCTGGGGTATAAACTCAATCTGGAAAATTCTTGCTATTCTTAACTATTTTACAAAAAAAATAGCAACCAGGAGACATAATAATTTGAGCGCATTTTTGTGATAATGCTATACAAAAATATTAGGTCATAAAATAATCTTAATTCAAGTATTGATACACATATAAATGCACACATGCACACATACACATATATACAAAAAATAGAAGTCAGAAAGAAAAGGCTTAAAGTAAACATTATTGCATATTGGGCCAATTACTAGATTTTTTATGACACTCTTTCTTCTTTTATACAATTTCTCTGTTATTGAATATGTATTCCACAGCCAGAAAAAGAGAAATTTTACTTAAAAGTTCAACATCTATCTTAAAATTGATAATTAAAGGACTATGTAATAAATTCATGTGAAAAATATGAACACTGTCGCCAAATATAAGAAGGATATAACAGAAGTTTTCAATTTTTTCTCATCAAGAAGAATTTAGAAATTTTCCCACATCAGTCCTAAAGTTTGAAGGATCTCATTTACTTTCTTTTCTTTAGTTACTTTGGCCATTTGAAAAAAAATACTCAAAGACATAGACCTGTAAGATCCTTGCCTCTTTGAGACACTTAACTGGAGTTGCTGAAATTCCTGCTGAAAGTACAAAAACACGAATATAAGCACAGTTCAAACAAATATAATACTATTATCAGACTTCTTAGAAAGTTTCAAGTTACTCAAAGAGTCTCCAAACAACTTTTACAAATTGGAAGATACCTCTAAAAGTGACTGTGTTAAGCTGTCAACTAAAAAAGCCATGCGACTGCCCTTGGATGTCTGTGACAATTAGAAGTGCATCTGTCCAGACTTAAGAATTATGGAACCCTGCGAGCAGAGCCGGGTAATACTCATATGCATGCGGGAACATGCCTTAACTCATTTAATCCTCACCAAGAGGACACAGATGGACAAAAAGAAAAGGAATACAGAGACTAGGGAATATAGCCAACCATGTCCAACTGTTAAATGGCAGATAGGAGATCCAAACCTAGGCACCAGATTTTATGTTCTCTTCCTTGCTAACCTCCACTCTACAACCCCCACAAAAGGAAGGGAATCTCTATACTACCCAGAAAAGCAGTTACCATGACCAAATTCTCCCCAGTGGTTCCTGTATGTGGGCAGTTTGTGGAAAAAAGCATCAGAGACCTGAAAGTGAGTATGTGTGTGTGTGTGTGTGTGTGTGTGTGTGTGTGTGTGTGTGTGTGTGTGTGTGTGAGAGAGAGAGAGAGAGAGAGAGAGAGAGAGAGAGAGAGAGTATTAAGAGGAAGCTATTTGCCAGCTCTGCTAATGTAGCCCTTTCCCCACCTTTCTGTCTTCAAGGAGGCTGAATTGCCTCCCTCCTTTCAGGGAAAAAAAAAAAAAAAAAAACCTGCAAATGAAACAAGGAGACACAGTAGCTCTCCTCAGTGAGCTGCTTGAAGGGCAGAAGATTCCTGGTCCATCCATTACCATGTAAATAATTAAACACTTAAAGCTTTGCAGCCAGGAGTGGCTGAGCTGTCTGTGAGGCAATTTGCTTTTAAACATGGGTGAACATGTTTAAAAGCACTTGGTCAGTCATTAGCTCCTCCTAGTGGCTCCTGTGGCCTTCCTTCAGGAGGCAGCTGGGGTGCTGCTATCTTACAGGAAAGGAGGAAGCCCTAGCTGATGAAAAAGCCTGAAGTTCAAAGTGACAAGACCGTTGTTCACCTCTCAAGCCACAGGCCCTGAAAACTCAGAAGAACCACCCCAACCACCAGCGCACCGCTTGATTTGGTCATCAAACCACCTTTACGTGACCAGAGAAGAACGTGGTATCCTCTGTGCATGAGGGAATTATGATACAAGTTCAGTTAACCTTCCCTGTGTACTCCTGTCTAGAAACAGAACCCAACTATAATTATTTTCTCTGAAAGAGCCATAATTCCCCAAAAGACAAATGATACATTGAAAATGTAAGATTGGCTTTAATTACATTTTGCTCTTGTCTATTATGTCTGCCACAATAAATTTAATCACTTCAAATAAAGGAGCAAGGTGATATCTGTAGGGAAAAAAATAGAAAGAAAGAAAGCTGAGTAGACATCCAATTTTCTCATCCTGGCTGTTGTGGTTGGGATCTGAAGTGTTCCCAAAAAGTCTCATGTGTTTTAATGTTATGGATTGTCTATGGAACCATGTGAGGTTGGTGGATTGGGGTGTGGTCTGGAGGGGTGGATTATAGTTAAGTTAGGATTAAAGGCTTGTAAATTAGGATTAACGGTGGGTAGTGGCCGCACCTTCCCCACCTAGATGCAGGAGGGGCTAATCACTGGGTGGAGACCTGGAAGGTTATATAAGCTGCCTTGCTAGGACTAGGACTAGGACTTGGAGTAGTCTCTACTAGTCTCAACTTGCCCTCCTGTTCGTGATGTCCTGAGAAGCTGCCACCCCCTCTGTCTCTGCCACGTACTTCAATTGCTGCTGGCCACCCCTGAATGGACTGTGACCATCTGAAACTGTAAGCTAAAATAAACCTTTCCTTTCCTAAATTTGTGGGTGTCAGGTATTGAGTCACAGCAATGAAAAAGGAACTAAGACACTGACTGTCAAGTTCTCTGTGGAAATGACTCCAAGCTTCCCAGATCACTTTTCAGACTAATACCAACTCTCACCATGCCCAGTCTTTGGTAGATGAGTCCAAAACTTGGGCTCAAAAACCATCTTGGTACTAAAAATAAACAGAAGGGGCTGATAATGTCAAGAGAGTCTCAAGTGTAACATAGGTATCATCAATAAATTCAAAAGAACATTTATCCTTGTGCAAACCCAAACTAAATCAATCCACCCATACATAATCCAGGGTTGTGGCAAATACGTGAATCCAGAGAGCACTGAAGGAAGAAATACTCGGAGATATACCTTTCTTTTTTCAGACTACAAGTACACTCACACAGAAACACAGGTCAGCTCTCAATCTTGAGAGTACATGTACAATCACACAGTAGATACATGATCTGTAATCTACCGCACACTGAGTAAATACACTATTGATTTTATTATTGATGTCACTAAGCATTAAAATTCCTCCTCTTTTTTCCCCTGAAAGGTGACATAGTTGAAATTGAAAGGTTTTTTCCCAAGGTTTGACACATTTACCCACTCAGCATTGCTTAGTACACAAGCACAGACAAATACGTAGACACACACACACACACACACACACACACACACACACACACACACACAGAGAGACAAGCACAATTTACCCTGTGTCAGCTTTAAAACAATTTGAACTGCCTTAGAGGGCAAGGAGCTGTACAAAATCATCTGTTACAATAGACAAACTTCACTGAAAAGAGTAGTTATCTTAGAAAAAAAAACTATACTGGAGTCAGAAATAAATCTAGGTTAGTAGCTGGGCTCTCTTCTAAACCAAGGTTTTCCTGTACACAAATTTGATGACATTTATGTGTTATCTCCCATCTAAAGAAGTGCCACCGATATGGAATTCACAACTGTGTTTGTGGGAGAGGAACGATCCTGTGCCTAACCGCATTATTTGTGCCTGGCGCAAAGCAAGGACTTCACAATGCCCTGTGTCCTGCTTTCCTCTCCTGAGCAAGAGAATTTCTTGTGAGAGAACTTCCAAGAACTTGCAAGAGAATTTCCAGTGGGAAAGAGGTGAGGATAGATGAAAGTGAACATGCTACTGAAAATTTTGAGATCCCTGGAAAATTATTTTTCTCTACAAGTGGCTGCCTTTGATCCTCCTGGAGAGATCACTTTTCCTCACATCTAAGAGCATCTCAGATTTTAGAGAGCAGTGTCATCCCTTAATGGGCCACCTTGACGTATCATTAGCATACGTTCACTGGTCAGCCTGTTTTCTCAAGACTTGTGATTCCTTCCTATCATCATTCAGTAAATGTTTATCTTGAGCCAATATTGTCTAGAGAATATGGTAGTGACTAAGACAGGCTTGGTTCCACTTGCATGGAGATTATATTTTGGAGAAGTCATTCAGAAAGTAATAAAGCAACTCGTGGCCCTGAGGCAAGTGTTGTGTCACCGTGTTCTCATAGCAAACGAGGGTGAGTATGAAGAGAATGACCAAATCATCCTACACGAGATGGACCAAGGGGTTTGTTGAGGAGTAGAGAACCCCAGACAGGAAGAACCCAGAGCAGCTGCTCAATGGGAACTTGGACATGAACACTGTTAGGAGTAGAGTCCATTGCCAGATTTTCGTTTCTAGATTCTACTATTCTTTTAAACTCTCTTGAACTCCGTCCTGGGGATTTAAGTATACCTACAGTCTTTTGTGGTGTCCCACTTTTTTGTCTGTTTTATTTACATATTTCAAATTTTCTTTCTACATGTCAAATCTAATGAATAAATTCTTCTCCTCTTAACTGGAAAAATTAGAAGACTGCTGAGTACACTCCAGTCTCCTTAGAATCAACTATTTTTGCTCCACGCTGCATTTCTAAAACCTTTCTGGTGTTAGTAACGCTCCTCTGGAAAATAAAAGTGCAGGCCAAAGGGAAGGGCTGCCTGCGTTCTGGCTTCGGTTTGGGAGGCCACAGCCACTGGCTTCCTCCAGATGCTACAAACTCACTGTTGCAGGGAGGGAACCTGTGTCCTCCTTACACCCATCTGTCAGAGGGTAGGATCTTTTTTCATCCCTTGTAGGGTGAAAAATGCTTCCGCAGGCTGTACCTTCGTAGACGTGTGTCCCTCGTTGACAAAGCCCAGCCTGTAATTGCCGCAGGGCCACGGCGGCTGCTGCCGTCAGCAGGGCCCTCCAGCCAGCCTTGCCTCCCGCGGGCTAGCGCCGAGTTTCCTTCCAGCCAGCTCTCCGGAAGGCACTAGGAGTTCTTCTGGCACATCCCCTACCTTCCTCTTCCCCTCCCACTCGCTTTTTTTCTTTCCCACCCCACACAGATCCTGTGCTGATTGACTAACGTCACTGATTCTGTACCAGGGAAGCAATCAAAAGATACCTTCCCACGCGGAACAGAGCAACGCTCCCCTCCCCTTCCCAGCCCACCGCCCCTGACATTTCCTGCGTGTCCAGACTGGGCCTGGTCGCAAGCCTCCACCTCCAAGCGTTGGTCTGGGCATTCTGAGCTCTGTGTCCTGACGCTGCCACGTCAACACCAGCCGGCTAATTTCCCTTGCACTCAGCTGCGGAGCCCAAACACCTCCTCTGCTCTTTCTCCCTGTTTGAACGGGATTCCAGGCAGGAAAAAACTCCCTGAAGCTCCAGCATCCTGCAGCGCACCCCCTGCAGCCTTCCAGCTGAAGGATGTTGGATCAGCAGCTCTTTGGTCTTCGGTTTATAAAAAAAAAAGAAATGCAGCTCAACACTGTCTTTGCCCAAATCCCTAAAGGTCTCTCTGCGCAGACGCTGGCTTTTGGCCCCAGCACGATCCTTATTTGATTTTTCCCCCCAGATTGTTTCCCTTTTTTCTGTGAGGACACAATAGGGCTCAAGGACCTGAGGGAATTGGTGTATATATTTCATTTGAACTATGCTATAGCTTTTCTGCCCCTTTTCAGCCAAATTCTTCCTCTGCTGTCTACAAAGAAAAGAATTCTCTGGCTGTTTCTTTCCCCACACAGATGTTCGCTTCTCACCGCTCTGGTTCCAATTTCCAGGTGGCTGCGTACTGAGATCAAGGCTGCTTCTTACGGGAGATTTCAACCAACTCCTCGGCGTCAACTAATTAGGACACAGAGAACTACAGAGGAGTGAATTTAAAAGTCATCATTACCTGAGAAACAAGCGACAACACCTGTTCACATGTCTTTACAGTTGTCTTCTCTGCATAATGCATGTGAAGAGTAGCCACACATGCATGACCTTGATATGTGTATATGTAGATATGGGCACACAGATGAATATGCACGTGCCTCAAAGTGCCACCATTTGACACGTTTTATTGGTGCACTGTTTCATGAATCTTAAACACAGGATTTCTCTCTGGCCTACCAATTCCTTCTCTAGAATGAACAAGTACATCCAAGCATCTGTCTAGGGTGTTCAGCACCATTATCCTTATGTGAGTCCCAAACTAAAGTCAAATCCCTCAAATACAAGCTATGAGCTATCTAAATTCTGGCATAGCCATGCAATACAATACTGTGAAAATATTAGAAATGGTAGTATATATTTGCATTAATACATGAGCATAAGTTGGAACACCACTTTAAAAAAGCACAAATTAGGACATGTACTAAGATAAATATATGCCTGTGTACTGCTTCTTGAAAGGATATTTAAAATAATATTTGTGTCTGGATGGATGTTTTGGAAGTCGCATCTGCTTTTAGTTTGTCTGATTATGTTAGAATTATTATAATAAGTGCGTTTATGGAAGAAGTGAGATGAGAAAATAGATTAGGGATCATTTTGCATATCATTGTTTTTCTCCACAATAAAACTAAATGGCTAGACAATCTCAACATATTGAGCTGTTTACCCATCTCAACTTCTCAATTATTTTTTTATGAGGACCAGGGGGTGGGGGCTTAGAGAAAAGCTATACCTGGCTGATCAGGAAAGGAGCTTGGACTAGAAACCGGTCCTTTGTTTCAAAGATCTAAACCTTAAGCTCTTTTGGGGTTGTTATAAACCCAGGATCTTCTTCTGTAAAACCCTAAGGGAAAGATGGATGAGTATAGGTGAGCGTTTGTGTAGCATGTATGCATGCACTAATCCACATTATTATTTTTAAGAGAGTGGTGGAGGTGAGCTTGTGAAATGACCAAGTGTGATTTCTCACTTCTTCATCGAGTTCCCTTAACACCTGGGGACATTTTCTACTCTAATCTCATGTCAGGTTTCTGTGAACTATGGTCTCCATTTGACAACATCAGCATCACAAGGGAATTGAACGAAGAATCCCAAGACTTATGGGATCTGAAACTCTGACAAAGCCCCCTTCCCAGCTATGTTTCAGCAACTCAGTCAAGTTGGAGACCCTCTTGCTACCTAAGCTCCCACAGCAGGCAAAACCAAGACAAAAACCAAGAAAAAAAAAACAGTCCCAGTCTTTCTTTCTCATTATTTTCCTTTCTCAAATTGCCTTCCCTTCTTCCCAAATTAAGCCAGAAAAATGTTAGGAATGTAAATTTTAGAACCAGGAATGCGGGAGATGCATCTAACCACCCCAGCACTCCTGGAGGGTGAGGCAGAGAATCACACATTTGAGCCCAGCCTGGATAAATTAGCAACTCAGCAAGATTCTTCTTCCTCAAACAAAAAATAAAAATGGCTGAACATGCAGTTCAGTGCCAAGGTTCTAGGTTCTCTCTACCAAGCAAATATTACTTATATTCAGTTTCCAGAGCATGAGTTATCAAGTTTAGTTAGAAGAGAGAAGTTGGAAGTACCTAGTGGTAAGATCATAGATAGCAGCAATACATACTTGTACATAAATGTTATATATACATATATTGTTGTATTTATAAATGTTTCTAAATGCAACCATATATGTATTAACATGCACACATATAAACACTTGACATTGAAATGTGTAAAGAGCTAGCAAAAAAGCAGATGTGGAAAAGACAGTTTAGGGTCAATTAACATAAGAAGAAAAAACAACCTTATGCACTAAGAATTTCCAAGTATAAACTGGTTTTATCAATCATAGTACAATGATTAATGACAATAATTACAACTCTGAGTCATCGGATAAAGGTTAATCACAATATATTGTAACATTTCAGACATATTTCTCCAAATAAAAATTTAAATAAGCCTAGGCACCAAAAGAATAATTTCACTAAGCTAGAAATTCCACTTGTCTGCTGATGATATCCCAGCATATTTTAGGAATGGTGTTCTGGCTTTGATCTGAACATTTCATGCAATGATGGAAATTTCCAGAATTTGGACCCTTGGGATCTGCCCCACTAACAATAAAGTTAATGATTCATTTTACTTCTTTAGATACCTGGGTCTGCAGAGGTGGTATTATATTACTGATTGCAAATCACGGCAAAATGATTAAGTTACTCATTAAAAAATATTCATTGAAAAAACTGAAATAATATAAGGCGAAGAACAAATGTTTCTTAATTATGGTCCAAGGGAGTCACATTGAAATCATCTCTAAAAGCAGGAACTTAGTTCCAAATATGGTGTGAAGTTTTGTGAATTTAATATTTACAGACCCCTTCCTTATTGAAATAGAAAGTACTGGCCCTAAATATAAGAGGCCTGTCCAACAGAAAATATAAATCCATGAAGCCATGTAGATTCACAGATTATAGCCATAGAAATAGACATTTATGTTTAAGTCTCCATTTTCAGAGTTACTTGACAGCAGAAATCATTTTTTAATCCACCAAGAAATTCCTACTAGTATTCAATGAAGCACATTTTGGGAAATGCTGGGCCCTAGGATACCCACCTCTATTGTCTCAACTCTGTGTGGATTTTCAATCATTTTTTTGTTTCTGCTGCTCACACATTCAGAACTTGAGGCATGTGGGTTTATGTACTTACATTAAATTTTGAGAAATAATAGGTCAGAAAAATGAAGTGCGTGTAATCCAAGGGTACATAAATATTAATTGAAGTATTGACAAAAACAGACTTTCTGTTCTGATTTATTTTATTTAAAAGTCAGAAATGGAAATATTGAATTATATATATTAACACTGGTACATATATATATATATATATATATATATATATATATATATATATATGATTTATAAATGATGCGCACATAGTGAAAGTCAATGCTCACAGTATTTCTCCTGAAAGGTGTGTACAATTAGAAGTAGACCACAACTCTAAAGCTCCCAAGCTGCCTTTGTTGATACTTTTTTTATTCTCTTACAATCTTTCCCTAGTCTTCTACCATTTGCAATACAGAACAGAGCTAGTGCGTGGCAGATCTGTTTCCTATGCCTTTGGTCTGCTTGCTACGTGTAGGTCTATTCCACCAGACCACAAGTTCTTTCAGAGATGTTTGCATCACACAGGAATAGATATTCAATAAAAGGCTTGTTGACTAAATCAACAACTGAGTGAATATATGCTGGAGTTTGGATAGTTAGTCTAAGTTACACATAAAAGCATCTTGAATTAGCGAACCACTTGCTGCTACTTTAGAGTCCTGCTACTGAGCTTCCTCCGCCAAATGTTCTCTCCTTTGACTTTGTCCAGTTTGCTTTTGAGATGACAGCAAGGCCGTTCTTCTTTATGTCAATCTCTGTCTGGTCTCAAAGCTTAGCCAGACGAGGGTGCAGGAGATAATCACAGCTAGAAATTACAAGCTATGGGAACAGGTAAAAATTGTAATTATTTATTCAGGAAAAGGTAATTAACTGACAGATGCCTTGCCCTAATTATAACACTCTGTCAATTACTTGGCCCCATTTATCAAGATCTCCAACTTCTCCAGATCATTTTGCTGCTCAAATTAGTGTGTACAGGAATAGAGTTCCCACTCCCTTCATTAGACTAATGTGCTTTTCTTCTTGTGGGTTCAGAAATGACAGCAGAATCCAGTTCCACTGCCTAACACCTCTGGGCACTTTCCCATGTAAGGAAAGCCCATGAGACATTGCTCCTATTGCCTCTATCCGTATAGATCTAGGTTATTTCAGGTATACTTTAACTATATTGTGTTTTAAAATATTAAATAAAGATTGTATCTAACTGTTCAATGTAAAGATTGAAGAAAAACAGAAGTCAGTAGTAGAATAAATGTGTGCTAGAGAAGAGCCTCACTATCTAGAGGACCTATAGAGCATTAGAAAATAAAAGGCACTCTCCACATTGGTTTGAGTCTTGCAGAGGAAGACCAAAATTAACCCAAATGTGTTCACGTTTAAATTTGCATGCAAGAAAAAGCACACGAGTTGAAACTCTCCAGCAGGGGAAACAATGGCCAAAGACTATCAAAGACAGAGGAGAGACACAGTGACAATTTACACACTTGTTTGCGTTTTACACTGTACTGTGAAGTAAAGACAGGAAGGCTAGTTCAGTCTTGAATTATATCTTAGGACAGGCATTGAGTTGTGGGTTGGTGAAATCACACCTGGAATACCACAGTCAAGTTAGGGCACCACAGCCCTAGGAAGAAGACAGCACATAAATTGGAGGGAGTTCAGAGACGAGCAGTGAGAACGATAAAGGGATTGGAAGACGTGACTTGTGTGGCAAGTGTGATGCACTGGACTGTGTGCAGCTAGTCACGGTGCTGACAAGGGGCACAACATGATAGCACTTGAAAAGCAAAAACAAGCACCGGATTGGAGGGTGCTGGGTTCCAGGTGCTCGCAAGTTGCGGAGGTGAGTCAGGAAGGCTTTCAAGGGCAAGAAGAGAAGGGATGGTCTGAGTGTCAGGAACAACTGTGTTCACAAAGGCTGAATTAAGTGGATTGGGCATTTTGAAAATCCAGAATTAGGTAATTGTTCTCAGAACATGGGATGTGCTAGAGAAGGACAGGCGGACAGCCCCTGCAGTCTAAGTAGCAAACAAACCCCAACATTGCTACATTTGCCACAGGCTTTAGAGACTTCACCGACAGCGTGTTCAGCAAAGCAGAGCTGAACAGGGCTTTTCTTGTAACAATGATGCCAAATCGTCCACCAACTACTAGGAATCCAGTACATAAAAAAAAAAAAAATCTAACTTTTATATAACCTTTCTCATTGGTATATAAAGCAGCCTATATAAATATTGGAGGAAAGGTAAGGAACTGACGTGTTATATTTCATAGTTCTTTTTAAGGTTTTTAGTTCCATAAGACATATTTAAAACCCTGGCCTTCTAAAAATTAGGCTCTTGGGTTGAAATAATTTAGAATTTTTTTAATTTAATTAGGAAAGATCAAAATATAATGTTTTAAAGGCATGCACCTTTTAGTAAGTACAATTTATCTTCTACTGTCAGTTTAAAGATCTACTTTAACTGCATATTTATTACATTTTTGTACACGAAGAAACAAATCCAAAATCTTATAATGCTAAACTGAAATGCTATGGCTGAAAAATATTGCCCCTTTGAACCACATATTTTGTCTTTATTCAAAATATCCTCATGGTCAAAAATTTTTAAAATACCCAATGGTCAAAAAAATTCAAAAACAAAAGTCTATAAGATAAATATTTCAGACTGTACCTGCCATCCAGTCTCTGTGATAATTATTCAAGGCTGTTGTATTGGTGGGAAATTTGCCATTGAGATCAAATAAGTTGAGGGTCATGGATGTGTCCCAGGGAAACCTCATTCACGGGCATAAATGGGAAGCTCACACCATGAGTGGTAAAGCTTATCTTCTGATATTACTAGCTAGCTGGGCTTGATGGCACAGGCATGGAATCCCAGTACTCTGGGAGGCTCCAACAGGAGGATCACAAATTTGAGCCCAGCCTGAGCAAATTGAAGATACCCTTCTCAAATAAAATTTAAAAGTAAAATAAGGAAACGTAGCTCAGTGTGAATGACCTGTGTTCAATCCCCAGTACTACAAAGGCATATATATATATATATTTTTTATCTCAAGAGTGAAACAAAAACAAGCAGTGACTGGGTTTCCTAACCTGTTAGAATGTGAGTAGTGTTTGCCATTTTATTTTCTGTCAGTTTACTAATGGATTAAGCAGTTTTAACTCTAAATTTGATGTACTTAAAACCCGTGGCTAAAGGGAGTGAAGGAAAAAATGTCCTTTGGCCACAGACTGGACTGATAGATGTTCATGAAAAGCAGGAATGCTGGCCCTAGGGTTGACAAGAGAAAACTATCTCCATCACATGACCCTGGGGCCTCTGCAAATTATCAGTTGTTGCTATTTCACCAAAATAATCAGGTGGGTTCCCCCCAAAAAAAGAAAGAACAAAGAGAATAACAAATAAATGTGTTCTCTACTCTCTTTCTCCCAAAAAAAAAGACCTTTTCTCTCTGAGACACAGAAGAAAATCAGAAAATTCAATTTCTCTACAGCCACACAGACTTTCTGTATGGATACCCAAGTCCTAGGAGATTTTTCTGTAGGTTAGAAAGCCAAGCGATGGGAGCTGGCTAGTTCCTTTTACTTCCGATTCATACACAGAATGTCACTAAGATTGGAACGTGAAGACAAAGAAAAATCACAACAGCAATTAACAAGCTATTCAATTGGTCTTATAACTCATAAAAAGTACATACATTTCTTCTGTTTCTTTTTTCAGTGCATGTGCTCTGATTTATTTTGTATGACTCATACTGTCCATCAAAAATGGCCAGGGCAACTGCTGTAAAATTAAGCCACAATCTCAAAGGAGCACCCAGAGACAAAATGATCCTCTCTATAGAATTACTGTCCTGCTGAGGCCTCCGACCCGGAGGCAACTCAGGGCTGCAGCAGCCAAAATGCTTATCCAGTTTTGTCTAGTAAAGAGAGCTTTGGTTTCTGATGCTGTCCATTCAACTTAACCACCACAACAAAAGGCACACAAATGAATACACACATGTCTATCTTTGCAAATAAATGAAAATTATCTTCTTATTTTCTCTTCCTGTTTCATACAATTTAATAAAAACAAGGAGGCACTTCCCAACTGCAACTTTCATGCAAAGTTATAGAAACAGTTTTATGTTTTTCAGTGTCTTTTAATAGGTCTGCAGCATCAAAGTTTGCAACATTTAATAAAGTCAATAAATAGTTGCATTATAATTTTGAATGCTTATACCCCAAAAAGGTAAGAAATTCAGCCCCTGTGGGAGAAATATATCTTGGCATGTGCATAAAAGAAATCAGGGAGAGAAAAATACCTATATCACATCAGTTATAAGGCCAGTTGAATCACTACTATTTTCTAAATAGCATAGAGAAATAAAACTTACAATAAAAGAATATTGTCTCTGCAAAATGAATTGCAGATTTTGATAGCTGCCACCAACTTAGTGATATATCCCGTACTGCTACCAATATTGTGTAGTCAAATAAGAAAATACCGTCCTTTCTGTGGAAAATGCACAATATTTTTAATAAGTTTATACGGGTTTTGAAGTAAACCTATCAGTTTTCAGAGTTCTTGGAAAATTAAGATGGAGAATGCATAACTGGGGAGAAACACAAGTGTAAGAACAAGCAGAATCAGTTACTCAACGCAGGATGCAATTGAACAAGAGCATGAGAAGGTGCTCAAGAAGATGGGGTCAGGAAAGGAAGAGCAAGACGCAGTTGAGTCTATGAGTCCTAGACTCTTCTGGTGCCCCCCCCCCCCCATTTTATTGATATGTATAAGTGCAACATTTAAGGTTTACAAAGAAGTTGAGCATTTTGTGCACATGCATATCTTGTCAAGGTGACAAGGGCTTTCCCACTCTCCTTTTGTCCCTCCCCCTTCCCACCCCTCCCTCCCTCCCCACCCTACTCCCCTGTTTCACTTTGTTTTTCGTTTTAAGTCCCATAAGAGTTGTGATCACAACTCTACTGGTGGACTTTTAAATTACCAGGAACAGTCTTCATAAAGATTACGTTAAAAGTGAAATTTCCTCTAATGTTAAGTCCATGGGCTGAGGAGCCTGGATTCCAGTCCCAGCTCTGCTGCTCACCGGTGTGTGTCCTTGGGCGTGTCACCTAACTTCTTTGTTACTTCACTTCTTCATTTGCAAATGAGTTCAGTACCCACTTTACAGAGTCGGAATATGACACACAGAATTAATATTTGCAAAGGCATACCGAGGAATTGTACTTATCTATCTCTGTAACAAAAAAAAAATTATTATTTCCCTTCTACATCTCAGCACTTTAGTAAAAACAAGTTGCTATTCAGCAAGAGTAGAAACTAGTTAGTGTGTGTTACTGAAATAATGCTTTGTTCTTCTTGATCTTTTATCACTTCCTCTTTGTTTAGTAGCTAAAACCCCAGGGGGGTTACAACAGTCCTTGCCACCAACTTGAATCCCTCTGTAGCAGGTCTCTCTTCTGCTCCATCCTGACATCCCGTTGAGCAATTCCTTCTTTTCATTTTATCAAATCCTGCTTTCTTACATTGCATTCTTCAGTTTGCTACACCCAATAAGCTGCTAGTAATAACTCACATTTCTGAAGTTTTAACTATATTCTAGACACAATGGAAAGTTCTATACACATGTCAACTCAGTTGATTTAATTTAAACTTGGAGAGTTAGGACCCTTCATCTCATAGCTGACGATGCTCAGAAGAGGAATACACTGCATAGGATAGCACAACTAGCAAATGGCAGACAAGGCTCAAAAAAGGCTGAAGGACCAAGGTGGTGCTCCCTGCAACACAGGATGTCTGCAACCCCTCCACTGCAAATTTTATAAGCCAGTGAGGTGACAGTCAAGGGCCTGGCTACAGGCACACATTTTAGCAGAGGCCTATGCAGACAACACCTAAGATCCAAATTCCAATTACAAATAACAGTGAGGTGCTTGAGGAAAGAGGTGAGTTGCATTCACTGTTCAGATTCACCTCTTGTTGACACCACACATCATTTTCCCATCAAAGCTTATGGGCCTTTATAAGAGCTAAGATAACTTTATCAGGGGCAGAAACTGTGAGGGTATTTTGTTTCTTTCTTCAAGGAGATAAGCCCTCTTCCAATCCTGTCATATAAGCAGTTGGCTTGATTACTTCGCATGGTCTTATTTACCTAGAAGAAGCATATGTACGGAGAGTCTTTAAAAAGGATAAATATTGCAGCTTGTTTCTCCTTCTCATTATCTCACCCCATATCGCTATTAGAATACAGATGAAGAAACATTGACTTAATAATTATACTATTTCTCTCCAGGTGAGATTAGATAGGTAAGTATGTACGTAGGTAGAAGGATAGAAACACAGATGGACACGTAGATAGAGATAGGTTGATTGATCACAAAAAGAGACTTTAGTTCAGAATTAACTATGCAACTCTTTATTGGATCGCTTTCTAGCAACCATTTGAGTTCATCAGATGAAAATAAAAACAATACTTACTTAGGACTCTGCATGTTTGGTCACCCTTTACAAGAAGAAGAAGAAATAATATCACATTATGAGGTGGGGAATCATCTAACTGCTGAGAGGAAGAGGGACTAGGGTGGCTAATGCTGGATGAGTGAACTCAGGAGGCAGAGAGTGACGGAGTCACCCACACACTTCTTTTGGAACCATTTTTCTAATCTATGCATTTTCAGATTTTGAAGCACTCATCTTGTAAGCCTCAGTGTCACTGCATACTGGGAAATCCTATGACTCTCAGGCCCAGTTTTCATTTGGAAATAGCTTCTCAGGTGTGAGCTTCATGACAGGTAAAGGTGAGAAACAAAATTAAGGAGGCGTGCACCACTGACTCCTCCCTGGCCAAGATGCTGCTGACCTTGATGTGCTCAGTAGATTCAAGTTCACTTTTTTACTTTCCTAATTATTTGTTTACACATAATTTATCATAGTAGGTTTAATTTTAGAATTAATTCTCTCACTCATTTTAAGATTTACGACTGAGTCTCTGTCTCAAAAGCTGACCACATTATGGAAAAAACTCAATTGAAAAATAATTAATCTGATGTTTAAACTGCCTCACGGCAGTTTAGATGGGTTTAGATGGGCACATTATCATGCCAATAAACTGTATCTAATTTTCCAACAAACTAAAAGAAAGAAGAAAAGATAAGCAATCATTTTTAACTTTTTAGCCAATCAAATTTTCTAAAAGCTATACATATTTTTATTTCTGTAAGAAAAATTGGCCATATCAGAATAAAAAAATCAAAGAAGGGAACTAATGGTCTCAGTGTCTACATTGTACGGCATCTCATTTAATCATGATATGTGGTTTTGGGGAAGGTATTACCAATTCTGTTTAATAGGTCATTGAGAATATCGTACACAGAAGTATTTACGTAACCAGGGACAACATATACCTGGACAACAGATCCATGACTCTCTCCCTCACCTCTCCTATTGCTCCATCATGTTAGGGGTCTCATAGACACCCTAAGAGCTTCCTCAGTTAAGGACTTTTAACTTTGTTCTCCCTACTTGCCAGATTCATCTCTCTCTCTCTCTCTCTCTCTCTCTCTCTCTCTCTCTCTCTGTCTTTCTTTCTCTCTCTCAGTTCTCCAAGGAAATCAAGTTCCAATGACACCATCATACCAGGTTGGGACATATTCCCTTTTAGTGCGTAACACGATGAATTGTCCATCTCAAGGATCAAGTGTATTTCAAACAAGAAGCCATGTCAGAAGGTACTCTCTGAGCGTTTTGCTTTTAGTTTTCTCTAGAGCTTCTGGTAAGTGTTCAGATTGCTATATTCTAAATTGTATACCACAGCTTCCCAACCTACACCTGGCACTAAAGTATTCAATCCAGGTTGGATCTTTGGCCAAAGAGACTGAGTGAGGACACAGGAATAAGGATGAAGGTTGTACTGGGAATGAGGGAGAGAGGGAGAAGGTGTCCTTATACCTGCATATAAAGAAGAGCAAAGCTGCTAGACTCCTTGGAGCAGAAGGAAATATGAATTCTAACAACATACACCTGAAGGAAGGTTTTTAGTTGTCATAATTTCAAACACACATTTCAAACATTCTTCAAGAAAATCTCCAGGTACCTTCTACGATTTGTTTTTTGTGGCTTAGATATACTTCTTTTATAATTCAAAACATGGTATCTATTTCCTTGTTTGGTTTTTATGTCCCCACATGCGATAAGCCACTCAGTTGCCTCCCCATCCTCTTCGCCTAGGAGCTATATTGTTGTTATTCATCAACCAACAGTTGATTTTATGAACTTATTATCAAAAGGGGGCGTGACCAGCCTTTCTAAGGCCTTTCAGGCACTTGCAGTTTAGAATAAACACATATAAAATGGGAAAATTGCTTCTTTGTTGCATTTCCAGGCCATTTTGTATGGTTAGAACTAATTTTGGACAAATGAAAGTGTGAGAACAGAGAGGAAATAACTAAGCGAGATAAATAGACTCTTCACATGGTGCTTCTTGCCATGGAATGTTTCAAAAAACTCTAAGCATCCCATCTTTGAAAAGAGGAACCATTGTACTCCACCCACAGCATCCCTGTATGGATTGTAATGCTAGGCACAGGTACATGAGCAGATCAAAGCTGCCTAACTATTTGTTGGGAAATAAATTTTCTCTCTGAGTCAAAACAAAATTTAGAGTTGCAAGGTACCTTGAATTTAACTATTCGATGTAAATGTGAAAATAGATTGGGTACTGTCTTAAGGAATTTTAAAAACGTAATATCAACAATCGCAAAATGATATCCATCTTGCAAAAAAACTTCATTAATATCTTCATGATATTCAGTAGATTTTTAAAAGGTACAGATTACATATGGGAAAAATATCTTTTTGTATTTCATTCTTGTATTATATATGCTTCACCTTTAAATATTTTAATAATACAACCACAGAAATGGTCAAACACAATGTTGCAAATAACTAAGAAAATAAACCACGTCTTAATAAATATTAATATAACACACACAGTTTGAACATTATACATGTAAGTGTTTTATTTAACCCAAACATGTAACTATAACAAAAGTGAAAATTTAATTCAACTGGGATTTGGGAGCTCTCAGATTTAGATTAATATCTGGATTTTCTTTGAACCAAATGCATTCGTTGCTTTTTAAGCCTCATACAATGAATACATTTAAATAATTTTTAAGAATATGAAAGCCAGGAGGGCTTATAGGAGGAAAGTTAGAGAAAAAGAGACTAATTTTTGTGTGTTCTATGTATAAGCTTAAACTCAAAAAAATTAAATAAAAGATTTTAAAAATAAATTTTTAGCATCCATGGACTATATGTACTTCAGGGTTTATATTTCAATTAGTGAGCAAAAAAAAAAAAGCCTTTTATCTTAGAAAACTGACTTAAATTCTCTAAATTTCAGTTTCCTCATCTATAAAGGAAAGGTAAACACTGTATCTACCCCAGAGATTTGTGAAGACTTAAAGGGTTAATGCACTCTTTGTTGAATTGCTTCCTAGTAACCATTTGAGTTCATCCGATGAAAATAAAACAATCCTTACTTCTGCAGAACTCTGCATGTTTGGTCATCCTTGACAAGAAGAAGAAATAATGTCAAATTGCGAGGTGGGGAAGCAACTAACTACCGAGATTAAGAGGGGGAAGAGGGACCAGAGGAGGCAGAGTGAAGCATTTGGCACAGGGTCAGGTGCACTGGAAGTACATGCCACTGTCCAGCTGCCATCATTGTCATTGTCTTTATTATCATCAGGCTTGCCTTTCAACATTCTGTTGATTTGTTAAAAAGCCAACTTTTTAACCTTTTGCATCTGACTCTCTTCACTGAGCATGATGGTTTCAGGTCGCATCCATTTGCCTACAAAAACTTCAAAACTAGACGAGTGGGTACTCCATTGTGTACACATACCACAATTTATGTACCCATTGGTCTGTTGATGGGTATTTTGGTGTCTTCCACATTTTAGCTATCATTAGTCATGCTGTTATGAACATACACGTATCTCTGCAGCATGATGCTTTTAACCCTTTTGAAAAGATTATGAGAAGAGATATCACTGCATCAAAGGGAATATGTTTATTTATTTTCAGCCTTTTGAGAAATTTCCATACCGCCATCCTGAGTTGTTGTATCATTCCCACCAGCAGTGTAAGAAGGTTCCTTTTTCCCGAATCCTTGATAGCACTGAGTGCTTGTTGAATTCTTGATGTGCGTCACTCTTTCTAGAATACAGCCATTTTGTAGAGCTAAGTGGGGCGGGGGTGGGGGGAGATAGTGGGACCTAGTGTAGAGGGGGAGGGTGTGGGAAAGTCAAAAAGGGAGAGAGGAAGGGTTTGTAATTTTGATGCGATATATATGTGCACAAATACTTTAATTCAATGGAAAATTATATACTTCATATGTACATATTAATAAAATGGAGAAAAAGAAAAAAGTTGATATTTGCAAAAAAGTCAACTTTTTACTTCATATCAAGGAATTTCTGATCCTATCTATAAAAAAATGTGATGGCAACTTACTACGGTTGTATAAGCCATTTGGATGGCGAGCAAGAACCACGGACGCTAAAACTCCATGTAGGTAAAAGTTCTAGAAAAGAGAAAATGTAAGAAGATAAAAACACACAATGAGAAGTGCTGGTAATTTTATATTCAAGTAGGAAATGTGGCCACGTTATAACAGAAACGGTACTGAGTTAGTGTGGTGTGTGCAGACAAAGCAAATATTTTATGTCCATCATCTAGGGCTTTCTTTGTCCATTTATTAAGAAGAAAAGCTAAAAAAATATTGGTACATTGACTTGTTGCTGATGACCGCATGTTAAGCACTTTGAAACAGTCTGCAAGAGGCCTTTGAATCCTTATTCTGCTATGCTGGTTTTGAAATCCTTAGGGATTAGCTGCTCATTGACAGCTAAGCCTGGGAAATGTCTTCAGGGTTACATTGGGTACCAGTGCTCGTTAATAAATGTTCAATTGCTTCTCAAGAAAATTAGATACAAATCCTGAGCAAACCAAAACCCAGTTCTAACAATAGCTTCCAAGTCGGGGAGGTTTTCTATCTGTTTCATGAAAGTACAAGATGCATTCATTGCAGAGAGCATTTAAATATAAAGACGCCATGGAGTATTCACTACTTCCTCATGTGAATTTTCAGCAGGAAAAAAACGGGTCTTTCATGAAAAACAATCTCAAACTACTCCCTTCCACTCAGAATTCATAATTATGCCTAATCTGCTGCTCCTCTTGGCTCGCTTACAGGTCCTGTTGGCAGGTAGTGAATGCAAAATCATTTTAATGGGGGGTCCCCTGGGAGTGGAGCAAAAGTTTGAGCATTAGCCAGTACACAATGGAGGAAAGCCAGCTGTTGTGTGCCTTGAGACCAGAACTGCAGCTCCCCGGAAGCAGCTATATGCGTGGATAGCTTCAGGTCAGCAACCTGGGACTGACAGGTAGAGTCAGCAAAGAATGCACCCTGGTCCCCAGCACACGAACGGAGAACAGAGTTCCACAATCGGCAATTGGTAAAGCCACATAAGAAAGCCCTGGTGAGACAGGGTGATACTCAGCACAGGGCGTGCTCCTGTCTGCTCTCCTTTGGCAGAGGGCTGCCCCAAGGGGCAAGTGCTAATAAGAGTGAGGCACTCAGAGATGGGAGAAGTTTGGCTGCATCAAAGGGCTCATTCAAAGCTGCCCTGTCTCCCTCATCCACTCAGGATCTGCCAAACTAGCTAAAGTTACGATCCTCTCTGCATACTTAAGGGTATGGTTACTTACAAACCTACCACCAGACAGCCTGGCAGTCAAAAAGAACATTTTTCAGTGTGTGTGTGTGTGTGTGTGTGTGTGTGTGTGTGTGTGTGTTTGATGTTTTGTTGTATGTACTTTCTTTGTGTCTGTGTACCTTATTTTTAAAGCAGATTTGAAGGGAAAAGAATATTCCCAATCACAAAGAAACCTCTTTGCTTTTATCAGAATCATTCACTCATTTTTTCATTGACACCATCACTAAACAAATATTCTTGAGTGTTTGAGACATTAGACTGTAAATCACCTATGCTCTTTAAAAACAAGAGGTATTGTGAAAGAAATTTATTTAGCTGTTCCTTTAAAAATTACTTGTTCTTACACTGCCAGCATTTTACAGAGGCACTCCATGAAATCACTTTTTCTTTTTGATGGAGAAAAGATTTTTGCTAACGAAATGCATTATTTTTCACTCTTCCATAATTCCACCATCCTACATACAGCATGTATATATGTAAATGTGTACATAATATGTATGCACACACATTTATTCACTAATACAATGATTACCACACACCTTCTTTCCGTGGTACTCTGGACTAATTGCTGGGTATGAAAAAAGGATTAGGACCTTGAAGTTTTGAAGCTCTCTCTGAAAATGAGAAGATGTTCATGAGGATAAAATCCAATGCTAGAAACTTCTGAAGATTTCAAGGATAGTGTGTATTAATGATAATCCCACCCCCCTACCCAATGATCTTTTGTAGAGGAGGATAGATCTAGCAATTGCACTTTAATTTTAATCCAAACCACCAACAAAACGTGCTTTTAGAGTTTTTCTCCTCAGCATCTCTATGTTGAGAAGGCATACAATGAAGTCATGGTTGGTGAGGTTCGTGAAGTATTTAAATGACAACCAACATACTTTAAGGAGTTGTCCACAGAGCTCTGGACTGCTAGGTGCAAACCAGCACTCTCATATGGACCATTCATATGCAGGAATGCTGAGGCTTTCATAGTGAGTAGGGAGATGTCTAGGATCATTTCCTTGGGTCCTGAGGCACCTTTAAATTCTACAGACCTCACCAGCTCAATATTCAATTAGGTAGAAAAGAAGAAGGAAGCCCTAGATCAGAGAGCTTGTTTTAAATCATTCCTGGGAAACTTAACAGAAAACCACATAGGAGGGAGAACGCAAGTCAATAGTTTTTCATTACAGAAAACATTTATGAAACATTTGTAGGAAAAGATATTTTTGTATTAATGGTTAGCTAGAGGACAAACAACACATACACTCTCATGTGTGTGCCCACTCGTAAACATACACACTCTTCTGAATGACTTGTGCAATTGCAGATTCCAAGCATTGAGGGGAGAGCTTGGCACTTCGCAGGTCAGCTTGTGCTTCATGCCATTTTGGACAGTGGGAGGTGGCCCTCTTCTTTCTTTCTGCTGTCTCTATTTCCACCAGTCTACCACTTCACATTACCAGAACTCAGAATCTAAAAAGAACCCTGGTAATGTGACAATGTAGAACCCAAGGGACTGTTGAGTAGACAGCAAACACCGTGGCTGGGTTTTCTGCAGGTCTCTGAAGATCCTATATTACATGTACAGGTGCTATCACCTAATCATTGATCGTGCTGCACTAGGAAATGCCAAGTAATTTTTCTCCTGACCTACTAGTGAAAAGAATTTAGATAGCACTGTGCTGCTTCTTCCTTTAAGTGTCCCCTCTTTAAGGCTCACATTTATTCTTACCAGAGTATGAGTATTTCTCACAGTTAGGGTCCTGAACGGTCGCAGCCTGAGGAGCCCTGGACACTTACTCTTCGTGTCTCTCAGCTGCTGCCTCCCCATGCTGCTGCTGTGTTCCTCTGATGGTATTTTTCTCTCTTGTTTCCTATACATCTCTGTATCGTACCACACCACTGAATCACAAATGCATCCTTCTGATGTTGAGCAAAACTGCAGCTTGATTTTTTATATGTTGTTTCCTTTGAAACAAAGTGGAAAATCAACACTGAAATGCATCTTCTCTCACTGCTAATAAGGTGCCTTAGTGTGATAGCCAAGGGTGGGCTCTGCTTCTCCTTTATGATGTTATATTTTCACCTTTTGCTAGCCTTTCTCCCACATATTGACCCTCTGAAAAGATGCTTTATATTGCTAGCATTGATGACACTCAGAGCTTCCCTAGGAACGACTGAAAATATGTATGCCATTATACACATAGAAAATCTGTTTCTTATAACATTAATTCTGCAAACCTCTAATTCCTTCTGACCTCATTGAATGCCATTTCCCCTCTCAAAATACACTGGAGCCACGTTGACCTTTCTGATCCTTGAACTTGGCTAGACACTCCTGTCTTTGGACCATACAGTACGTATTTTCTCTCCATCCCCACCCCCAGTTCCTAGCTTCCTGAATGGTTATCTACTTTTGTCATTAGCATCATAGCTTAAAAGATCATATAAGAGATTGCCAGTC
This sequence comes from Ctenodactylus gundi, assembly GCA_004027205.1. Lineage (NCBI taxonomy): Eukaryota > Metazoa > Chordata > Mammalia > Rodentia > Ctenodactylidae > Ctenodactylus > Ctenodactylus gundi. The sequence goes on from PVKB01001981.1 coordinate 72,687, forward strand.
TCCAGGGGAATGGCAGGAAATACATAAGACAAGCTTAGAAAACCCCATGTTAGCAGAAATAAAGATGCACTCAATCAATGATGGGACATGTCCAAAGGACACAGGAGCCAACACAAATGAGCTCTCACTGGCCAAATCTTGGACACACAGGTCATCATAACAAATAATAGTAAATGATTCAAGCTTTTGAATAAAATATGAATCCAAGAGTCCACTTTGATATAAATAAATCAATCAATGAAAAGAGTCAAGCAGTAAAAGTAGAAGGAATGATGGGATCAGAAAATTAGCATTTGCAAACTGTAATAATAAATGATTCAGGGAAAAATTATAGGAACTCTGGTTAGAGAACTCATGAGCAAAGCTTGAGAACTTATAGTGTACTTGTAAAATATCTTCGCAAAGGTGATATTTTATTAAAAATAGTTATTTTAAAGAAAAAAATAACCTTAACAATGATCAAAAGTAACTCTAGTAATGGGATGAATCAACATTGTATATGTCACTTGATGTGATCATTGACATTACTTCCATAGTACTCCCACCAAAAATGCAGAATCTCAGTCTTATCACAAAGAAATAAAAGGATGTTTCAAAAAAGATTAACATACACTCTTCCATAATAGCAATGTCCTAAAACACAAGGGAACTGTTGTTCAGAATTAAAAGGGACTAGAGAGATAAGACAGCTAAATACCACATGTGTTCTAGAAATTTCTTGTGACAAAAAACGAAGGTATCATTTAGAACATTGGTCAAAAATGAATCAAATCTGTAGATTAGGTAACACTCTGTTGGGGCTGGTTTTCCAAAATTGATAACTATAGAGGGTTTTTTTTGGAAGATAATGCCCTTGCTTTTAGAAAATAGAAATTCTGAGTCCTTAGAATTTAATGGGCAATGTGTTTATAACTTACCTTAGTTTAAGAAAAAAAGACAAACAAAATACAATTAAAGGGGTGGGAGATGGGGAGAAAAACTACACAGTGGAATGAATTTGGGTGAAACGCTCTAGTCTTAAAACATTTATAAGGACTTGAAAAGATAAGAAAATAAAAAGAAGAGGGAAAAAAGGTTTCCTCCCTAGACACATAGACACTTTTTCAATTGTCCTATTTCAATCTGCTGTATTCCACTTGCCACTACTGGATATGACTCTTGACTTTTACACACATTATCCATATATCTCCTGCCTTCTCCCTTAAAATGCAAAGTCCCTGGGGACAAGGTACTTGTCTGCTTTGCCTTTGGTATAAATCATAGCTCAAAGTTTAAACCCACCCTTACTATCAGACTAAGCTAAAATTTCAAAGCTACCCTGGGCAATTTAATGATATAACAAGACTCTATCTCAAAAATTAGAAAAAAAGAAGATAAAATGGCGAGTGGGCTGAAAACGGAGCTCAGTATGGAGGTCCTGGTTTCAATTTTCAGTACAGAAATAAAGAAAAAAACATATAGATGGCCTAAACTCTCTATATCTGATCTTATTTCTTTAACGATTTCACTCCATTTACTACGTCCCCCCGGTTTTCCCCACTGTGAAGTTGCAGGTGGGAGGAGCTACTTCAGTGCCCACTCTCACAGGTCACTTCCCGGATAGGAGCACTGGGATCAACTGCAACAATCTTCCCATGAAATCTCTTGTAAAAACTCCAGCGACACCCCTCCTGGGAATATATCCAAAAGAGGCCAAAACAACACACAACAGAGATATTTGTATACCCACGTTCATAGCAGCACAACTAACAATAGCTAAAATATGGAAGTCACCAAAATACCTGTCAACAGACCAATGGATACACAAACTGTAGTATTTATACACAATGGAATACTATGCATCTATAAAGTCCAATAATGCAGAGGCTTTTGCAGGCAAATGGAAGAAACTTGAGAACATCATGCTTAGTGAAGTGAGTCAGAAGCAGAAGGTGAAACATCGAATGGTTTCTGATATGAGAGTCCTAGAGCACAACTCCTATGGAACTTAAAACGAGAAGCAAAGTGAAACAGGGGGGTTGGGTTGGGGAGGAGGGTGGGAGGGTAGGGGATGGGGAGGGGCAAAAGGAGAGTGGGAAAGCCCTTGTCACCTTGACAAGATACATATGTGCATAGAAGGCTCCACTCCATTGTAAACCTTAAATTTTGCACGTATACATATCAATAAAATGGGGGGAAAGAAAACCAAACAAACTCCAGCGACTTTCTTTCCGATGTTGAATAAAAGTCAAACGTTTATCATCCATCAGGTTCCTGGCTTCCTCCTCAAGGTTTTGTCTTCTGGTGGTCCTCCTTCTTTTGACTCAAGATTACCGAAAGTTCGGTTTCCCTTGCTCCCCTCACCCTGTCTCTGTTCCAGCATCTCATATAGTATTTATTTAAACACTTGTCCCACCAAATTCCGGTCTTGTCCCTTAATCTAAATTTTTGGAATAGACGCTGTTCTTTTACCTCTAATTCTTTTATTTCTTTGCAGGACAATATTTTATTTCGCAGTAAGACTTGGAATGTCTGTTTGTTTAGATTTACATGTCTGTCTGTCTCTCCCGCAAGAAAGTAAATTTGGGCAGGGCAACGAGTTTGTTACAGTTTTAGCTCTTTATTCCTAAACTAGGCACATAGTAGATCTCAATTAATCTGTATTAAGGGAATCAACATTTAATGTTCATTATAAATGGTAAATAATAGAATGCTTACAACTGAGCATTCTTACGCAGAGTCAGCTGATTTGGGTAGATTGTTTCACTAGTTCTCCAAGGCAATCACTATTTCCCAACCCTCTTGTTCATGGCAAAGACTTAAGTATAATCCTCAAAATCCATATTCTCTAAGTAAGAAATGCCTTCTTTAGTAAAGCATTATTTTAATCTATCAACATGAAATCAGACTTTTTGACTAGTGAATTATAAATGGATTAGTGCTGACTGCAACTGTGCTGAGACCTTTTGCATCCTGGAATCACAGGGTCATACAATTACCTCTAGCTAACTTGTCAGTCTTTAAAGGATCTCTAGGTGTATGGTAACCAGGTCTGGTGTGGTATGGTCAGGATCATCACCTTGCACTAATCAGGCTGGTTGCAGGCCACGGATTTGCCACAAAACAAGTCTATGGTTTCCATTAATGCTCCAATATTTCTCAGTGCATACTTGGCATTCTGTGAGAAGTTCCTTATTTTCCCTCCATGGTTTAGAGGCAGAGAATAATAGTTCCTATGAGGGTGTCACAGTGTTATAACTTCTTCAGAAAGCGATACATTGTTTTAGATTTTTTGTTGTTACTTGTTTTGTTTCATTTTTTTTTTTTTTCCTTTAGCCTGCTTCAGTTCCTTTTCTGGAAACTTTCGCCACACTGATGGAATAGAATAAAACATCTGTGCCTAATACTCGAAAGTCATAGCTGATTATCATACTGTTGCAATCCTGGTCTAGGAGGAGAATATAATCCATGAGCACCTGAAATCCCTTAACTCCTTCCTGTCCCATTGCTTCGTTGTGTGGCATCTGTATATCAAGATCTCACAGTCTGAGTCTGCTCATGATTAGGAAAATATACAATTACCTATAGAGTCAAGGTGATATAGTAGAAAGCGTGCTAATTTAGAGTCAGGCAGATTGAGTTTCTAGCCCTGGTTTTACTACTGTATCTGACTAACAAGTGACCTTGGTTAAGTGATTTCATTTCAGCAGCCTTTCGATTTTTCAGGGGCTTTAACTTCTGCCTCCAAAGGATTTGGGGAGGATTAAAAGAGGAAACAGATGTGTGCCACCCAGCACGAGGTCTGACGCTTAGTCAATGCCCATTGATTAGAACGTGCCCATTGCATTAGCCTAGCACATAGAAGGAGCAGGACAAATATTTGCAGAATGAATGGGACATAGGTAATGTCTGCAATTTATGTGAGCTACTTGTATATAATTTCAGAACAATCTCATCTCCCAAATTTTCAAAAGAATGGTAGCAATAATGTGCCCTAAACTTCATCAGTTAAAAATCACATCATGTCTGCTCATACACTTTGCTAGGAAGGTTATAGGGATGAGTTTATTTACAAAGATAAAAGAAACAAATGGCTGAGACTGAGAGGGAAAAAAAAAAAACCAGCTTTTTTTTTTTCTTCCTAGCAGAAGTCTCATTTCGTTTGGTAAGCAGCGGGTTCTTTTGTGAAGGAAAAAACATCCATAAATAAATTAAAATGAGAACTTTGATTACTAAACAAATTCGGGGCACAGTCATTCGACTCTGAGCTATTTGCTATCTGAAGAAAAGTTGTACAAAATGAACCGATGTGGCAGGTCATTACACTGACTGGCACAATCACTCTACCAGTCTTAGCTGTTAAGGCAGAGACTTACTGATATGCCCCCAAATCTACGTTGTCTTCTTAATTCTAAACACATAGTCAGCTTTACTACATTTCTAAGTTTCCTCTGCAATAATAACATGTTAGCAGAAATTGTTCGTTGACAACATTCTTCCATCAACCCCTTTCATGTTTTCTTCTGTTAAAAAGAAGGACATAAATTTAGAGTAACCTTGGAAGCTGCTAGCTGGAGGTGGTCTCACCTTTCTGAACTTGAGTCCCTGAATGACTTTGTGAAGCCATGAAATGCACAGATCTGTTTGTTCTGCTGTGTTAATGTGAAGGAAGCTTCTATTGTGTGGAGTTAAAATGCATTTGAAAGTCAATTTATTACAGAAAATATCCTGTTCTACCAATACACTGCAAGGAAACTGTTGTTCTCTATCAATGATTCCAAGAAGAAATAAAAGAACTATAAAGTCAAAAACATTGCTAAAGTGGGCAATGAACATACAATTTTTACATTATCTCATTGCCTTGTCCTTCAAATGTTTTAAGAGCAAATATAGCAACTTTACTTTGAAATTTGTTAACTCATATTTCATACTGCCTCAATACATCTTTTCCTAAATACTAATCAATACTGAAATCCACTGTAATCATATTCATTTTCACACTTCTATTACCAACTTTTAAAAGAGTTACTCCTTTACGATGTTTTCATCCAACAAGTAGGCCAGAAATCTGTCTATTCTGTCTTCACTCCATGCAAAGAATTGCTTGACAGCAGAGCCAGCGTCATTTATCCGTGAACTTCCAGCGTGTAGTAAAACGTACCAGGTAGAGCGGGCATGTGGCAAGTGGGCACTTAACTTCTTGCAAAAAGAAGCATGGTCACGCATAATACATTTTGTAGTAACTCACAGCATTTATACTTTTATTCAATTAATGACATATATTGTGCATAAAATGTTTGTACAGCGATACTGATGGCTTTAAAGAATAGTATAAGTAGAAAAGAAAATAAAAGAATGACTACTGCCCTTAATAATGAGAGAGAGAGAGAGAGAGAGAGAGAGAGAGAGAGAGAGAGAGGAGTGTGTCCGGCCAAAGATGCAACTCAGCAGGACGCCCAAGCTGGAGTCTGTAACCTCAGCAAAGGGCACACACTGAGCTGAGCACGCCTATCTCCTCTGGTTTTGCGCCCAGTGCTTTTGCACACCTTGCTTGTTCTGCTGCTGTTCTTAAGGGCTATTCTAAGATTCAGCAGCCTTTAAGTCCTTTTTTTTTGTTTGTTTAAGAAGCTTTCCTAAGCCCTTTTGTTACACAAAGAAAAAGCTGTTTCTCGAAAAATAAAGACTTGCTGAAAGCCAGAAGCTTTTGATTTAACAGAAAACTCCAAACTCATCGATTTTAATCAACACTAAAAAAGGAGACCTCAGAATCCTGGGTTTGGTACATTTCTTAACATCCAGTGTTTTAGAGAATATTTAATTAAATCAGCTAACCTGGAAAAAATATGCAAGGAGAAAATACAGAAAATGTCTGAAGGCGCACATAGAGGATTCTTTTATTCATTGCAAAAGCTGCAGGTTCATGGGCCTATAATCCAAGAAAAATTAGTTCATTCATCTTTAACTATATGTATAGATGGGCCTCTCATATTTTTACTCTGTCCAGACTAATTCATAATTGTTGATCAACTCCCCAAACCTTGATTATGTCTGATAGTTGTCGTGAGTTTAGCTGGCCATGTTGTAGAACTTTCTAAAAGTTATTACATATGTTTTTTTCAATACCAATTTGCACCACCTAAATGGGATCTGCATTCCAAATTCATATTACTTTAGTCAACAAGTCAACATGAGGGATTTTGTAATTACTGCGAAAGTAACACTATGTATTAATATACACTTAGAGTACATTAAATTCATTTGACAAAGGGTAAATCAATTTCAATTAGTAAAGAAATTTAAGTCTCTTTTTGAGTTTTCTCAGCATCCTTGGAAATATTAGCAATTTGTTTTTTTCTTATCTAGTGTGGAAGAAAAATTACTAGTTACTATTCAAACCTTCTTAAATATTCTGAATTTTATAAAGGAACTCAACCTTGACTGCTAATGACCCATGAATCAATTCCAACTGTTCAACTTAGTGACCACATGTGAATATGACCACGTTTCCAGTCTGTTTATAAAAGAATAAGTGATCACACATGACCTTCTATGTATAATCATACTATTCTGGTTCAATTTTTTAATGCTTGTATTTATTGAATAAAGTGTGCATGTAAAAATTTTAAAAATAGGCTTTAAAAGTTGTAGAAGAAAATATTTTTCTAATATTTCTTTCTCTTACCCATTGTCTTTATTTCCCAGTAACCATTGCTTTCTCTCGCCTGGTATCCTAAAAATTTTCCTGTACATTCTCACATACCTTTTTTAAAAGCTGTTATTATGTGTGCATTTTTGACACAAATGGTCACAGTCTCTGCACATACTTTAGTGTCATTATTTTTACCAGTATTCGTGAAAACTGAATATCACTCAAATTCTAAAAAAATCTGTAAATATTCTTATCAGAATATTATTATTATTCTATTATCACTTGGAGAAGAAAATTGTTTAAAGAGAAAACCAGTGAACAAGAGAAGGTATTATAAAGGGCAAAGACTAAAATGAAACCAAGTTGAAAGACAGAGAGGCGGAGAAGACAATTATTGGGAAGTTAAGCACCTTAACAGCCATGCCCGCTCCTTTACCAGCTGGCGACTAACCTTGGAGGGGCCACAGGGGTCAGGCTTATTTGTGAATTTAAGATGTAAGTAAGAAACAGGTTTTAAAGAGTTATTTGACAAACTTTGGATGGACACGTTTCTTTCCTAAAAAAGCTATATTTACTAATGATGACAATAGACCAAACAGTAGCTTTGTGAGGCTGATGTTCAAGTAGGCAAAATGAGCCACTCGAGATGAGTGGTGAGGGACATCCCCTGTGCGGAGAGAGTATTTCAGGCAAAGTGTGAGAGCCCCTATTGTCCAAGAATGAGGAGCAAAGGGAACTAGGAATGTTATGGAAACCAACAGACCAGGCAGAGTGCTTGGGAGACGAGACAGAGCCCATATCTGCTATTGCAATGTAGTCTTCAGCCAGGATTTAGAACATTATTTTATTTTTATTTTATTTTTGAGACAGGGTCTCCCTCTGTAGCCCAGGCTAGTCCTGAACTCACTACGGAGCTCTGGCTGGCCTTGAACTCATGGTGGCATTCCTCGTGCCTCAGTCTCTCAAGTACTGGAATTACAGGTATATGCCACCACACCCAGCTGTACATGGTGCTGGAGAATCAACCCAGGGCCTTGAGTTTTCATGGCAAGTGCTTTAACCAATGTAACATTCCTCCAGCCCCCATAATTAACATTCTTAAAGATAGAAAATACTCCTCTAGAATGAGGCTCATAAGTGAACTGTCTCCTATATTTTTGATAATTGATTTTTCATATAGAATATTTTGAGACAGAAAATGAGAGTTGACTTGTGTTCATGAAAGTCTCAGGGAATTTTGGGCATAGGAAGATGCATATCACTCTTTCATTACAAATGCTGATTAAATGAAACCATCTAAACTCCATCTCTCAAGTCATGGTGTCTCTTTACTTTTTTATGAAATTCTATAATCAAATAATGCTGGAATTTTGTATCTGCTATGATCAGTCTTTTTGACAGTCATAAACAACTCTTTCCTCTTTTGTTTTACAGGAAAAGAATAATTAGACAATAAAATTATAGGTCTACATAAATATCCTAGAGGCTTATGTATTATTTTCTAGAGATATACTGGTATTTAAAGAAAACTTAGTGGTCATCTAAGAATCAAAAGTCATGTTCTTGAATAATAGCTCCTTGCAAACCTGAACTTGTCTATGTTACTCCACATCACAGCAGAGAAAGAATTCCCATGAAATAAAGTATAGTTGTTCAAGGAGCTTGTTGCTAGAAAATGGTGATTTGCTGTTTGCCGATAAGATGTGCATTACTGGAATACACTTATCTTGATAATATGCTTATCTTGAATATGCCTATGTTGATAACAAGATATGGTTTAATATGATAGTTTAAAACAGAATCAAAGAGAGACACAGATTCCCCAAGACAAAAAGAGAAAAGCATTTTGTAAGAATGAGATACTTATTATGGGCAATTTTCTATTAACATGATAATGATAACATTTCTTTCTCCAAAAGAGGGTTAGTATCTAGAATCACAATCTCCAATAAAATCTACTTAGATGTATGTTGTCTGAGTGTGTGTGTGTGTAACTCTGTAAGCCATTCAAACTATAAGATTATCCTTTTTTAGGCAGAAGATCAAATCAAAGACATTGCTTCATGCATCTGGCAGTCTAGCGGTGCAGGTAGAAAAATCCCTAATTCCCCACCTTTATCTTCTGCAAGGCTGCATACATCGTCATCCATCTAAGTCAACATGTACTGGGCACCACCTGTGACCTATGCCGATGATAGGCCTTGTAACACAGAGAATGGTAGGTGAAGCTCCTGCCACCACATAGCTTACATTCTAGCAAAACTATATTAATAAATGAATTGAGTTAATGCAAACTGAACACATAAGTCTGTCCTTTATTTATTTTCTTCTGATAACTAAAATGAACACGTCAAAAATATTACAGTCATCTTGCTTCCCCACCAGACTTGATGAACTTTAATCCCTTAACAGCAAAAATATGTATAGACTTATAATAGTTTCAAAATACCTTTTTCTAGAATAAGCTTAAAAAGCATTTTAAAGTATCTAAATAGATCCAAGTAAAATTTCAGTAGATTTAAGTAATTTGGGGCTGTACTTTCTCTTTGCTCCCCCATTTCTGTTGAAAAAAATCTTTATATAGATATATCTCTAAAAATATATGGAACAGGATAATGACTATTTTTGTATCAGGTACAAAAAGCTTAAAATTGAGTCTCTAGAGACGAATTCTCTTTTCAGGGATATGTTACAGCTCTCGAAGTGTATTCTAAAGTTTGTTTTTGAATCTTTTTGTGCTCATTGCTCTTTCGCTGTTACCTTTTCCCAATGTGGGGTAGTAAGAAAAAATATAAGAAAACTATCCGCTTCTTTCTACAATGACTAATCCTTTGTCCTTAAACAATAAACGTCGGTTGAATCAATATTCAGTGGATTCTAATTGCAGCACGCTTTCTCTCTGACCATCAAGTTCCATCTCAATGAAAGTAGCACCTTATCAATCTTCCAAAATGTTCATCAGAAAGCCTAATAGCTCTTGGTCTAGGTCACCACTGTCTTCAGGCCATATTCCTTTAGCATATCGGCTGCAGTCCCTTGTAAGATGTGTCGAGTCTGAGCCTGAGATTCTCGGTTTCTATCCTTGATGCCAGATTCAGGATACATAAAAATATAAATGCAAAGCCAGCCTGCTTTTTTCTTCAGAATAGTTGGAACAGATAAATACATAATACAAATCAGTGCAAGCTTGAACTAATAGCAACTAAAATTAATAGTACACTAAAACCAGAGTAGGTTTTACGTACCATTGGAGGTATGCCTTCATTTGATGCCTTTTTTTAGATGACCTGAAAGTGGAGTGGGAAATATTAAAGAAAAACTCTTCTCCTGCTTCTAAGGAGTCAGGGTCATGTATCAACATATTGGGAGTACAATGGCTGAGAGTGACACTGGAAGCGACAGTGGCAGTATTCTATCAAACCAGGTTCCGTGAATAAAAGAGAGGTTGAAGTAAATGTAGGTAAACACCAAATATTCATGCATTACTATTTGTTTTCTTTGCTTACATCCAGTCTAGGGAAACATTTCACCTTCCCAACTATTATAGACCTCTTAAGCCATTCCTATAAGTGAGACTTGCTCTGTACTTTGAAAAAGAGACAAGGGGATCTGGTGATTGAGGGTTAAGAAAAGGGTGAGGAGTTCAAATTCAATCTCTCGCTATGTTAGCTGAATTGATCTGATCCACTAGAAAGAGACAGAATTAAGGCCAAACTTTGTATTTATACAAAGAGACTTCTTGTGAGGCAGGGAATAAGGTAAGCTTCTACAGGGCCTTTTATCAGTGTGTAATAACGAAAGTTTCCTTCAAACTTCTTCAGGAAAAACTGCAGGAAAAGGAAGTCCCTGAGAGATATAAAGAGGACACAAACAGGTAGCAACCTGAGCCAGATAAAACCAAGAGGTCAAGTGCAACATCTACTAACAGACTGCCATGGGCTCTTGTGAAAAAATTCTTTTAAGCAAACCTCAAATAACATTGTAGAAGGGCTCCTTGTATTTGATGTAGGCTTGAAGTCCTACCACTTGGAAGACTGGCCTATCATTCCAGTAGATATTTCCACTAAGGAGTGGTAGCTGAAGGCGACTGAGAAATATCACTAAGAGATTTGAATTCAAAGCTATCAGAAATGGAATTGATTATAAAACCCAGTTGACAAACAATAGACATATAAGAAAATCACTTGAAATATATTAAATAATTCTTAGGCATACAGGTTTTATTTATACCTTGATTGCAAGTTTTAGTTTTGGTTTCTTTGTTTATATATTTATAAAAGCATAAACCTATAAAAGGATAAATATATAAGCACTGACACACAGTGTACTACACCTTTATCTTACTTGGATGTGTCTTATTTAAGCCTCGCTTATACTGTATTTACAGGTATTAAGATTAAATCAATGTGTTTATCTAATCATTGTATAAGTATTTCTAATTAGATAAATGTCTCACTTTGTCTTTAACAACAAGGTTGACTAGGATAACTTTCTTTGCTCATGAAGGAGATAGTTCTTTGCACTACCACTCCCCTGCAGTTCCAGGGAGCACCATTCATGCCAGAGTCAGAGACTTGACAGTCTACTGCCTGTATATGATGGACCACTCTGCTGCCACCTCACAGTGGGGGTGAGAATGAAATCCTGTGCATATACACAGCATCTTGCAACAGGTGAGTACTTAGTAAGGTTTAAGTACTTGCTGGCCTAAAGACCCACCCCTAAAATGGATCTGGAGGGATGGGCTGCCTCTCAAGGCCTTAGGTGCCATTTTGTCTTGCACCTCTCCCACCTTCTAAAAGCTGCCCTCTCCTACCACGTGACTCATGCTACCCTTCCAGCAACAGAGCACTTCCACCTCTGTCACCATCTGCACGTTTGCTCTTCGACTTTTGTTTTGTCTTTTCTCTCTGTGATCCACATGTTCCTTGTATGGATCTTTGTGAGCACATTATTCCTACCTCCATGATGCAGTGCAATCTCTCCACCTCCTAATCCCGCGTCCAACCACATCTGCAAAGTTTCTTTGGCCATGTAAGCTCAGGTATTCCCAGGTTCTGAGAGATTAGGTCTTAGGCCTGGGATATTATTCATCTGACCTCAAAAGCAAAGAAAACACTGGCAGAGCCCAGGGACATGAACTTGGGCTCAGACAAAGATAGCCTGGCTGGACCACACTCACTGCTTTGGCCTTTCAGCATAAATTGCCTCCAGGTCCGACTCTAAACTTACCAAGCCACCTTCTGCAGACACGGTTACACAGATGTCCCTGTACATCTGTGGACCTCTTGACAGCTACAGATCCCACTGGGAGTTACCTACCACATTTGGAATATGGTTTTATATATGTATACATACATACATACATACATACATCTATATATGTGTGTGTGTGTGTGTGCGTGTGTGTGTCATTTAACTATCACAGTACACTTAGTGATAATCTAACTTTCCAACAATTTTTCTTTCAAAATTTAACTTGCATACTGTGCGAGCATTATCCTCAGATCACATACAATCAGTCCATTTCTAGGCAGGCCACTGTGTGATCCACATGGAGGTTTTCTCACTCAAATACTTCCATTTGATTCACAAATGGAGAAGGCTCGTGTCTTGTGAAATATTGATGGAACAAAGGAAATATCTCTTTACTAATTAGAAAAGAGGAGCTTCATTCTGGGAAGTGGTCCAGGTTCATAACCACACATAGTTTTAAAACCCAGAACCTTAGTGTTTCTTCTCTCATATTATCAGGTTGTTTTTTAATCTCATGGAAGTTTAGGGTCTGATCTCTTCTTTTCTCAGAAACACTTACGTTTCCTCCAACTTGAGTGTCATTTGTGAGCCTGTTTTTAAAGAAAAAATCGAATTTACAGGCTTAATTTTCACTTTGATTAGTCATATTAAATACGATCCTAAAATGTGTTTGCAAACTCTCAAGGTTGACATAGAGATTGGAAAGTGAGGGAGTTAAAGAGAACACCTATCTCAAAGATAGTGTGGCATGAAATTTATATAAAAATAAGATCAACTGAAGATTTGAGAAAAATCTAAGAGTTTGGTTCAATGTAATTAAATCTCCCAATTCCTGTTCTAAGTGGCACTAAAAAACCCTAAGAGACCTGAGTAACCTTTGTTGTATTTTCAAAGACTAGTGAACCAAGTTGTTCTGTTTATCCTGTTTTTTTTTTTTAATATTGACAAATATAACTTTAAAGCCAAAGTTGAGTAAGGGAAGAGGTGCGGATTTTGGAGGTACAGAGACTTGTCTATTGTCCTGTCTCATAAGAACAATATGGCTTAGAACAACTTTCTTCTTTCATGAAAGACAGAACCCTTCACAGGGCCACTCAGCTGTGGTTCTGGAAGCATCACCCCTTCAGAGTCAGAGACTTGGCAGTGTTTCTGACAGACACTGTCTGTCAGAGAGGGACCACTCTGCCACCCCTCACAGTGGGGTGAACCTGAATCCTGAGCATGTACATAGCATCTGGCTCCAGGCTTGTGCTCAGTGAGTGTGAGTCACTCCTCCAACAGTTGTTGAAGAGAAGTAAGAAATATAAGCCATACGCATCCAGGAGATTTTAGTCGTGGCTAGTCCATTAACGGATGTAATAATTGGCCTCAGGAGATCAGAATAGGAGTCCCTATTGTTTTACTGTGATTTTCGTCACACAAATCGGTCTCAAATTCTAGGCCTAGTTCCTTGGAGCTAATCTTTTTCATTTTTTTTTTCCTACATAAGGGTCAGTAAGCTGTGATCTCTGGGCCAAATCTCACGTACTGTCTTTTTGGTAACAGCCCATAAAACAAGTTTGGAAAACATTTTATACTTAGTTGAATAAAAATCAAGAAGAAAACTGAGGTATTGTGACATGTGAAAATTATACACAGTTCAAGTTGTCAATACTCAGAAGTAGAGTTGTAGTGGTGCCTGGTCTCATCCAATCGCTTAGATATTATTCTCTGTGGGTGCTTTCACGCTGCAATAGTAAAACTGAGTAGTTGAGACAAAGGCCATAAGGCCTAAAAAGTCTGAAATATTTACTTTCCAGCCTTTTTCAGAGCAAATTTTCTAACTTCTGTTCTAAATAATACAGCTGCAATTTTGGTGGTGGTTCCTTCCAAACAATGCAAAAGGGCCTTGGTGACTACATTGTGGAAAATTGGTCACGGGTTGATATCGGAAGAAAAGCAATCAGTATTTGTAATTTAAATAATATAATTTCTTTAATAACTTCATAATATTGTATACTAGTTTTCTCTATTTGCATAGCAACACACTAAAATACTCTCTTATGCAAACTTCTAAGATATGGCACGTCAAGGGAGAAGCAACTGATGCTTTGGCCCCAAACAAGTGCCTCTTAAACTTTTTCTGGATCATTTATATTTTTGTTGTGAGAACTATAATTAAGTTACTATTGGTTGCGTGGTATACTCTTAAAATCCATATGTTGATATTCTGGCCCTCCATCCCTCAGTACATGGTTCTATTTGGAAACAGGGTCTTTAAGGAGATAGTAAGATTAAAAAATGTCATGTAGGTGGTCTCTATTCTGGTGGTTGCCTTTATAAAGAGGAACTATGTGAACTTGAAGGAGGTAGCAGGGATACACAAACCAAGAGAAAAGGATGTAGAGAAAAGTAGCAAGGATCTGTCAGCCAAAAAAGGGATCCCTAGATCTCCAGTCCCCAGACTGTGTTTTAAGCCACCTTGTCTGGTAATCCTAACAAAGAAATAACACTTTCATTCTACACATAAAATTATGCTCATAATTTTCGAAGGAGTTTGGAATTTCAGAAAATCTCATGATCTATAGGCCACTAGTAAAGAATTTCTATTCCAATGATTATTTGTTTTTATTGGTATTAATCGTATACAACTTGAGGTTGCCAGTTATTCTTGAACAGTTGCTTGTAAATTCTACCAAAGAAGCCTGTAGCTTATAAAGACTTGTTTAAAACACAAATTTTCTGGTTCAGCCTGAAAAAAAAATAGGTTATCTCACTAGATCTGTCTCATGAACTCTGGAATCCAAGGGTGTCAGTAAGGTGCCTCAGCTTAACCACCATAAAGGATAGCGGGATTCCTGGAGTCAAACATCTCCATCTTCCCAGCTTATATGTTCAATGAATCTTATCTGTTAGTTTGTCTGTCAAAACCTATGCTCTTTCTCCCCTCCTAGCACCACCAACCCCACTGGCTTTTTCATTAACTTCTTATCCTTACCAGAGAAATAGCAAGGTTCATCTTATAGGTATGCTAAGGGCTTACAATGAAATCTACTAAGCTCCCTAGTGACTTCCCAATTTCTGATTTTATTTCTTCGGTAGCTAAGTTATTCTCATGTTTTAAATTTTATTTTCAAACTCCCTTAGAAAGAAGTGTGATGACTAAGTGCTTACTGTTACTCCTGACAATGGTGTGTCAAAAATGTTTTTTCTTTTTATGTTTAGCAATCATCATGTAATGGGTACTGGGTACTTTTTTCTTTTCTTTCTTTTTATTATTTTCTACCTTTGAGTCTCCCTTTTTGGTCAATAACAATAATCTATGATTTCTTCCTTTGTATTTTTTTTTCTTTCCTTTCGTGTGTGTGTGTGTGTGTGTGTGTGTGTGTGTGTGTGTGTGTGTGTGTGTTATCCTGCAGACTGAAAGCAAAGGCCTCTCACGGAGCTACATCCCTGGCTCTTTTTTTTTTTTTTTCCTGAAACCAAGTCTTGCTAAGTCACTAACTTGCCCACGGAGGGCTTAAACGTGCAATCCTCTTGCTTTCCTGCCTCAGCTTCCCACAGTGCTGGAATTACAGTCCGACTCGGTTATGCTCCACTCCTTTTCTATTTTTTTCCACCTGAATAAAGCATCACTACCCGTGAAGCTCTTTGGGTGTAGACTTTCCTAATGAATTTTATGCTTAGTTTATTGGATGTTCTCTTCACAGCTTAGAAAGATGTCTGTACTGATGATTCTAATTTAAGAGATGCTGGCTAAAACTTTAACTGCATAATATTTCAGTTCAAGCCCAGCGAACTTTCATATCTCAAAAATGTGCCTAAAGGGAACGATATCATTTTGGTGCTTATTCAAGTGGTGGAGTAAAATTTACTAGTTAGAAATATATTCTGGAAGCCAAGTTCACAGGCTTCAACTCCTTGGGATTTACTACAGCTATGCAGACTCAGGTAAATTCCCTAAAAGCCCCATGCCTCGGTGTCCTCTCTGTACGACACAGGTCATAAGTGTAATGTTGGTGTGAGCACTATATTCATACAGCATGAAGGTTAGAAGATAGCTTGTTCCAGCATAAAGGCTATGTAGGGATTTGCTATGACCAAATCTTTTGTGTATTTTTTTTTTAATACACAAAAGCTATATAACCTTTCCGCCATTCAAAACTGGTATTCTTGCCATACAGTCCCATGACTGAGGAGATGTTATTTGCTAAAATGTTTCACATGATTCTACATCTTTCATATCTAGTAGGGTCCAAGATAGAATTAATTTATCCTGAACTATGCACCACAGTGAATTAAAATTTGGATCAACCTATTTAGAATATTCAAATTAAAATAATTTTATACAAATCCGAGAAATTGACTTCTTGTGAGTCAAATTTGCTAACAGAGCTCAATTGCTTGTTGACAATAATCAATTTGACCATTTTTTTTTTTGTGGTGGTGGTGGTGGTTGTACTGAAGCTTGAGCCATAGGCTTTCCCATTGACCTACATCCCCAGTCCATTTCCTGCTTTTGATTTTGGAACAGGGTCTCCTTAAGTTGCCTCATTGCCTTGCCTGGATTTGAATTTGCCATTCTCCTGCCTCAGCCTCCCGGAGTGTTGGGATGGCAAGACCACTGGGCCTGAGATTTTGTGCGACTCACCATGCCTCATCAAGAGACGAACTGATCTCTGAGGAGAAATCGCATTCAAGAAACATTTTCAAGGGAGAGAAACAAAAACAGTAAGCTGAAAATGACACAATTCCCAACCATCTCCGGTGGGGTGGACCTGAGCCACGAGTTCCCTTTTTATGATTTGTTTTTTCTACAGTGGAAATTTTTTTGGATAAATTAACAGGACTGTATGTTTGACATTCACAGCCATCTCCTAGATAAAGAACTGAGTTGAGCCTTCAGAGACAAAGCAATGAATATTTAAACTGAATGCGAGGATTTCTGAACTCATTGTGAACTCATCACTTATTTATAAGGATGTTTAAGAGTAGGTCAAATTTCACAACTGAAATACATTTCCACTAGATTATTAAACTTTTATATTTTGTATTCCTTAAACTATACTTGTAATTCTATTTTACGAGTAAAAATCAAAGTACAGTTTTAAGAGGAGTTACATATATATGTATATATATATATATATATATATATATATATACATATATATGTACTTGTTATATTATGTAAATATCTAGCTGGAACAATTTTGTCATCAAGTGGAGGAATTTTCTTGGTCATGTTGTTCTGAAACATTGGGAGGGAGACGACAAGGCATTGTAGTTGGGTTCAGGTGTATTTTGTAGTGATACAGGCTACGTTTAGGTGCCAGCCCGATCTCTTAATGGCCTTAGGCTAGTTACATAACATCTCTAAGACTTGGTTCCCTCACCTGTAAAATGGGAATTATAAATACCTCCTGCAAGTTTGTTCAGTGAGTGCGGCATAAAGAATTCTTGAAGCATCGGTGGGACACACTTGTGCTTTGTAAAAGGTAGCCTCTGCTCACATGAAGAGATTCACTCAGTCTCCAACACTCTAGTATCTGATGTGTGTCTGCTTACAATCTTAGTTTTTCTGGAATCTAATAAGATTTTCTTTGTATTATCTTATGTATTTACTTGTTCAATCAAAACATGAAGCTTTGTGTATAAAAGCTGTGTTTAGTTTTCACTGTTAATGAGCTCAATGTATAAATCAGAAACAGCTTGGAAACAGTGACACCTAAGCCCATTGTCTGCTTGGTCTAGTGAATACATTTTCTAAAGAGATTTCAGTGCAATCTTGTATGGTGGCTTAGACTATGGAGATGTAGGCTAGCCCATAGTGGAGGCAAAAGTTGTTAGAACTGACTAGATGTCTTGTCAGTGTGCACTTTAGTTTATTCAGGTCTATGCTATGTATGGCAGGAAATTCAAAAGATGATTGTCATTTTCCAAGAGGTCTAAAACAAAGACTAATAAATAGAGAAAAAACAAACTTAGGATTCCGTTAGTAGAGATGAATTATTATGAATTAAATGGCTTGAAAACACTTCAACTGACATGGCTAATTCACTGTGATTATTGATAGTGAGTGGAAACATATTGAAAATCCAAAGACAGGACATGACTATCATCAGAAATAAATGTAGAAAGAAGAGACAGAAGTTAGACAGCCCAGCAACACCAGAACCTTCACTCTGCAAGGAGACTGATTTGACACAGACAAATGCCCAGATATCAAAGTGCTATGTTGTGCAGATGAAGGACAAAGCCTTTAGGAACACAGACCTCAGGTTTGGCTATCAGGACCTTCAACTCCTAGCCCTGTAAACTAAACTTCCCCATTCCTCAGTGTTTTGGTTTTGTTTTGCTTGTTTGTTTTGCTATTTTTGTTTTATTCATAGGTACTGGTGATTGAATCCAGGTCTTATGCAAGCTATTTTACCACTGAGCTACATCTCTGGCCCTGTCCTTAGTTTTAACATGTGGAATATGAAGAATTTAAAAAAAAAAAATAAAAGTTAAATAAGATGATGCATGTGAGTCCATTAGCACAGAACATTGTACATAGCAACTGATTTAATCTGTTTGTATTGTAACAAAATGCCAGAGATTTAATGGCTTAATTCCCATACATTTATTTGTTCTAATCTAGAGGTTAGAAGCCCAATGTAAGGGAACTAGCATGAAGAAGTTCTTGTTGGTAGCTTTCTGATTTGCAAACTCTGCCCTTTTCATAATGCTCTCACTGGGCACAGAAAGCTCTGAGCCCTTCCTACTCTTATAAGGCCACTAATCCAAATTATTTTAGTTTTATACAAACTGAAAAATTGACTCCTTGTGTGTCAAATTTGCTAACAGAGCTCAGTCACTTGTTGATACCAATCAATTTGAACGTGGAAGCTCCATCTTCGTGACTGATCTAAGACTAACTGCTTCCCCCAAATCTTGCCTTAATACCATTACACCAGAGATTTGAAATTCAGCAAAAAACTGATAAGCATCTAGAGAGTGATAACCCAAATTATTCAATCCAGAACACCGCCTAGAAGTTTAGCTATGACTTCACCTCGAGTAACAATGTTCAGTAGATTTTTGTGTGGATGTGGTTCTGGGGATCAAGCCCAGTGCCTTCCCATTAAGCTACAACAACAGCCTATTTTTTCAGTTTTGATTTTGAGACAGGCTCTCTACACCTGAATTGCCCTGGTCGGAATTGGATTTATGATTCTCCTACCTCTGTGTCCCACAGTGTTAGGATTACAGGTGTGTGCCCCTAGGCCAAGTTGTTCCGTGCATTTTAAAACTGAAAAAAAAAAAAAAAACTTAAACTAAGTGAAGTGTAAGAGTTGCCTAGACCACACAGCTGTTACATATAGAATTCTGAACGTGACCTAGATTGCTTGTTTTCATAATCTACTTTCTCATTATATTGTTCTGTTTAAGGCTAAGGTATATGAACTAGAGCTGATTTAGAGTAAGCCTGTTGCAGAACGGATAGGTGCACTTCCTGAACCAGCACCACCTGAGAACTTGGCAGATATATGGATTTCATGGTCACATCCCACACCTATGAATCTGAAAGTCTGGAGTTAGGAACAATCCAGCAGTCTGTCATTTAACAAGCCCCCAGGTGATTCTGACACACATTACATTTGAAAACCACTGCTCTAGGCTGCCCTTTGGTTTTCAAAAGATCAAGAACAGAATAGCACAAAGATGTTTCTAAACCTCTTTGCGATAAGTTAAATGCAATAATGTAGGTTAGTAATAATAAAAAAGAAGTGTGGCAGTCACCATGAACTTTAGCTCTAAGAGTTTCAAGTCCACATTGCCAATCAATCAAACCAATGAATATCCCTCTAAACAAACAAATCATATCACCTAGATCTTGTAGCGCAATTTGTAGACTCACGAAGAGATTATCTGTGGAACTCACTGACAAAACTGCACATTTACTTGTCAAGAAGAAAATAAAAAGAAAGCTTTGTAGTGACTCTCCTGCATACTATCTATTCATCCACTCTCCATTCCTAACCACTGCTACCATCTGCTGCTCTGATACACTCGGTAACACTTAGTAGATCCATCACAACCTTCTTTCTCACTGTGCGTGTCACTAGCTTTAGCTCTGGAGTATCCTGACTTTCCTTTTTTCACCTGTCTGGCTGCTATCATCCTGCCAGCCTTATCTCAGCATCACAACCCAAAAAAGGAGCACTTGCAAACACTCCACTCTGCTCAGGCCGGCTACTTATCTTCTCTACTCCTGGAGAAACTGTGCTCTCCACACAGATTAACAGGCCAGCCCAGATGCTCAGCACGCAAACCCTGAAGTTCCCCTTTGCAGGTATGAGTCCTAACCTCACCTGTGACATAATCGAGCCATTTACTTAACTTCTATGTACCACAGTAACCTCATCTATAAAGAGAAGATAAAATTCTGTTGAATATAAAATGTTTGACACAAACACTTGGGCACGGTCATTGTATGGCCCGTAATTATCTGAGAACGTGACGGATTCCTTTACCAGTCTTCTTTAAGCCTGAAAAATAACCTAGCAACTTATGTTTACATCTCCAGTGCCTCACATAGAGTCTGTCACACACACACACACACACACACACACACACACACACACACACACACACGCTCACAATGAACCAGACATAGACCGAGATGGAATGGAATCCTTCTCAAAGGGATTGAACTTTGAGCTCGGTTCCAGAGGTTTCTTTGACAGCTTTCACATTTCTTCTCAGAATTGTATTTTTAAACACATATAATAAATACTTCTAGTGTTACAGAAATTCCAATTATACTAAGATACGGTCACCAAAAATATGTGAAAATAGAGGCTTAGCATAGTGATATTATGCTTCTTATAACAAATCTAGCCACATATTGAACTACCATCCATCACAGAAGTGTAAACAATACTGTGAGATAGTTACCTGCAATAACTAAAGTGTGACAGGAAAAAACTGATTGTGCTTGTGCCAAAGGACCTGCTTAGACTGTGGTGCTGTGTGTATTGATTAATAATGTAAGGGAACACCAAACTTCAGCTACTGGTTGGTAAAAATATAGATGTCACTTTTTCTCAGTTCCCAGATTGCCTTAAGTGCAAGTGAAGTCCCGTAAGCTTTAAGATTCATAGATAAGTACTAATAAGGTTGCCCAGCAGAGACTACACTTGTGCTTAGATGAAAATCTTGACTGCACCTTCCTTACTCATGAGCTTTACAGGAAAAAAAAATCACCTCTAAACTGGTAAAGGGCAATGACTATGCAGGGTGGTGAAGGTTTTTGAGCAGGTTGTGGTAATTCAGAAACAAAAGGCCCCCTCTCTAGGCCTTTCTAATACTTTCCTTCAAACACTATCCAATTTAGAAACCTCCAACTTAATGGCTTAATTATTGCATTCAGAAAAAGTAAACATGATACTTTGGCTTTGGTAAGAGAGGAAATAAGTCCCATTTACAGCACTGGCACTGTGTCTATGTGTGAGGCAATTTACACTAGAGAAGGCTCTTTCTCCTTTGGGCTAGAGCCAGGAGTCTCTATAATGCTCCCTTTTATCAGAGTGAATCTTGGGCCAATGCCTTGCTGATGTCTTCAACCCCTGGTAATTATTTTTCAATAAAATACCAAACTCAGATGGACTTCCGTATTCTCAGTTCCTATCTTGTAGAAGTCATTGCTTGTATCACTTTTTTTGTGCAAATAAAAGGTCCAAGGAAGGCAAGAGTGAACATTTTAAGCACTTATACCAAAGACATATTTGTGTGCCCATAATCACAGCCTCAGTGAGAATTAGACATCACTTGGATAATTCCAAACTTGCTTTTCTGCTTAGATTGTTGAGGGGCAGATAGTGTACTCATTTAAACTAAAATGGTAATGGGTATAAATCAAATAAATAAATAAAACAGAAGATATTGATGAGTCCCTTTCTAGCCTGAGCAAGTTTATTGGACTCATCTATAAAACTGAGAAGGGCATAACATTCCTTACCACGCATCTAGGAAAATCAAAATGGAGAACTCCTGTATCAAGTGCTCTGTAAGCTCCAAAGCCTCCTGTGAACAGTGGTTCTCTCCACAAGAGTGCTCACTTTATCTTCACTTCCTTAAAACAGAACTATTGCTGGTAATGGCAGAAATTTTGTAAAGCATCTAGAGCAAGAGGAATTATTCAACCTAGTGAATATACTGAAAATCAGTATTGTTTGATCAATTAGGAACAGTTACCAAAATTTTTTTCCTCATAATTATTACTTTTATCAGTATCTGTTTGCGGTTCATAACATTTATACTCAACTTGGGGAACTGATGCATGCACATGTCACATCTTAATCATTTTTACTTCCTCCTCCCCTCTTTATCCTCCCAGGTCCTCTTCCTACAAAGAAAAAAAGAAAAAGAAAATGTTTTAAATTTAAAGATTTTTTAAAAATACTAGTGTGGTTACCACTTAAAAGTGGTGGCAATCCAAGGATTCTTCAGTTCCATGAACACTGGTAGGGCTACTTTCAAAAATTTATTTAACGAGAACAGATTGGAAGTGCAAAGTTTTACAAGTCACATGTCTAGTTTGAGGATTGGTTTCGTATGCGTGGGAAAAAGAAGGAAAGCTGTTTTAACTCAGCTGCTATTTTTGTTCTCTAGCAGCTGAAATATCAAACTGAACTGGACCATTGTTTTAAAGTATTACGAAGGTCAGTCCTTTCAATCCCCAAATGCTCTAAGAGCCACAGGGCCATGCAAAGAAAAATGTTGTACATTAGGATCTTGTACTTACAAAATATCTCACCCATAAAACCCTAGAATAAGAAAAGTTTCCTAATTCCCAAAATGATGAAAAGTAGAAGTCTGCCCTTAATCATATTATAAAAGAAACCGTAGTAAAGATATCTCTTTTTAAATGTCATTGAATACATGCCATTATTAACTCTTCACTCTGTACAATGTAGACTCTTAATTCAGACAATGAAGCAGTTCGATCGTTTTGCCATGTTATTTGTGTCACATACTTTTCTTTATGTAAAAAAGTGGAACATTTATGAATAAGCATTAACGAAACCAATAAAATATGCAGATGTAGGAAGTTTATAAGCAGAAGAGAAAGACCTAACTGGCATTTATATTAGTTTTTGGTCCCAAGAGTCTATTTCATTATGTAGCGTTATTAAAAGTTCAACTTACAATTTAAAGCCAATGCCACAAATTTAATCATAGAAATTTCAATTTGGGAATGCAGAGCAGATTTCTAGTATCAATACCAAAAACTATAATATACAAGTATTTTTAAGGAATAATCCTTCACATATTTTAAAAAAGGAATCCCACAGATTAGAGGATGTACTTTCTATGAAAACAAGAGAATAAGCATTTGTGTTAAAGGAGTGACTGGAGGGGAATATTTTTAGATGCTCTTTCTCCTTAAAAATGTGGTCCCTTTGATTTGCCATAGCTCATCTTCACAGCCAAGTCACATGGCCAGAAGCTGAATATCTGGGTCTGCTGAACCAGGTGGACCTTATTTTTACAGCCTCACGTCCAGCTTACAGTCTGTCATCACACGAACTTAATGGTGAGAATTGACAGGTTTCAGATATTGATGGGCAAATGCTTAAGGATTCAAAAACTTGGAACTTGTCCAAAATATTCAAATCTCACAAGTCTCTAACATTGGCCAGAAAAACAGGCTGTTCTATGAACTGTCTATAGCCTTTTATTTTCACATGGGATGAGACAAAATACTGCAGTTCTTTTGGCACTTTAGTGTGTGAATATTTTGAAAGTTTTAGCACCTGGATTTAGAACCCGGTTTACCTCAGGGCACACACCTCTGCAAAAGTAAATATATGTCTTCAAATCTACCCAGTGCTTCAAACATTTACTTGTGAGTATTTTTTATTCATTTTGTTTTCTTTGATGCTTTATCCCTCTTACATTTTATTTTTTATATTTGTGAAGCTCAAAAGGGAATATGAGGTTCACTCAATACTTCAAAATGTCACAACCTTTCAAATAAGCCTCCTGCCTATCCAGTCTTGACTCCTCTGGTGACAAGTACACTACTTACAGTCATGTATGTCTCGAGAAAACCCATGTCACTTTTTGCTTTGTTGCCTGCTGAATATTTTTTTCCTCCTGTGAGTGAGAAAAGAAAGGCAAGTGACAGTGTGCTGGCTCGATGTGCACGAGGAATGCATGCAGATTCTGACACCAGATTGTGCAAGGACCTAATTTCCTTAATTATCCCATGCTAAAACAATTGTTCATTGTTGGTAGCAAGTACCAAAGAGTAGTTGAATGCATAAGAAACCATTCCATACTATCTCTTGAAGTTTTACTTTTTTTCTCTTCCCTTGGCCATCTTTGGGGGGGGGGGGGTCATGTGCGTGTGCGTATGTGCGTGTGTGTGTGTGCGTGTGTGTGTGTGTGTGTGTGTGTGTGTGTGTGTGTAAGATCCACATATAGAACCAGGGTGTACTCACTGGAAATTTCAATGCTGAAAAGGAGAAAGCAGATTTCAGGATTTGAATAATTTCATTTAGTCAATAAAAAGATAAATCATTCTGCAACCGCTATTTTTCCTTGATGTGACTTTGAGTTAGAAATTTAGTCCATCTCCCAGAAGCACTTATGCAAATGTGCGCAAGAATGGTGTGGCTGATCACATTAGAGCCTTGGGTTCCTGGATTACCTGTGTGGTGTGATGAAAAGATCAGGGTGTCCTCCCGCTGAGAAGCAAGGATGCAAGCCATCGGATTGTGTCATCAGCAAGTGTCATTTTATCATGACCACAAATCATTGTGACATTGACAACCTCCGATAAATCTTCCGGATATTTAAAAATGCTGATTTTTTTCCCCTTGGAGGCCAATGAAAAGTATAAAACAAAATGAAGAGAAGGCCTCAGTCACAATGTGGCTGCATCCAGGTAACAGAACTGTCCATTTATTTGAAGTTGTAAACTAGCGTATAAAGCCAGGGGACAAGGAGTGCTGTAGCTTTATGAGACTGTGCGTGACTGATTTCCATGTGGCTTCAAATCATCTCTCAACGGGTACAAAAAACACATGGAGAAGAGTGGCAAAATTGTCGCTTTTTAATGGCAGGTTAATTAGAAAATTATATTTATCTACAAGTATATAAAACTTACGTATCCTATCCCTGGCATCATTAAGAAAGATGCAGCTCTCAGGAAAAAGTCCTGAAAGCAATGGCTGTCAGACAACTTAGACGTGGTGAATGCATTTGTGGTCAAATCTGGCATTTTTCTTACACTTATGCAAATCTATGATGCTAAACAATAAAAACACTTCCTTGGTCACAATATCCTATGATATGACTTGAGGAAAAAAGTCTAGACCTCTTATTGTTTGAACAAAAGTTGAATCAATTCACAAAAATCAGAAGAGTACCAAGGATTGCTCCAGGAAGCTATACCTGCCTCGTAACTGTTACTTCTTTTAAAATCAACTAATACCCTGAAGTCATGTGTGAAATATAAAGGCATGAAATAAAGCATTTACGATTTCACAATTGTATTGTAGATATGACTTTATCGCTGTAATTCATTTCAAATTATTAGAAACTTAGAAAAAATACAGGAAAAAGCTGAATTTGATGTAACTTTTGAGTACTGTTTTAAAAACTGAACATAAAGCACCTTCAAAAATACCTCTTACCTAAGGAATATGCTGCTACACCTTCTTAAAAATATGGAAGAGACAGCTACGAAGCCACAGAAGCTTTGCGTAGAACAACAGAGAAGCCAGGCAAGGGGCGCGGGAAATGCATTCCGAGATTTAAGTTGAACGGCCCAGGCTGGAAGGGAAGCTGTGGGATGCCGAAGGTGACCGCAGGCATTATCCAAATAAGGAGAGCCCTGGCCTTGCTTATTTGGAGATTTTCAAAACACAAATGTGTTTATGATGTGTTCTGTCTACAGATGAGAGTCTGTGGTCACACTCCAAGCTATTCCGAGTGCGGAATTATTTCAAAGTTAATAGGAGAATGCCATATAAAATGACAAAAGCTTACTGAAAGCATAATTTTGCTGAGGTTTGGAAAGGAATGAAAATAGCATTTTTCTCTCTACCACTGTGGGTTCTCCAAGCTCCCTCACTTTGCAACTTAATAATCAGTGTTTGCACCCACAGAAATAAAATATTCCTCCCAAAATAATTGCTTGTGGGGTATCTATTATACGATGCAATTTTTCTTTCCTTGAGCAAACATCAAACTGTTTCCATTTACATATTGTTTATTTTAAAATATACAAGTTTCTATGGAAAAACTCTTTTGGGCTTATCTCTTATCTTTTAAGTACTCTAGAAACATAAAGTCTGTTTTCTCAGGATTTGTTTGCTTTGAGATCTGTGGGATCATGTTGAGTCACATGCAAACATTTTTAATACTGAGCATGTGGTCTTATTTATCTAAATTTCAAAACTATGGTTATGGCCACATTTTCCCATTGGTAGAGATTGATATGATATGACACTATAGCAGTAATAATACAGTTTGACTACCTGTTTTCTTTTTTTAGACACTGATGCAAGTTTTCTACTGACAATTGATTTTTCTTATCTAAACAGTTCTTAGAAATTGTTCATAATGTATTCCTAATGCTGTTCCTAATATTTTTATTCTTTAAATCTTCCATGTATCAAAAAGAATCTCTGGATGGTTAATTTCTTAGCAGAAATACACTATTAATTTTGACTAAAATTTAGGGGACATACATCCTCACTCTCCAGAAAGCCTCTTTTTAATTTTTAGTCATGTCAGTGTAAAACTGGTTTCTAAGTTGGTGGGCTGAAGAGTTTGGCACTACATAGACAGGGCTGGGAAAGTCCCCTCACACCTCCAGTGATGCCCTTGGTAATGAGTCAGCAGGCAAAGCACTGCCCACGGAGACTCTCAGAAGGTGAAGCTTCTTCAGAACGGCCAACTGAAGAAAGTACTTCCTCAGGATTTCCGTCGGGTTTTCAAAGTCAACAGTAAAGTAGGGACAATGTTGAGATTGGTCTCTGCTGAAGATTAATGAGATAAAGCTTTCTAAGGAAGTGGCACAGGATGACTGAACCTTTAAGATTTAGAGGACTGGAAAACAATTTATTTTATTTTTTTAGCTATATAGACCTATGTAAAGCTGCCAGTGTTCATGTGAGACATTGAAATCTTTGATATGAAGACCTATTTTCCACAAGATTATAATTTCTAAAGCATTTCCAAATCAAGGACAAGCCTAAATTTATTCAATATTTTAAAATCATTTTGGTAAAAACCAGTAAACACCTTAACATAGAATTGATAAATGCCGTTGCTGGTATTTATAGCTCTTGTAGGCAAGTGCCCTGGGGCTTCATATCTATGTAACTGGATCATTAGGTTCTTAACTCTTTCACGCTCGAACTATTCATTAAGTACTTGCACAGGTGAGTCATTGGGCTAGGCACTGGCTGGGCAGAGGCATCTGTTGACAAGCAAGAACAGAGCACAATACCCTTCCTATTTTAACTGTGTGATCTCACGGTAATTATTTAGCAAACTATTAGCCCATGTGGGTGTTCTCTTAAGGAAGATGACGATAACAGAGTCCCCGTCACAAAACTGAGAGACTAATTGACGCTGTGTTCTCACTAGACTGATTGGAGCTATTATCAAAAATGACGAAATGTTGAGTTACCCAAACCAAGTTTTCTTAGGGAGATATAGACAAATGGCAGATGATACTTAAACCATTTGGAGTCATCTACATTTTTAGGACACAAAGATGCAGAAGACATGACATTGTTACCAGTACCAGCAGGTACTTCTCAGTGCACCGACATCAGATAAGGTGACCACAGACCACTTAAGTGTGTTTTATTTTTTTACGAATAATTTCATCAGCTAGTGAAGGAGAAATGACAAAATGTCCTCTTCAAACAAAAATTCGTGATGTGTCATAAAGAAATAGCCCAAAGAATTGAGATAAAAATCTGAATGGCTTCATAATTTGACTGTGGAATTACATTTTTTAAAGTATGGTACAGCTCAGAAAAATCTAATGAAACATCTGACAAAAGCAATAGATTCCGGCTGACAGCGTAGCCCAGGGGCATGGGCTCCCACTGGCGAAGAAGTTAAGATGTCACCGAGTTCTCAACCCTTTCCTTTGCTTACCCTTCAGGCATTGGTTGGGAAGCAAAGTGAAGGCTCTGTCGAATTTAAATTTTAAGTAGATTCAGATGGAACGATTTTTTGGAAGATTTTTTTTTATTCATTTCCCATGGAATCCACAGACAAGAAACTGATACAGCATTTCCACATATCACTTCAGAGCCTTGGATGCCAGTTTTACTTTCACCAACACACAAAGTACAACCTTGAAGAAACCTTAATGCCTGACGAAATGAGATTTTGAATGTTTCTCAGTGGGGTTAGGGGTGTTGTGGTTTGAATCTAAAAATGTCCTTCTGGGGCTAGAGGATGTAGTTTAACAGGTAGAGTGCTTGTCCAGCAAGCACAAACCCTGGGTTCGATTCCTCATTACCACACAAGACTGGTGTGACATTGCATGCCTGTAATCCCAGCCCTCCCGAGGCTGAGACAGGAGTATTGCTGCGTGTTCAAGGCCACCCTGGGCTACATAGTGAGTTCAGGACCAAGCTGAACCTGTCTCAAAAAAGCAAAGCAAAACAAAACCAACAAAAATGCCCTCCAAAAAGGTCGTATATGTTGGAGCCTAGGACTGCAAGGCAATATTGTTACAGGTGGAGTATTGGGTAAGTGATTATATCATGAAAGCTGAGACTACATCGCCACATTATCTATTTCTGAGGTGTTTGTTTGTTTCCAATGGGCCAAAAAAAGGCAAGGCCTAATTGGATGAAGTAGGTCACTGAACACGGGATGTGACTTTGAAAAAATACATTTTGTCCTCTAACTTTTCCTCTCTAGAAATTTTCTCTCTTCTTCCTCCCCCCTTCTTTCCTCCCACCATGAGATGAGCATTACTTTTCCACCACACCCTTGTCCCATAAAATTTTTGCCACCAGTCTAGAAGCAGTGAAGCCAGTTGTCCATGCAATAAAACATCTGAAACACTGAACCAAATACATCTTTCTTCCTGTAACCTGCAAGTCATTTTTCTTATGTAGTTTGCCAAGGTGATAAAAAAAACTGATGTACTTACGTTTTGTGATTTATTTTCTAGGTCTTGTTATCTTCCTTAATTACCATACTATATAGCTATGCTCAAATATCTGCTTCTGTTTGTTGAATCTTATTATCAAATTATTATTCTAACATGTAATGATTTGTATTGTTTAATTTGCTTCAGGTAGGTATATGCAAAAAAAAAAAAATAGGTCCTCAGGCCAAAGATAACAATTGTGTGGATAGATAACAGAAAAAACGTAACAGAAGTTGCTCAGTTGGCAGGCTTTTGTTTGGAGAGGCAATACAAACTTTTCATTTAAGGCCAATCCTATGCATCCCTGATGAACCACCAAACCAGGCAGATGGAGAATCTGACTCATTTTGCACATTGCAGGAGAAAAGGAAGGAGAAAGCCAATACGGAGAATGTAGTTCCATGATACAGTCCTCAGCCCACGGTCCTACTGAGAAGTGGTGAAACTTGTAGACGAGAGTCCAAGTGCACGTCCTCAGCTCATTGCTGGTGTGTCCTCAAAGAGAATAATAGAATCCTAGTTCCTTCCTCGTGGTGTTGCCTTCCAGGTCATGAGGTTAGCTTTTTGCTCCCCCGTGTACTTACTACATGATGTGCTGACCTACCACAGACCCAGATACAACTAAAAGGTCATAGATGAGACCTCCAAGACTGTGAACCAAAGTAACCCTTTTCTCTTTCTACATTATCTCTCAGGTATTTATTATGATGATGGAAAGCTGACTAATACAATGTGAAGGATCCTCTTCCCTGAAGATTTTTAATCTCTCTTCATAGATTTTATTGACCAATATAAAGAGCTATTTCAACAACAACAAAAACAGAAAACATGCTTCAGAGCAGAGTGATTATTTGATGTGCAAATTCCACTAGATATTTATCTAAGGGATATCAATATACAAAGAAAAACTTTCAAAGATACTTAATATAATGTGTCCTGTAGCTTAAAAATGGTGGAGCTTATTAATGATAAGGCATATGATCATAGTTATGAAACTTGTTTAAATTTTAATTCCAGACAGCCATTCTATATTAAATCATAAATGGACAGTTGTTGACATGAAATACATTTGTTGTTTAATGAAAATGACATATTTAAGGAAGGTAACAATAAAGCTAGCCAATACTACTGGAAAAGCACGTCTCTTTACACCTCATATACAGTAGCTCATTTCAGTCCCATCTGCATTGATCCTGGTTTATCAATGAAGAAACAAAGTCCAGAGACCTTAGGTGATTTTCCAAAAATAAAGCAGCTACTGCACGGCAGAGGAGAGGCTTAAATTAAGCAATCTGGCTATGAAGTCCACATTCTTGATTCTCCAACATACATTGCGTTGAGTCTGTGGTTCTGTGCTCTTAAATTCACCTTTCTGTGCAGATATAGAGGAAGTAAAATACAGAGAGACATCCATCAGGATTTCATGTGGCTACCCTTACATGACCAAAGTTTAGTGAGTTAGTTAGTTAGTTAATTAGTTAACTAGTTTTCACTATTAGAGATCGAACTCAGGGCATTTACAACACTAAGTCCATCTCCAAGTTTCTATTTCAGTTTATCTTTGATTCTGTAGTGAATTATGTATTCTTTGTATCTACTTTTCAGAAGGGGGAGAAAATGGAGAGACTACAAATACCTTCTGCTCTGTACAGCCGGTATAGTCTGGTACACACTAGGCTCAGTAGGTCTCCCTTCCCGGCTAACTGATAGAAATGGCAACTGGGTAGCTGCAAGGGCCACAGATAAGCTGCCCTTGGAAAATTCTGCATGTGGATAGCTCGAAGTTGAGCTGCATGATTCTCTCAGCATCCCTGAAGGTGAGAACCCTTGGAGTATCGAATTATAGCCACTGAGCCACGACTCCTCTACAGAAAGCTAAGGGTGCCAGAAAAGCCTCAGAGAGCTAACGCAGCCTCTGAAGGTGTCCAACTAGTAAATCGGGATTCAATTTAGCTTTTCAAGCTGCTCGTCCTGAAGTTTTGCTTCCAGAAGTAACTAAAAGTCAGAATCTTTCACTTCATCTTCCCTGGATGGAATCAAATGGCTCTTGCTTCAGACCTCAGATCTTTTATTTCTGTTAGTATG
Organism: Ctenodactylus gundi; assembly: GCA_004027205.1. Taxonomy (NCBI): domain Eukaryota; kingdom Metazoa; phylum Chordata; class Mammalia; order Rodentia; family Ctenodactylidae; genus Ctenodactylus; species Ctenodactylus gundi. The sequence goes on from PVKB01001981.1 coordinate 103,820, forward strand.
AGACACCCACAGCACTTTCCAGTTCTATTACTGTCATACTGTCTTTTGGTTTTCTGGTTATTTCTTGAATAGGCAGACCTTAAAATTTCTCTAAGGGCAAAGTACGCATGTGCAAATGTATTTTCTTTTTGTCTTTCTCTTGATAGCTCTTCTTTTCCTTTCTCCTTTTATTCTCTGCCTCTCCCAATGATTACTTCTTGCCATCCCTCCCTGCTTTCTCCTTCCTTCCTTTTTACTTCGTTCCATCTCTTCCTTCCTCCTTCCTTCCTTCTCTCCTTCCTTCCTTTATAAATAACTGTCCTTCAATTTTTATGTGGTCTCACAAAATCTGTCCTACAGGTAGATTATACAATCTGCGCTCAGCTTCCTTCTAGCAAGCCTGTAACCTTACACGTGCTTTCAGGAAAAGCTGTGTTTTCAGGGACTGAAACTTTAGCCACTACTGCACGCTGCTCTTGTCTGAGCTCTGTGATTGCTTTGTTATTTCTCCCCTGAGGATCCAATGGATTTGGTTCAAGCACCATTGAACGCGATGCTGTATTAATTGCCCTGGAGGGTAGCGAGGCCTTTGAACTGTGGCTGTGAGGGATATTTTGCTGTAAGACGTGTGTCAGCACTTGGCTGGTTAACTCTGGGGCCCAGCTCTGCAGCATGCTGGGACCAAGGATCTGGAAAACTACTTTGCATCCTAATCTTACATCTGTTTTCCATCATATGGTGAGATTGACTGGCCATTCTAACAGGGAAGCGTCATTCTGGAATAGCCAGATTTTCTAAGTACAAATATGGTCCTGTCAAGGAATATTAAGAATTTCTCATCAGTTTTGCAAGTCCTCCTGAACAGCTGGCACACGTAGGTGAGGGAGTGATGCAATAGCTTAATGGCCTGACCTTCCACCCCAAGAGGAATTGTCTGTGTGTAAGTTATATGTCAGCATTATGATACTGAAATGCAAATTGAAGATGACCTCTCTGTTTTCTGTGAAAATGGAACCTCATTTTTCACTGGCCTAATTTTGAACCCATTCTGGGTTTCACACGCCACTCAGAGTTTATTCAGATTCTGTTTAAATGCAAAGTTATACTTCAAACACTTATATTTCAAACATTCTTAAATAGTGGATTCACCTGGAGGAGTTTCTTCTTTTTTCAGCCATTCTACTAGCTGTTGTTGCCTTTGCTACAGAAGGAGACAATGAAAGGCTACAATTGCATTGTGAGTCTATGACCATAATTCCAGATTGCATTATAGAGCTGTAATTCTGCTCCTGAAATTCCACATACCGGATCTGCTCTGCTACCTCTGAAATTTACAGCTTGTCAAACAATATTGGTCCATAACTTGTTCGTAGACTCCCAGATTCGTGATGGGCATACTTCAGAAAGGTATATTGTGTCCTCGGGAAGAACATAGCAAATTCTAAATTTGTTGAACTATCCGTAAGAGTATTTTGTTCTGAAAGTTCTGTCATTTAAAAATGGGGTGAGATAATCTTTGGCTATCATTCCTTATGTCTCTTCGGAACTCAGTCCTCTTCAATGTCTGCATGTCCCTTGGTTTTTGGGAAAAGGAGGAAGGTCGTGGAGAGTTGAGCCTGGTAAAAATGTTCCCACTGTGTGTGCAGGGGACAAAAAGTAACTGACTGGGACAAAAGCATTGTATTTGGAAGCCTAAAAGTCGCTTGCTGAAAAATGTTTTTAATTATTTTTTTAAGTGATTGACTGGTTAGCAGATTGAGCTGTGGAAATGCCACCGCACTGATGGCTGTGATGGAGCTGGAAAAGCATGTTGACACTGGGCTGCTTTCATTCACTATTTTTATTTTTGAATTCCAGGTTTGATTTTTTAGCAGACTTTGTAATCTGGGATCTGGTGCATGCCTACTACATATGCCCAAGGCTGGTCCTTGAGCAGATGCCCATGGAGAGGAGCCCAGAGGACAGTTTTTGAGTCTTTGATGCTATAAGCAGCAGTACCCTCAGTGTTTTGGAGTTTTCAGTGCATCTTGTTTCTTTTGCTGACCTTTACTGGAGCCATTCAGTCTTAGTTATTTTTCCATTTCTGTGACTCAAGATTCCACATCCACAAATCAGGGGAAGAAAGGTTTATTTCAGCTGACAGTTTCAGAAGGTGACAGTCCACTCAGGGGCGGCTGGCAACAGTGGAAGCACATGGCGGAGTCAGAGGTGGAGGCAGCTCCTCACGGCATTGCTAAAGGGAAGCTAATCCAAGGCAAGTGGAGTCTAGTCCTATAGGGAAGGAAGGAAGCAGCTTATATATCTTTCCCTGCCCTTCCCAGTGATACGCCCCTGTTTCAGCCTCAGTGTTTCGCCCTGCCCTTCCAGGTGTGGAAGGTGTTGTAAGCCCCCACACATGCCTGTAATTCAATCTACATGTCTGTAATTGACCCCTCTGGATCAGGCCCCAATCTCACAACAGAATATGGCTCCATAAACAATTTATCATGTTCTAATGCATGAGATTTTTGAGGAACATTCCATATCCAAACCACAATGCTTTCTCATCAAGTTTTAGGAAAAGCTTTATTTGTTTGGGGTTAACAGCTACTCTGACTAGGAACAAACACACATGATTGTTTAAAGGTCATCCTCTTAGTTATAAAGTAATTATTTGAGTTTTTTGGTATGTATACATGGGGAAAGTATCTTGTTTCTACAGATATGATCCTTATAATAACAACTATGATCTAGTTGTAATGGGAACTATTGTACAATTTGTAAAATAAGACTACCAATTCTGAGAGAAACAAGTGAAAATATGTATGAAAGTAGTTCCATAATTCTAAAGCACTTTCTATTACTTCTAAGCTATAATTTCAAAAAAAAAAGAAATGATTAACAAAAGAAGACTTGAAATTTTGGGAAGTGCTGGAGTTGATCTTAATGATGTTCTGTCATCACAGGGTATCTCCTCAAATTTACAATCTGTGTCTTGGGGTCTTGCCTTCAGAACCTCACACTGGTGTAATGGGAATAAAATTCAGATTTGATTTTTGGGCTCCTTTGCTTCTGGAGCAAATCATTTGACTCCTTTGAGCCTGTCTTTGCCTGCAAATGAGAACAGATCTAACGAGCCCTGTGTATCATTGTGAATGTCACATTAGGTGGTGTTTGTAAAATACTTAACAGAAGGGATGACTGGTTCTCAGTAGATGGCTCCTATCATTTCTTCATTCTAACGATTGGTGTTACTGTAAAATGTCGTGAGTGATGAGCAATGTTTTATAGTTATAGATTCTTTTTATAGAACTAAAGAACAGTGTTTGCATAATGGCTAGATTGATTTATGTATAGTAGTTCTTTTCTATTTTAAGTAAATGTGATTTTCTGTAGATATTTAAAAACATCTGAAAAGAAGAAATGTATATCATGGGATAACTAATAAAAAATAATTCTTTCACATAATAATTAAGGTTATGTGATGCTAGAAATACTAGAAAGTTTAAAGGACTCGAGGAATAGCACAGCAATTAGAGTGCTTACTAGCAAGGCAAAGGCTCTGAGCTCAGGTCCTTAGCATGGCATAAGCTGTGCAGGGTGGCATAAGCCTGTAATCCCGGGACTTGGGAGACTGAGACATGAAGATTGCTGGGAGTTCAAGGCGAGACAGGGCTACACAGTTAGCTCAAGACTAGTCTGGACTATTGAGGGAGACCTTGCCTCAAAAAGATTTGGCATACAGATCAGACTTTTATTCTTTTAGGTGTTGTTTCTTTTCTTTTCACTATAATATTAGCAAGTAGGAGTTAAAGTGTATAGAGATATCAATGAATCTGGAGGGATTTAAGTATATGTTAAGTTAAAAATTAACATGTTAAATGCATAGATTATAAAGCACAGGACTGCATGTTAAGTACCATATATATATATATATATATATATATATATATATATATATATATATATATTCTTCAATTATTGACTAAGCCAATAAAAGAAGTAAGTGTAAAGAATTTAAGACCATGTCCAAATCATAAGAAGTGTAGTGTAAGTGTTTGTTAAATAAAAAGGAATAGAAAATATTCCTGAGTACAGAAATGAAACGATTTCAAAACTCAAATTCTTTTATAAACTTAGAAGTCTATGAATGCAAAATTTCACTTATGCAAAATACATAAATTCTGTAGCTTTACTATACAGCTAGTTTTGTAGTTAATAATACTGTATTATACACTTAAAAATTTACTCAGAAGATACAGCTTAATATTAATTGTTCTTATCTTCATCCTCAACATAATACCACTAAACAAAGAAAGAAAGAGAAAATTCTTCGAGGGGATAGATACATTTGTGGCATACTGTGTGATGAGGGTCTCTCAGATTCATATCTCCGAACAAATCAAGTGTGTTTGTGTTAAATATGTGTCATTTTGTATGATGATCTTAACCTGAGTAAAGCGGTTTCAAAAGATCAAAAAGTTCACAATTTCTCAAAGAAGATCATGGACAAGTGGTTAAGTAATACACACCTATGTTCACGTAAGTGTTACTGATATGAACAAGTAGCACAGAATTTCAAATGGGTAATCATGCTAAAATAAGTGCCACCTTAACTGAAATCTTGCTTATGAACTGTGAGTGACTTCTAGAATTTCTAATGGTCCAGTTTTCTAAGGACCCCTTACAGAATACACTAGAGCCTGGCTATCTGGAGTTAGCATTGTCACATCCTTGTACTTAGGTCTCTCGAGTCCCCAAAAATAAGAAGCGAATCTTTATCATACACCTGCCTCCGATCTGGCTCCCAAAAGAGTGCACAAGTGCCCTGATGCAGTCCAGCCAGTCTTCTAAAGCTTATGTGCTGTTTCCTGTGCGCTTTGCCACGCTGCTCTCCAGGGAGAGCACATCCTTTGCCTTTCTAGCCAACCCAGTAGCATTAGTAGCCAAATCCAGGGTCAAGTTTCACCCTGTTCTTAAAGTTCCAAAGACAGAAGCAAAAGTAGCAGAAAATGTTTATTTTTAAATCTCTGGTGCTACCATTTGCTACATTCATGACCTTGGGCAAATCACTTCCCGCTAGGACTGTGAATTTCATTATCTATTACACAGAAAATACCTACTTTGAATATATATAAGGATTACTGAGAACGAAAGTGAAACACACACTAGGAATTCAAAGGAGGTATTTTTAAATCATAATTGAAGGAAGAATTGATTTTTCTAGCCCTTCAGAACTTACCTGTTATTGGTTTTTTAGCATTACTTGCTTCATACTGTGGTGTTATAAAAATGTACCCATAATCCTTTAACCCTGTTTCCATGGAAGACACGGAGTTAAATTCTTCTTCCTGAAGATGGGCTAAGTGCAGGCAGCCTTTGCAACTTGCTCAGGTGGTCGTGACACAATTTTATTCCAAAGAATAGATTCTTTATGGTTTCCTTTTTTCTTTCTTTCTTTCTTTCTTTCTTTCTTTCTTTCTTTCTTTCTTTCTTTTTTTGTCTATTTGTCCATGGGATGCAGCAGCCCCTCTAGGAGGAAGCCCATGCGACTTAGCACTGCTGATGTGGATGAGCGCTGACACTCCAGACCTCAACCCTGCTGCACATGGGTGCCAACAGCTGGTGCTGTACTGCCAGTTTGTTCCCCAAAATCTTATGTCAGTGTGTTAAGAGGGTGGGGGCTTAATTTGACTCTTAGGCTGAGCCTCTGGGGAGTGGTTAGATTAGATTAGGGCATCAGGTTGGAACCACCAGGATTCAATTCTGGCGATTTTATGAGAAAAGGGAGACATACCACACCGGCACAGAGATACCACACACACTCCTATCATGATGACACGAAACAAAGGAAGAAACTTTGCCATAGGCTGTGGCGTGTTTACACTTTCAGTTTCCAACACTGGGAACTAAATAAACTTCTTTTCTACATAAAATAATTGCCTCGGGCATTTCCTTATAGTAACACAAAGCTAATGCACATACTCAGAGTTTAGCAAATATTTTGTTATTGATGTAATTGGTTTAAATGTATTCTTATGAACAAAGAAATTGGTTTTCATTTGATTTGAGCTAAACAGATACTTATCCCCCCCCCCCCCCAAGAAAAAGATTATTGCAGCAAATGGTAAGTTTCAATTTTCTCCTTTGGGATTCTTATTTTGAAGTTGAGGTGACCAAACAAATTTTCAGAAGCTGTTACTTACACTGAAAGTTACATTTTACAGGACAGAAATAGTTTGTCATTCAGAAATATTTGGAAGGAAAATGCATATAGTTTGGGAGATTTGAAAATGTAGAAGTAGCATTTTCCCAAGGCAGGAATTGTCATATTCTTGTACCAGAATTTGTTGTTCACCACTGATTATGTGACAGATTGGCATCCTGAGTTTTTTTTTTTTTTTTTAAAGAAAACAAAAATAAAACCTTCTGAGTCTATTAGTTCTGAGTTCCAGGAAGTGAGTACAACCCACTGTGATTGGTGTTTTGCCATCTCAGAAATCCTATACTTTTCAATAAGGTGGAGGATGGTGGGAGTGGGAGCTGCTCCACCTTTCCAAATTCTGTAAGGATTCCTTTACCTCCATAGAGGAGAGATTGTAATGTAAAGATAGAAATTCTATTTCTCATTTTAAATGGTAACAAAAGCATGACATGAAAAGTATAAATGGACTGATGTAAACAGTGACCATCTGTTTCCAAATGTTTTTCAGGAGGAATGGTCCTGCACAAGAATGTGACCTAGGTCACAAGGGAAAGCTACCCCTCAACTTTAACAATCTTAGACCTTGAGACAGCTCTGTGTCCAGTGAGACACGGAGTGGTCCTATAGAAGTCATACAGTCGTCCTACTCAAGTGTCAAAGTTCTCAAAAAAAAAAAAACAACTAAGTTTTTGAGTCATTTTCTATACAGTATAGTTAGTGAAGGATGTCAATATGGAGTCAGCCATCTGGTTAATTTCAGCAAAAGCAGAATCTGGACTGTAATCATCCTGGTCACTACACTTGACTGTGTTTTAGGAACGTAAACCTGACTTTATCTAGATTATTATTGTCCTTAAAGTGGAGGAGCCAGCCTAATCTTAGTTATATCTGGGCTGTTTCACTGTGAGGACAAAACTATTTTTCAGAAGTCACATATAAAAATTCATTCACAGGATTGTGATGGTTTAAAATACTTAGCTCAGGCATTGTTGAGGGACTTTTACAATAGTTTATGAACATAAGGTGAAGAAGATGAGACAGCGGCAGTTGTATACATGGTAAAAAACTCATTTATAAATTAATTGGTATTGTCAGAAGAGTTGTGATTGGAAACCTTTTTATTTTTCCTGGAGTTTTGTCTTATAAATTATGTGAGCAAGATATTAAGATGAGGTTGATTGCAAACTAACTTTGGGATATAAGATACTCTCTTTCACTTCGCTTTCTATGCTAGCTTCTTCAGGCGTAAAAGGAAGACTTTCTCCATAAGTTTATAACAAAAAGATTAAATTAGCTCTAAATAACAACAAATGAATATCCATCAGGATTTTGCATACCCTAAACACTCCAAAAATCTGAAGCTAAATGTGGATACTACCAACATGAAAACTTAGGGTGCTTTTTAAAGTTAGACCATCCTGTACTAAAAAGCTAGATGTTAAAGAAAAAGAAACTAGTTCAACTTTTCAAATCCCAACTGTCAAACAATACATTTTAGACTAACTTTAGAAATGTACTTTGGCAACCATTTACCAAGACAGCTTATTTGAGGGACATTTAACAAGTCAATTGCAGACTAAATCTGACAGATGAGATATGAGGGCTCTGTTTGAGTTCGTCTTATGAAGTTGCCTTGTTATAGAAATTTTAAAGCATTCTTGGAATTTTCAGACCTTGAATTGATTTCTATGTTGATATTTAATCTGATTAAGTTTAAACCATCTGTCTATAAACATTTGGTAATTTTCTCTAGCTTTTAAAAAAAATCAGATATACAAGAAGTAAAATGTAATAAACCAACTTGTGGTAATTTCATTATATTGTGGTATTTTAGGATCATTTATTTCTTATGGGAACTTAAGCCATTTCAGCAAACACAAACACTTAAATACGTTTAAAAAAACTTTCCATAAAATTTCTTCTTCAAGAACAGTAATAGATCAGAAGTCAAGAACTGTTGAAGATCAAATTCAATTTTAAATTACTTTACGATTCCTTTTCTCAAGTGCAAAATTGACTTTATTCATTTTTTATAAAATGCGATATTAAAAGTTTTTAAATGCATTCCTATTTTTAAAAAGAAATAACTAACTGTCAATGTTTTTGAGTTTCTGTTTTAAATTCTACATTAATTTTCTTTCAGATAGAGTGATTCTAAGTTAATGCTTTCTAAGAAAATAAGGCTAGAATATCAACAAAATATATTTTTCGGGGTGTTTGGGTATATACATATGAATATGATAAAACTTGCAAATGAAGGCCAAAGGTGGAATGTCAGAGTTATTTTTTTTTTCCTTTAAAATGTGGCTCATGCTGTGGCCATGTTAGTGGGTTACAAAATGACTTCTAGGCGTAGACCGCTGCCCTCCTTTTGGTCTAGAAAAAGTTACAGCTTCAGAATTCCGTTTAAACTGGTAGGAGTCTTTGGTAATGAATAGGTTTAGTATTTCCCAGGAAGAATAAAAGAAAAAAAGCATTATTCTTAAATATACTTTGCAAAATAACAACCCACAGGCTAAGAAAAGATATAAAATGGAAAACATTGCTATTCAACTGAGTAAAAACGATTTCACTCTTCTCCTGAGAGTGTTATTTGTATTTATTCTCATATTAAAAGGAAAAAATAGTTACCACCCTCTGCACTAATAATGCCTCTTAAGCAATTCCACTTTTTGCACAGTATTAATACCCACACTGAATCCATACCTCTATTTGTGAACAAACATTGCCAGGGATCATTACTGAGAAACGACTTGAAATATAAAATGATAAGTAAAACTCACACCCACATTTGTGTGTTTTAGTCATTTAAGTTGCCTTTTCCTTCGCATCCGCTTTGCTGTTTCTTTGTCAACCCATAGTACAAACCAAAGAAAAGGATTTGCTGTTCCTGTTTTATTCAAATAGCCGTTGATTTGATCTTATCAGTTGTATCTAGACTACCTGATAAAGAAAATTTCCTCACAAAAAAGTCCCTTCAATAATAGAATGAGAACTATAGGTAAGAAAAAATGACCGAAGGATTGTTTATTTTGTGTGACTTCCAATCACTAATGTTGTCTCTATGCCATCTTTCATTGAAAGATCATTTCATGCACCCCGGTTCGTTCCCCTCAAGCTCTAAAAAGGGGATTCCACAGTTTTTGTCCCCCCCCCCCCCCAGTGCACACTCTTCCATGCATATTCTCTCAACTTCAGCAGGTCCTGCTCCCACTTCTAGGGACAGCACATGACTGTAAAGCCGGTTTCCTCCACTTCCGTGCCATGGACGCTCCGCCCTCCCTGTCCATCCTTCCTCTCTGGAAGGAGTGTAGTCCCCCGGCCATTGGTACCTGCCCTGCTCCCATGTTCACAGCTCCTTGTTTTCTAGCATCTCATTCTATTTCTTTCTCCTCCTGATGTACATGCCCAAGTCAATTTCATTGTGAAAACAAGTCTTTCTATCTTGCTCACTTTGCAATCTGTTATAATTTCCCTCACTGCTCAAGCACACTTCCCAGCTACTAGGAAACAAACTCTATACCTTTATCTGTACTTCCTCAATTATCCCTTTTCTTTCTAATGGGTAAAGTGCAGTTTGGGTTCTTTTATTCTACTGAAGATCTCAAAATGATTTCAAATCATGAAATGTATTTACTGTATTCTTTAGATCTCATTTTATTGGACAGAGGGTGATTGTCCCCCAAAATGTATTCATCCTGACATAGTATAGATTTATTGTTAGAAAGAGGCTAACTGAGTCTTGTAATTGCATTTGATTCTGGCTAGTTCTTGTCAGTGGAATATAAATAGGATATGTGATTCTCTTGCTCTCTGTCTCTCCCCCAGTAACCCAATGACACCACATTTCTAGATTGTCCTTGTGCTAAGAAACTGCGGAAGTCTTTGTCCTTGAGCCACCTGCATACCAGGAAAAAAGGAAATCAACTTCTGCTGTGTTAAGCTACTACAATTTACTTGTGAGTTTATTTGTGATCATGCGTAGCCCATACTAACTGAATCAGGTGGTGCCTCTCTGCATCTTCTCTGTTAAACACTGTCTTTATCATTTTAAGACATTTTCTTATGTGGTCCTTCTTCATTCTCTAGTATCTCTTCCTGTTTCTGATGATGCCAATTTTTAACCAAAACTCCATGAGTGAACTGATTCTAAACTCAAGGTTTGTTATTTTTCTTTTTCCTCCATCACTGGCCCTCCTCCTCATTCACCTACCTTGGCTTTGAGCGCTTCCATGACATGACTACAAAATCCATTGCCTACGCTCCATCATCATATTTTCAAAGCTCCTCATTCTTAGTTAGCAAAATAAAATTTTAAAAAAAGGATTTCTCACAAAGATAGAAGCGTTAAATAATCCACCCCGGAAAACATCAGCATGGGAAATTTGGGGCCCTGTATTTCTGCTACTCAAACACAGGTTATTCATTGTAGCGCTTAGTTCTGCTGGCTGTCTTTCTATTGCAAGACTTCCTTGATAAAGCAGGCTATGTGTTGATTTACATTCTAGCCTGAGCTCCTTATCTGTGGCAGACAGGCACCTGATGAACACAAGTCTTGAGTGCTACCACTGACATGAAACAGCTTCCCGCCCCACCCCTCCACAGAGAGGCTGGCCTGCTTGAACAAATTGCTTTAAGCTAGGATAGGATTTTGTGTTAACTAACTGAAATTACAACCCATAAAATAGGTTCTTACTTGTACCTCATTATAGATGAGACTAATCCAAAACTTGATCTCAGTTTTCCATAGTGGCCTAGGAATCAGGTTGAATGGACCTTAGACCTGAATATAAAATGAAATCTAAGGAGCTGTTTAAACAATGATGGGGTTATGATATTATTAGTGTAATTGATTATTCATTTGAGATATCAAATGATTAGGCTTTTTTCCTGCAGCCCTTCACTTACTTTTCACCAGGATGAGAGGAAAATGTTAGTATGTCTACTCTTATCAATGGAGAAATTCCAGTCTAAATGGAGGAAGGAAAGGGTAAATGTATAATAGAAAGATGTTGTGGGTAAGATTTAAAAGGTCCTCTGAAATTCTCATGGGTTCCAAAGATGACTGAATCATGGGCATGCTGTGCTCATTGGATGGGTGAGTCCATTGCTAATTTCTTGGACTAGTAAGAGGTAGGGCCTGGATGGAGGGAGCAGTCTCTCAGGGGCGTGGCCTGGAAGGGTCTATCTGCTCCAGCTGCTCTCCCTCTTTTTACTTTCTGAATCATGCTGTGAGCAGCTTTTCACCACACGAGGCCCTTCAGCCATTGCTGGCCGGCCAAGGATGGACTAAGATCTTGACACTTACGTGAAAACAAATCTCTTCTCTTTCAGTTGTTGGTTTCAGATATCGTGTCCCACTAAGAAGAAAGTAAAACCAGAGAACTAAAACAGTCATTGCATTCAATTAAAAACTAATTAAAAATCAATTGTGTTTTAAAATATTAAAATCAAGTCACTTGGAATAGAAATATTTTACATGCAAGTATCATATTTTTAATTCTTTAAGTCTCTTCTTTATTAATATCATATAATCCTGATTTTTGAATTTTTACTTAATATTCTGGGGAAGTGAATTTGAATATCACAGCCAGCCCTGCAAGCCAGCAAACTAATACTTATGCAATTTACTTTCACTAGCCAAATGCAATAGGATTCACAAAGTCCTCTTATTTAAGATGCATTAATAATACTAATTTTTAAACCATAAAATGAGGTACACTGTGCTAAAGAAGATGGCTCGTTAGCCTTACAGATGAGTTTGTAATGAGAAGCTGCTCTGTACTTGGAAACAGAAATGAGAACCCAACATGCTTAAATTTTAAACTTCACTGGAATTATTCCCATCAAAAATTATGTCCCATTTCTTGCTTCCTCACAAGCTAGTATTTGCTATCCTCTTTAATCTTTGACAAATTTTTACTGTACATTTAAACCATCACACTCACAAATGCAAACTCTATGAAACACGGGGCAGCAGCAGGACTGTGGAACCTGGGCCTTCTAAACGGCACTTGTGAAGGTTAATTTTGGTTGCTTTGGCATCACAAAATGAAAAAGTATCATTCATCAGAAGACCTATTTTTATTGAAATATGCAGGCGTTAAAAATAGCAATGGAATTTCATCGAACTTGATAATCTTTACACACACATTACACATTGCAGCATAGCACATCATAGTTAACACAGTGGAACCAAAAATGGTGTCTACCCAAAGATGCCTACTTCCTAATCTCTGGAACCTAGGAATGTGTTACACTAGGTGTGAAATGAGTCTTTACCTCTACGATAGAATGAAGAGTCTTGAGCTGGGAGTACTATTATTCTGACATTTCTTTTTAAATTCATGTCTTCAGCTTAACAAGTGAGACTCCCCTTTTTGTAATTTACCCTTTCAAATATTCTTTATTTCCCAGCAAGTGAAATTTATCATACTTAACTTTGAAATGTTGTTTGTGTCCTTCTTCCAAGACTTGATGTTTTTTTCATTATAAATTGTGACTCGTGCCTCCCCTAGGAGAGAGGAGACTTCTAAAAAGCAGCAAGCAAAGACGAACCACAGTTTTGACTGTTATTCTTTCCTGGTTTTTTCTCCCTGTATCATCCTCTTCCTAAAATCAGACGTAAGTTAGCTGTGAATCCTGCTCCAATCTGATAACGTGAAGTAGCGTTACACAGGGGCATGGCTGTCGGCGCAGTACAGCTTCTTCCTGCTATTGTCATTTGTTGAAGGATGGCGCTCCATCGCCTTGACTCCTGATTTATCTCTGTGTTACCCACCTACCGGCACAGCTTGCCTCACAGTGACATCGGTGCTGAGTTTCACCCGAGTTGTACCCTGTATGATGTTTCCTGATTGCTTAGATGTCTTTCTAGAAAATGTAGAAAGGAGGAAGCACGTGTTTTGCCCACATCGGTGTAATGTAAGCCATGCTTGCAGCACTCTTTAGAAGCCCATCTATTGCGTAGGAATGTGCAGCTCTAACACCTGCAGACTGAAGGCAGCTTTTGTGTACTTGGAGTCTGTAGGGGATGTTGCTTTCTTGTTTCACACTCAACAGCATAACGTGTCCACATCCGTAGTGCTGCATATTTGTGTCTCTTCTACAGAGCCTGGGAGAAATACAGTGGCCACAGAAAGTCCTGGAAATCTCTTTGAAGAGAAAGAAAATACATATTCTGGCTATGCCATCTATTCAGTCACCTTTATCATGACAGAAGTGATAGTCTGCCCAAATGTTATGTTAGTCAGAAAAAATGTTGCATTATTTCTCCTTGGAAAAAATGTTAATATAAAGAAGATAGTTCCCTTGAAAATAATAAAAGTAATACCTAAATACATGAAAATAGAAGATATTGACTTGTTTTTTAAAATAAAAAAATCACCTCTGCACAAGAACAACCAAGAACAGTTTACTGAGCAGAGATGTCTTTATGTAGGGGCACAGGAAATCTTACATAATTATGTGGATAAATCAAATGTCAGTATTTCTGTTTTCTAAGAAGGCATTTATTTTTAAATTTATTAGACTATAGTTTCATTGTTATTATTGATATGATTTTTTATTCCATCTTGTCTCCAATTATTTTTCTTTGTAAGCATACAGTCACTACCACTACCTTTACCTGTGGTGTGTGTGTGTGTGTGTGTGTGTGTGTGTGTGTGTGTGTGTGTGTGTGTGTGTGTGTGTGTGTGTGTGTGTGTGTGTGTGTGTGTGTGTAGTATGGTGTGGTTTGCTTTTTGTTATTTGCTCTTTTTCAGTACTGAAGATTGATCTCAGTGCCTTAGTACTTATATCCTTAGCCCCTTTCAATTTAATCAATCAGTTAATTTATTTATTTTGAGACAAGATCTGAGTCTCTAAATTGCCTACAGTTGCATTTAGACTTGTCGTTCTCCTGCCCCAGCCTCTTAGAGTGCTTGAATCACAAACATGTAGCTGAATGTCTAACTTTTTTTCAGTGTTTAATGTTTGTGTGTGTGTCTATGCATCTGGATGCCTACAAGTCATGATTCAGAGGACTTAGGAAATAGTTCTTGAAGGAGTAATTCCACATATTTTCAAGTGGGAAAGTTTATTTGGATGCATTGTCAGTATACATTGAAGGAGGAGAGGTTGTCTGCCTGGACAGGAAGAGTCTGTGAGATGTAGTAGTGACTGCATGCTAGAGAAAAGGCAAGCTGTCTCCACAGTGGACAGGTGGAGCTCTAGAAAGGTCCTCAGCCTGGGCCCCACACAACTGAGAAGGTCAGACACGTGGCCATGGAGAACTTCCTGGTAAAGGGGTCGAGCAAGGCACTGGGACTCAGGCACATTTGCTATCTTACATTGTTCACCATGTTGTGTTGTGCTATAATTCTCTTCTACCAACAGCAATTATCAGTGAAAATCACTCACATTGAGAAGAGCCATATGATGTTCGAGTAAGAAAAGACCCAGGGGCCATACAACAAGGAAATGCAGTGGAGCCAGCAGTAGACCAAAAGTGGTAGTGCTCAGTCAGGCGATACCATGGGAGCTGGAAATCAGAGAGAAGAAACAGCCAGCAGGCAGAGAATTCTCTGGAGTTTGGGAAAGAAAAGAATATTGCAGAATATAGAATGGGAGTGACACTTTGAATATTAAAAGAAAATGCGACTAATAGGAGTGGAGTACTCGTGTACTAGACAGGACTCTGAGTAGGCAATTTATATTATGACTTCTTAACATAAATTTTCATAAACTATGCTATCAATTCATTGATGATGTGTCATTATATGTCCACCAAATGTATATGTAAACTTCTGGGTTTTTTTAATCATATCTAGAGCCAAGGCAGAACATTTTCTTTTTTGTGTGAATTTGGTACATGAAATGTCACATATGTTAGAAAAATAAATTTGCAATTTTTTGACTCTTGAGGTTGAAAATGATTTTTAATTTAAAGAGTCTCATATTAACTTATCATAACACCAAATTAATCTGTGGTATGATACCACCTAGTCCAGTTATTTTCCCACACAAATGTACTTTCAACCTTCATTTTATAAACAGAACAAACAGGTGGACATTTTTTAAAAGGAGTAGGCTCATTACATGACTAACTTATGCACATTTGTTTATAACAAGCAACAACATTTTTTTAGGAAGTGGTAAACTGAGTTAGTTTCTTGTGAGCATGTATGGGAAAGATGAAAATCCTGGGAGGGATATGACCAATAGAACTGAATCCTAGGAAAACTGGCTTTAAAAAAAAAAAAACTTTCATGTTCTCAAGTTTCTTCCACTTGCCTGTAAAAGCCTTCACGCTGTTGGACTTTATAGCTGCATAGTATTCCACTGTGTATAAATACCCCAGTTTGTGTATCCACTGGTCTGTTGATGGGTATTTTGGTGACTTCCATATTTTAGCTATTGGTAGTTGTGCTGCTATGAACATGGGTACACATACATCTCTGTTATGTGTTGTTTTGGTCTCTTTTGGATATATTCCCAGGAGGGGTGTCTCTGGATCGAAGGGGACATTTATTTCTAGAAGTGAGTCAGAAGCTGAAAGTGAAACATCGAATGGTCTCTCTGACATGAGAGACCCAGATCAAGACTATCTCATGGAACTTACAACACAAAGTGAAACAGGGGGGTAGGGCAGGGAGGAAAGGGTGGGTCGAGGGAGGGACAAAAGGAGAGGGAAGGTCCTTGTCACCTTGACAAGAAACGTATGTGCACAAAATGCTCAACTCCATTGTAAACCTTATATTTTGCACTTACACATATCAATAAAGTGGGGGGGGGGGGGGAAATAAAAGCTCTCGTGGTCTGTTCCCTTCCCAGTCTTTATTTGAGGTGGAGAACACCGTGCTCGGAGCTTTTGTGGTAGTTAATAACTCCCAGGTGGGAGAGATGGGCTCAGAGTCGAGCAAGCTGGCTAGATGCTTAAAGCCCCCTCAATGCAGCCAAACTGCACCCACTATTGTCGAACTGTAACAATGAAGAAAAGTCTCCATCTCTGAGGAGGAGCAGTCCCACCAGTCCACCCCTTGGAAGCATCGCCACAGGGTAGAACAATAACTAGGCAGAATAGCATAGAGGCAGTATAGAGGCAGAAACATCAGGAAGGAACCTGGAGATTTTTATGTACGTTTCCTACGCACGCATGTGTGTGTGATGTTGCACACCCGAGAGACACATCTTCTTGTAAACATGACTTAACCCCCCCCCCCACAGAATCCTCCCCATCCCTTCACAGTGCTCTCACAGAAAGACAAATTATTTCTGTTATTATCACTGAGACGTCTCTCCATATTGAAGGCTCCGTTTATCTTACTATTAAAAATAAAGATCGATTTGGCATTTCAAAAGCAGCTAAGCACTTTAAGAAAAGGACTTTTATGTTATCTTTTCGTTTATGAACTTTTAAAATCTCTAGACAATTTCAAAGCCTTTCTCTTCAACGTGACTCTGCTTGCTGCCAAAAGAGAGACTGAATCACCACATATCGGCCTAAGAAACTTCATTCTGTCACTTGCTTTCAAGGACTTTAACTAATTTAACATACCATTAGGGATATAGATTCCTATTAAATTTGTAGATCAAAACTCTTTATGCTTTTTTGAATAAAGAAAGGGCCATTGAAGAATAAGGTAAGCACCCTCTAGTCCTAATTGGGAATGGTAAGGACTTGATAAAGTTTCTCCTTTCAGATGCTGTTTCTGATGTTTTTAATGTGTTTTGCTATTGCTCATGCCACAAAGAAATAACCTATCTTAACAATATGCTGGGAGAACAACACGTAGGGCAGAGATGGGTCAGATGCCAGAGTCTCGATCACTGCCCACAACACACATGTCCCATTTGTAATGTCAAGAGATTGTCCAGTGGAGTGGGGAATAGTTCTACAAAATAAATTGAGTTCTGACTGAGCCATTTTAGCTTTCCAAAAATTGCACATGGCCTAACAAGCTTCTGGCTTGTTGTCATGCAGCTCATCGTAGGCTTGCTGTGCAGGTGGGGAGACTCACCTCGCAACATGAGACCTTTTAGTTCATTAGCCAAGTGCATTACTGAGGTTTCTGAAAGGAGGGTACCTTGTCTCCGAGGGCTAGTCAGACTTTTATTGGTCACAACTGAGATCTACTTTTCCTTAATTTATGATCATTAGAGATCCAAATAGGCTCTGCTTTGTTTGACTATAGTGGAGATTAAATCATGGTGAAAAAAAAAAAAAAGAAACAGATGAATGCTCAATAGATAGAAGAGAGAACTGTTAGGATACCAAAACTACTCTCTTTTATACAACAATAATGTGGATGCAAATAATTATATATTTGTCAAACCCACAGGGTATTGTAATGGTGTAAGTCTAAAATTTCCTGTAAATAACTCATGTACTTAGAAGGTGATTGGACCATGGTACACTACTCCCATCTGTGGATTCATCCATTGGTGAACTCAGGAAATGAATGAAGAATTAGGCGGTGGGGCCTGGTTGGACATGGGTCACTTGGGGCTTGACCTGGAAGGACCATCTCCACTCTTTTTCTCTGTCTCCTGGCTGACATGGGATGATATCTCCTCCTTTAAGTTAAGAGTTTGGGGTAGTTTGCTTCAATAATGAAAACGTGACTAACAGATGTACAACATCAAGAATGATCAAAAATGAACCCTAATGTTAGCTATGAACCTTCATGTTAATAATGTGTCGGTGAAGCTCTTCCATTGTAACAACTGACTACTGTGGTGCACAGACATTCAGACAGTCTGTACACATGAAGGGGCAGGAGATATGTGGGAACTCTGAAGTTTCTGCTCATTTTTGTTGTGAACCTAAACTGCTCGAAAGCACACAATTGAATTTTTTGAAAAGCAGGTGTAATACAAGAAATATGTGTTCTTTGTTCCCAGCTCTTGGCACAGAGCTCTTAAAGCCCTTGGAATTTCCTGAATAATCGGAGTCACTTTGGCTATTTATAAAGTCTGCCTTTGGGTCAATTCAACAAGAGGATAAAGAAATTGTAAGTATATATGCACCCAACATTGGAGCAAATACTAATAGGCTTGAAGGGGAAGATGAACTGTAATACAATAACAGTAGGACACTACAACTTCCACTTTCACAGTGCATAGGTCATCTAGACAGAAAATCAATAAGGAAACATCAGATAAACAGTGCTTTAGACCAAATACACTGTGTGTGTGTGTGTGTGTGTGTGTGTGTGTGTGTGTGTGTGTGTGAAATATTATGTTCAGCAATCATAGAACACACATTCTTCTGAACAGTACATAGAACGTTGTTCAAAATATATCAGATGTGAGACTACAAGTCTCAAAAATTTAAGAAGACTGAAATCAAATCAAGTGTGTTTTCTAAAAGCAATAGTACAAATCTAGATAGCAGTATCAAGAGGAACTTTGGAAAATTCACAAATACATGACACTTAAGTATTCTCCTGAAGAGCAAAATGGTCAGTGAGTAATTAGAAGATAAGCTGAAATAACCTTTTCAATATTTTTGATAATTAGTTCTATTTCGTTGCAAACGATACATTAACAAGGAAAGTTGGCTGGCTATATGAGGAGACAGACAAGGCAGGGTTTGGATGAACCATATATGCAAAGGCTTCAATCATGCCACGTGGACTGTACCGCGCCCACTTTAGGACAAAGAAACATATAAACACAACATGGCAAAACATAAAAGAGGCAACAAAAAATAGTGTTAAGAGGGAATTCATGGTTTTTTTTTTTTTTTTTACATTTTGTCCCCATTTCATTGATATGTATAGGTGCAAAATTTAAGGTTTACAATGAAGTTGAGCATTTTGTGCACATATGTATCTTGTCAAGGTAACAAGGATGTTCCCACTCTCCTTTTGTCCCCCCCCCCATACCCACCACTCCCTCCAACCCCACCCTACCCCCCTGGTTCCCTTTGTTTTTCACTTTACATTTCATGAGATAGTTGTGATCTGGGTTTCTCATATCAGAGAGACCATTCGCTATTTCACCTTTTGCTTCTGACTTACTTCACTAAGCATGATGTTCTCAAGTTTCTTCCATTTTTGGTTTTATAAAACATCATTCTCAATAAAAAGAAAGAGTTCAAATAAATGACCTAATGTGACGTATCTAAAAAATTTAAAAAACAAAGCCCAAAGTTAATAACAAAGATGAGATATAAATGTAGGGACTACAAAAATAGCATAAAAGACTGTGAAATTAAATTTTTTAAAATAAAAGCATCAAGAACATTTCAGCTAGGCTAAAAGGATGGAGAGGGCTTATATGAATAAGGTCAAAAATAAAAGATATTTCATCTGATATAAAAGGTATATAAAACATTATTTAAAACTATCATGAACAATTATAATCTAAGAAACTTGATAACCTGTAAAAACTGATAAATTTATTTGTATATGTAACCTACCAAGATTGAGGTATGAAGGACCAATAACAAAGAGATTAAATAAGTAATTAAAAGTCTCCCATCAAAAAAATTGAGGGCCTAGTGTTTATACTACCAAATTCTACCAAAGATAAAACAAAAATTATCAATTCTTCCTAAACATATTTTTTTAAAAACTTGAAAAAGAAATACTTAAAAGTTCATTTTAGGAGGCCATCACTAATTTGACACCAAATCCAGACAAGAATACCACCAAAAATAAAAACTGTGTAGTAATAATCCTGAAGAGGAGATATGTGAAAATTCTTGATGAAATACTAATAAGCCAAGTTCAACAGCACAGAAAAAAAAATCATTTACCATGACCAAGGGAGAGTCTTCCCAAGGACAAAAGAGTCATTCACCATGACAAATAGGTAAGAATAAAGCATTATTTTAACAAAACAACAGGCAAAATTCTATGATCATATTAATGAATACAAAATGAGTATTTGACAAAATTCAACATGTTTCATGATCAAAAATACCTTCATCAATTTAGGTATATTTACACATATCTCAACACGATAAAAGCGATATATTGCAAGGACATTGCTAATGTCATACTCCATGGGGAAAAGTTGACAGCTTTTCCCCTAAACTCAGTAAAAAAACAAGGTTACCTACTCTTGTCACTAAAAATCTCAAAAATTCTAGACAAAGCAATGAGTTAAGAGAAAGAAATAAAAGAGGTGTGCATTGGAAAAGAAAAAGTGAAATCGTCCATGCTTAGACATGGTCTGTTCTTAAGTACAATAAGACAAAAATTTCACAAAAATGAGGTAAAATTAATAAATGAATTAAGTAAAATTTCAGGACAAATGTGTAACGTCTTCGGGATCCAACTTCCTCTCAGCAGAAGCTACCATTTTTGAGATGTAAATGAACCAAAACAAGAAACGACATATAAAAGCTAGTAATATTTCTGTACATTAACAGAGAACCAGATAAGAAAGGAGCTCCAGTAAAATCAATCCACTTACAATATTACAGATTAAATATAACAATTAGAAATAAATGTAATCATATTGAGTATCAAATGCTATGAAAAATAGAAGACAAAAATAAAGTAGATGATACTTTATGCTTAAGGATCAAATAATTAATATTGATAAAGTATTCATCTACCAAGTGCAATCACCATCGAAATATCAAAGGCATTCTTCTCCCAACACACATGCACACACAACGATATTTAACACCTAAAATTTGTGTTGAAAGAAAAGAATTTACCAATAGCCGAAGCAGCATTTATCTGAAAGAAGAAATCAAGAGTGTCACATTTTCTATTTCAAAATAAATTTCAATCATATAGCAACCAAAATATCATGATACTGTCAATAAATAAATAAATAAGTAAATAAATAAATAGGCCAAATAAAGAGCCCGGGAATAGATCTGCACATCTACATCCATCTAAGTTTAGACCAATACATCAAGAACCCACAGTGGAGAAAGGACGATTGTTTTCAATTGAATAGTGTTGGGAAAACTAGATATCCAAATGCAAAAAGAATCAATAACACCTGTGCCTTTTACCTATGCAACATCAACCTAAGATGGGTTAAATAATTAAATGTAAGACATAAAATTATAAAATTATTAGAAGCAAACGTGTTTTTTAAAACTCCATAACATTGGTCTGATTACTACTTTTAGGTACGACCCCAAAAGTACAGAAAACAAAACCAAAAATAGACCAAGAATATTACATAAAACTAAAAACTTGCACTTTCAACAAAGTGAAGACACTCTCTACAGAAGTAGAGAAGCTATTCATGAATCGCATATCTAATAAGGATTTGAATCTACAATATAGAAGAGATTAAAAGCTCAGAAACAAGAACAAAAATAACCTAATGTTAAAATGAGCACAGTATCCCAATAGGTGTTTCATAAAAGCAGACATACAAATGATCAAAAGGTATAGGAAAAGATACTCATCCTCAGAAATTATCAAGCAAATGGAAATTAAAATCACAGGCTAGAGGCATGAATCAGTGGTTAAAGTGCTTATCCAGCAAACACAAAACTTTGGGTTCAACTCCTCAGCACCACATAAAGTAGGCGTCGTGGCACATGCTTGTAATCCCTGCACTCAGGAGGCTGAGGCAGGAGGATTGCTGTGTGCTCAAGGCCAAGCTGGGCTCTATGGTGAGTTCAGGACCAGCCCGGACTACAGAGGGAGACCATCTCTCGAAAAAAAGAAAGAAAACTAAAATCATAGTAACATCACGTCTTACATCACCTTGCAAGTATTAGGAGAGCTATTATAAAGTATGAAAGGCAAATGCCCAGGAGGATGTGTAATAAAAGGTTCGCTCATACACTGCTATTGGGAATCTAAACTAGTATAATCATTATGTACTATGGAGATTCCTCAAAATTTTTAAAAATAAAATTACATATAATACAGAAATTTCACTACTGAATATGTATTCAGAAAAATGAAATCAACATGTCGGAGAGATGTCTGTATTCTTGTGTTTACTGCAAGCTTATTCACACCAGCCAAGATATGGAATCAACCTAAGGGACAATTAATGGATAAAGGGGTAAAGAAAATGTGGTATATATAAACAAAGGAAATCATTCAGTCATAAAAGAAAAAGCCTGTCATCTGCAGCAACATGGAAACCTGGAGGACATTATGTTAAGTGAAACAAGCCAGACACAGGAAAACAAATCCTGAAGAATCTCACTCATGTGCAATCTAAAGTTTATCTCATGTAAGATAGCAGTAAATTTGGTTAAAGAGTGTCGTGAGGGGTGACTGAGGCCACAGGAGATGAATGCGAGGTGGAGGGGGGAGATATTGGTCAAAACAAACAAGCTTGCAGTGAGATGGGGGTAATAAGGTCAAGAGCTCTATTACACAATGTGTGGATTACAGTTAATAACAATATACAGCGACTTTAAAATAGTTAACCTGGTCAGTGTTTATATTTGCAACACTTTCATCACAAAAATGACAATTTTATGATGCAATGTGTATGTCAGTTGGCTAATTTAACCATTCCATAATATATGTATGTACATGTTATATATGGATTTATATATATTTATATATATATCTCAGCCATGCTACAATATTTACATACAGATGTAGATACACCCATATATTTTTCAAACCATCAACTTATGCATAACAAATATATTTAATTATTCTTCAAATTTAAAATAACATATAATAGCTATCATTTGATTACATGTATTTTTATGCTACTGAGACAGCATGGAGCGGTGTAAACACCCCCAAATAAATAAATTAGAAGGCTGAAAACTTCAGTCCCACTCACTGGGCCTAAGAGTGGGCGAAGAAGGACTCCAGACTGCGTTTTAAAAACTCTTGATGAGGAAGACTCAAAGAAATTCCCAGTCAGTGAATACAACCAGATCCCTGGAGGAGACACTCCCTCCCTCCCCACACCTGGCCAGGCCTTGCCACTTCACGTCTCCTATTTGCCTATTCTTGCATCACATCTTATGAAATAAACCAGTTAATGTGATCACCATGCTTTGTGAGTTCCTTGAGCTAGTCTAGCGAATTATCAACCTTCAGAAGAAGGCTGTGAGAATCTGTCTTAGAGCGGTTGCTTAAAAGTACAGTCGACCTGGAACAGCTTACTAGAGTTCGGGGTGTAGTAGGACTGAGACACAGACTCCAAGTATACTGCATCAAAATCACATTAAATTATAGGACACCTCTCGGGTGTCAGAGAAGGTATTTGAGAAATTCTCTCTAGGTTAATATAATTGCAAAATGTTTAGATAATGCAAAATGTAACATCTGCCTAAAATATTAATACAGTATGATGCTTACGGTAGTTGATTTTAGGGTACCAAAGACAAATAAATATGAAAGTCTTCTCACGTTTTATGACTACTCCTAAATCAGGAGAACCAAATTGCAAACCAATGTGGTGTAGAAACAGCAATGTCATCTTTGTAGAGTCCCACCAAGTCCTTTCACATTCTGCCTCACAACAATTACAGATAGAAGCTTCAATCATCTCAACAAAAACTGAGAGGACACACAGGTCACAGTGTGAACATCTTTTGATGTTTTTTTTCCAGTGCTTGTCTCCCAGACATAATTCATTTAAGTGTAGGACTCTTCACTTGCAAACACATGAATACCCATTATCTCATTTCATCTCAACTAAGACTAGTCCTGCTCCTGCATTTTTGAATAACATTAGTCAAATTCAGACTTCTGTGTGGAATTGAAAAAAAAATCCATTGCTCTTTCAGGTGTTACATTGTCTGGGTAGCACTCACACATACGTGAAAAAGCCAGGTGGTCCTATTCAGTCTGATTTCCTACTGTGCCTCTTTGCAAAACTGGCATCATAATTTAAGAGGTGTACTGGAAGGCCTCAGAACACTGCCACAGAAGATATTTCAAGCTCTATTTTATCCGACACGTGCAGCCTAAAGTAGAAGGCAAATATTTCCTAGTATTCATTCTAGTTATGACTTAAAAATTACATTCAAAACGATATTTTTGTGACCAATGAAAAAAGTTATTATTATCAGAGGCAGTTAAGGTAAGGAAGAAATGTTCAAAATGATTCTGCAAATTTTAAAAGAGAAGGAGAAAGTCATTCTGAGAGTGCTGCAGAATAAAAAAGTGTTTCTGAGGATAATTCGGTAAAAATGAAATGTAAACAAAATGAGACTTAAAAACATCATCACAATAAAAGAAAATTATGCCTCAACTTTCCTCTTTCCTGCTGAGAGGAACCACTAATAAAAAGCACACTTGAAACGTGGAAAGTATTGATAGAAAACCTGACCGAACAGTAACATCTATTTCATCGGATATAACAAGCAAGCTTCTGCAAACTGAAGTATAAATTCCAGCCATATATTCATGTATTCATCTTCAGTGGTGCAAACAGAAAGTCAAAGAAATCTAAGAATTTTTGGCCAGTCGCAGGGTCCCTTAACACTACATTATTTCCTTGTAATTCCCAAGAATTCACACATCTTACAATACATCAGGTCCATTGACGAAGCAAATAACACTAACTAGTGCTGTAAATTTGTTTAAATTATTGAAACCGTAGGTACTACGAAAAATTGTAAGGCTTTAATTATAATTTTAGTAGCCAACAAAGTGATCAAATCCTTTAACATTGCTCTGTATGAAGTCAAATTCTGCCCAACTAACGCCATGGAGAAGCTGCAGAAGGACCTCCGAGAGGAATTCTAGTGCCAAGATTTTACCCTAGTCCTAAGTCACATCTGGCCTCACAGAGCTGAGCAGGCTTTTCTTCTGAATGATAGAGGGAGGTGATTCTATTCCTATATACTAGAGTCATTTGGGGTTCAAATCCCGACTCCACCAATCTTAGTCTCAAATACCTAATTAACAATAAAACGAATTCCAAGTTCACGTATGGTGACTTTAGCTAAGGAAATACGAGAGCACTGCTTAGAAAGTACTAAAATCCAGCAACATTAATGTTAGGAGGAATAAAAGAATGGGGCCATGTAGCTGTTCCTCAGAAATAGGCCCACTGTTTAAACTAAGCCTGGCTGGGAGGCAAGAGGTGATGTGAGGGACAATGTCAAACACGTCCTCCATTCACACACGCACCAAATATTTACCCAGTGACTGCCACGTGCCAGATGCTATGTTAGACGCGGGGTTTCGCAGACAAGAAGGAGATCATCCTCGCTTCCGAGGCCCTTGTCACTGAGTGGAATATGCACTATCATACAGCAAGCTTTTTCCGGAGTTTCTTCTGTGTATTGCTTAATGGGCTGTCTACTCAAAGATTTTGAAAATATTAGGTTAGGGATGACAGCTGTCTGGTGCATTGGACACTATTTTAAGTGTTTTATACCTATTGACTCTTTTAAATTGTTTGACTCGGTAGTGAAGAGAATGATCGTATTATTCCTCATTTTAAAGACTCAGAGAAATCAAGCATCTGGTTCGCAGTTACACGGCAGAGTTTTATAGTACTGTGCATTCTGAATTTCTTAAAAAGATCAAATTCAAATGTTATGACCATGGATACTATTTCATCTAATGAAACATTTTGCAAGCTCAGTGTTTTTAAGGAAGTAACTAAGGAAATGTTATGAAGCAAACTGAAGGGAAAGAAAAAAACGTGGTCAGCCACACCGCTGAACACTTGGTTTATTTCATTCACTTGGAGAAAATTAAAGCCCCGAGTCATTACTTTTACTGTCGTGTTTTGTGCTCCTGTGTTACGCTATCACTTCTAACAAGTTTAGGAACACCAATCCTAAGTAGACAGAGTGCTGGGAACAGAAGTCAAGGCTGGTTTGTGAACACCCAGTAATGACAGCCGCATGAAGATTGAGATCATTATTGAGCCATAATTTAGAGAAGAAAAGGAAAGCTGACAAGTCTTTTTCATAACAAGATCAAGGAGATTATGACAGATTGTGAAAATACAGGCTTATTTTTCAAGTTGCTAATTTGTCTTCATGCTGCTTTCCAGAGGAGCTGCTTATGGAAGACTTCTTCATGGAGGAAGTTTTGCAAGTGGCTTTAAGATGCCCTTCTCAGCTGAATGATTTGACCTCCTTGAACCATCGGAGCTTTTTTCCACTTGCAAATAACAAGATACAAAGGGGAAAGGGATTCTTTTTTATTTATTTGCAAGCTGAGTTTTTAGTAATGTAACCATAAGTTGCTATAGATTTCTTGAAATAAAATAGAACGTAACATAGGAAATTATGAATCTCCTTAGACTCAGCATTTGAACCTACTGAATAATTAAAGGTGAATGTTCATTATATTTCTAAATGTAAATATTGTTTAAAAAATCAATAACAAAATGATCATGTTGCTCATTACCTCATCAAACTTACAGCTTCTTCTGGGCATTATATGACCTTAGCATACATCTTTATTAAGATACACTACATAATAGTGAACTCTGATTTACATAGCTCCTTTTCTGTACAATTGTTTAATAGAGGTCAAATACTTGAAAGTTTTTCTGGGGAAAGTTCTCTAAATACATTCGATATCTCTAACAAAAATTATGAAATTGCAGTAATGGTTGATATTCATAGATTTTGTACTGTTCACAAAACATGAATATGTGAAGTTTGAGGATATTGACATTAGACCAGCTCGAGGCTTCCCGCCTGAAATTTTCATCCATTCAAGGAAACATGAGCTAAAGTCATGGGAAGGGAGAACAAAGATGTCATGGTGTGGCCATCTGGGATTTGTGGCCAGAAATGTTCATGAAGAATATTCAGCAAGCTTGTGCAGTTTTCTTAAGTAACTTTTGGTTCAGTCCATGAAAGAATAGCAAACACATTATATCTGAAAGAGAATAAGGTAGTTACAGATATCAGAATCTGGTCAGGAGGGAAAAAAGCAAACAAATGACAATACAAGATAAAATGACCTAGAGTGAGAGTGTAGTAGGTTTAAAGGACACGAAGTGTCAGGAAGTCAAGGCTATGACCATGGGAGTCATAAGTGAGTGGAGAATTGGTTCATTGACCTTTTGCATAAACTGTCTCAACTTCTCTTCACTGGACCAAAAGAAATTATTATCATCATTTTATAGATGAAGAAAATGAAACTCAGGGGATTTCAATGACATCTCCAAAATCCCTACACAAACAACAATTGGAATCCAAACTGAAACCCAGGTTCTCAGAGAGCAAACCCAGAGTTGTCATCTCAAGTTTAAGAATAATTTTTAAGAAAAGATTTGGTAATATCTTTGTTATTCATTTATTTTTTCTGCCTCTAACTGCATATCTTTATTGAGAAGAGTCAAAAAAGGCAAAGGAAAAGCAAAAAAATGGTATTTAAAATAACATGCTTATTGATAAAGCAGCACAGGTTAAAACTGGGTTTCTTGGTGAATATTCTCTGCACAACTTACGAACACAAAATTTGGGGAAGTAAGACTTAAAATTTATCTTTCATACATTTTCAAACAGTGTTCAGTGTTTCATTTTATATCCTACCTTCATGTGAGGATGGTTGAACGGGGCCAGTAGAGAGCAACCTGCTAAAACTCATGATTCCAAGGAGTCATAGCCTGTGTCATTTTGACTATTTCTTTAGGGGCTTAAGTTTGAACTTTCTTGCCTCTTACGGTTACCAGGGACCCTTGAGAATATACACAAGAGATACAATGTCAGAAAATGCGTGCTATTTTTATCTATGCAAAGAAATGGTCACATGATGACAGTACTTTCAATGAATGAAAACAAGTCTATTTATATTTAATGTCTTAGGGATGCAAGAAATCTTCAGGTAAACAATTCTGTCTCATTTCTGTGTAGACTGTAAATTCTGCCAACTTGACAGATATTGGGAAGTAAACATCACAAGTGGAACATACAAGTATACCTGAAAAACTTTATAATCTATTCATTGTTTTTACTTTACAAAGGCAAAGATTTATTTATTTATACCCTGTCTTATTTTTTAAAGGATATGAGGTGCAAGAATCCCTGCTATAAAGTATGAGATACCATAAAAAAAGAACGAAAAAGGCAGAACAAGTGAAAATGTCTTTAAAAACAGAACACAAAGCAAGAACCAAGAAAGTAAAAATATACAAGACAAGGAGGTCTCTCTTCCTGCGGTTTAAAATTCCTGGTAGTGAATGTGGGGGATGGAAAGATTAAGTCTATTTATTATTTTAAAAACTAATATTTGTTATTTGAAACAGAATTTTTTACATCTCTGGACTTAGAGTTCTTCCCCGCATGGGTTTTTTTCCCTACTTCTTCATAATACACATGCAAACTTCAGATCACTTCATACCTGGCCCCTATTTTGGCCACACCAGATGATCTGTGGTACTCTCAAAAGAAGATATAAAACAACTAGGACCCTTACTCAGCAGCTGCCGTAGGAAGGACCCTGTCTAACTGACACTTGATTATCTCTATTTGTGTGTGTGTGTGTGTGTGTGTGTGTGTGTGTGTGTGTGTGTGTGTGTGTCCTGTTGCTATTATCCATGCGTTTGGTAGTTAGTAGGGATTTTTTCCCACTTTCTCAATACCTAGATCTTCCAATTTTGAGGTCAGCACCCTATCTTATGCGTGGCCCTGGATTCATCACAGATGTACACTTTAGGGCTTCATAAATGGTCACCACCACTTGGTATCTGAGTAATGATCCAATATACTCATGACGATCATTCAAAGTCTTCTTTCCCATTCTATATGACTTAAATTGGGTGACTTGAACATGTGCTATTGCCTTCAACATTTCCTGGGAAGATGTGAACCAAAGTTTATTCACCCCAGATAAGGCACAAACAACAGACCAGAGTAACAATGGCACCAAAGTCCCACTTGGTAGACCAGTGAGTTTATCTGGGTTACTTACAAAGAATTATGTATGGGAGCACAGATGACTCGGTCACCAAGAGCCTGCCCTGACCTATGTGACAGCTTATGCAATTCCCAGGAGTATAGCTCCTAGGAGTCCCCTTGTTCTCCAGCAATTGTTTACTGCTTCTTCATCCTTTGGAAGAGGCCTTGCCACTCTGGTTAGTTTTATCCATGAGCTTTTACTTCATGAATCTCATGAGTGTCCCTCCTCTACAGAGAATGTTTCAATGTTGAGGAACTTGCTATACAACAATACTTACATTGAATTTAAAAATCAATGACAATCTTACAAATGAGAAAGATCAAAAGATTCTTCGTGACTAAGCCAAGCCATGAGTGGAAATAAGTAAAACAAAGCAAAAAGACTCAGGCAAAGCCTATGAATTTCTGTCCTCCTGAATCAAAGGCCATGCATTGTTGATGGATTATTACATGTATTGATCTCAATTGTATTTTCCCTAACATGGTCCTAGAGCCAGGGAGCAGGTAGAAGACATTTGCAATCTAATCTGGCACAGAGCCCGGGAGAACATTCTGCACATGGGTATGATGTCACCGATGATAACAACTTTACAACCGTGAGACTAATTTGGAAACTCTTCAGAGGAAAGCAGCTAAGATGGCTGCTAAGTGGTTGAAAGTGATCTACACTTAAAATATTGGTAGAATTAAGCTAGTTAGCCTCCAGACAAGGCAGCGGAGTGCAGCACGCCGGTAAACCTTTGCTTACAAGGTATCTGGCTTAAAGATCACAACCAACACTCTTCATCACAATTGATCACAGAACAGAGAAGCAAATCAGGAGCCTCAGCTCTGTGCCCGGCTTTCCCTTAAGAAATCAAACATTTGAGAACTTCAGATGAACTTTGTGGAAAGAGACTTCAATTCATCTTTCCTCAACCGTGTCTATTTTTTTAATTAAAACAATCATTGCATACCAGTTGCGATATCCTTTCACATTTTTATGTTTTACGTATTTGCATCTAATTTGATCAGACGCTTGGTTAGGAAGCACTAGGCAGTTGGTGTATTTGGTTTTGTCCCTGAAACACTCGCTTGAAGGGCGTAGCTCCAGGGCTTTACTGGAACACCTTGTGCTGGTCATTTTCAGCTGTCTGCTCAGACTCCTTACATTATCTATTTGAAGGTCATAAAAATGCTAGCACCCAGGACCTGGGCCCCCACGAACCCATGCTAATTAAAGTTCTTGTAAATGGATTGAGTCACTAATTTTTGATGGAGCGGGAACATCGTGCTGCAGAATATAAACAATTTCTCCTGGTGTTTAAATCATCCTTCCTGCGTCCCACGGAGTAATATTTGAAACAGCTGGCATCTGAGGAAGATGATTTGAGACTTTGCTTTCAAGGAGATAAGAACTGGCAGGCTGGGGGATATAAACACACACACACGTGTGTCTTCTATATGGAATCTTACACACAAGGCATAAGATTTCCACGATTAGGGCTTCATTTCATTTGGCTAGATTTAATTTTACTCAGTTAAAGCTGAGTCCATGTAATGTCATCAAGCATCGGTATTGACATTCGGTGGCATATTCAACATGTTATTTACACTCAGTACCAAACGTCTGGGCAACTGTTTGCACTGGGTTCAAGCCTGCGGCTCCCTATTTGCTGAGGTTCACCTAACATAGCTTAGCCCCATAAAGATTCCTGAAAGAGGCTCTCTGTGCTAAAGCAACCCCATACAAAGACGTGCACGTGCAGCACAGAATATCAGCCATCTGTCCACAGAGTGTACCCATATGCTTCCCAGTACATGTGTCAAATCAGACTCCAGCACAGTAAGCATAATCTTGTTAGAGAAAGAGCAATTCCCATTTCTCTTCTCATCCAATATATTGACCTTAAATGGCTTCTTATTTTTACTTATTTCTCATTTATTATTAGGTTCCATTTTCTTAGTAACTTTGAGAAGTATAACTACTCTCTCTACGTAAGGAATTGGGGCTGAGTGCCCCATGTTATACATTCAGTAAGTAGAAGAACTTTTTAATTCCCTGCAAAGAGGAAAAAGTTATAATTAGCTATTGCTGGGCTGAAAGGAAAATATATGTGCATGCACACTGATGCACACATGTGTATACACATAATACATATACACACATGCATGTAATATGGAAAGAGCATAGATGAGCATGTTCATATATAGATGTATATTTATATACATCCATATCTCTATCTTGAAATCATAAAGTTAGCAAATTTCTCTATGTATTTGAAATAGTCAACTATTTTAAAAGTACGTATTTAATAAAGATTTCAAGTTGTGGTTACATCATACCTTGAAGTCCTTAGATGAAAAACTGAATAAATTGCAGATATTATTAGCCTCAACTTTAAAATAAAAGAAGATCTGCTCAGTAACTTTCTTGGCCCAAGAAAGAGAAGTTGTTTTTCTCTCCTTCAAAGCTTTCCATGTCATTATCACATTCTAAATATGTATTAAATTGGGTTTGCTCATTTTGCCCCATATTTTTACAGGGCTCAGGTGCCAGCCAGGGAAATGCTCCCTGCTGGACTCTTCCATAGCTGAGGACTCTAAAAACTCTTACTCTAGAATATGAATAACTATCTAACAATAACTAAACAGTTATGACCTATTAACATTGTAACACAGTCTGAGTTAAAATGTAACTAGCCAGACATGGCAAGACTTCAAAAGATTGCAACTTTAGGTACATAAGTACTTGCTTGATAGGTGGAAGGGCCTGTTCTAGCAACAGGGGGCTCCAAATATTCTCACTAGTTGTCCATATGATCAGGAGTTGAAAGGTTGCTCTGATAAAATCACATTAGTACTAAGAAGTCAAGGAGATCTCTCTCCTCAGCTGTGAGTCAGACATGGATCCAGGGAATAAGGAGGGGAACACAAAGTTTAGATTTCTTTTTCTGGCCAGAAATCGTGCTCAATATTCTAGCTGTACAATGCAATTTAAAAAAAAAAAACCTGCTCAAATGCCTATAATTAGTTATATTCAGCTTCCTTACTCCTTAATCTAGCTTGCAAGGAGGATTCCTGTAAGAAATTTCTGGGAGAATTGTCATAGGAACAGTGATTATGCCTGTCCGTCTACTGGTTCCTCGGCACAAGGCAAGTATTTGAGTATTGGCCCAGACTGAAAGCTCCAGGAGTGCACACTCTGGGTGGGCTGTTTAACATCAAAATCTAGAAGTCAAAGGGTTGAAAGAATAGGGCAGTGGTTAGAGCACTTGACTGGCAAGTGCAAGGCCCTGAGTTTGATTGCCCAGCACCACTTCAACAGGGCTTTGGGAGCAGGCCTGTAATCTCAGCACTGAGAAGGCTGATATCGAAGAATTGTGTGAGTTCAAGGCCAGCCTGGGCTCCATACTGAGTTCAGCACCAGCCTGTACTGGAGTGAGATCCTTTCCCACACCCCCAAAACCTGGAGTTAATGCTATTCTTCTACTTTGTGGAGCTTTGTAATATAAATTAACATGGATTAATATTAAAATAGTTTCTTAGTCTCACTAGCTACCTTTCAAATATTCATTTGCTACAAGGTGTGATGCACAAATAGAGTGAATATTTAATTTATAGAAAACTTGTTATGATAAAAAATCTGTTGTCACTAATCCTCTCCAAATACTCCCCTTACTTTGAGCACATTTTTTGTCCTTGCTGTTTTCTAAAGTAGAAGTCCTCTTCTATGTCTTGCTATGTCTTGTCCTCTTTCTATGTTGTGCTATAGTGACTATCTCCATGTTCTGAATCAATTAAAAATGTTTATATTTTATGGTCATTTTTGATTCCGAGGAAGAGCCAGAGGTCACATGGTGGTAGATCCGATGAACAAGGTGGAATACAACGCGTGGTAATGTTACTTTCCTTTGTGCTGGATGGGACTTAACAGCAGCACCAATGACATTTTTTTAATCACATTTTTTAAAGACCCTCATGAAAGAAGACTTCTGGAACTGCTTCAGGAAGTGAAAGGGGGACTGAAGGAATAGATTTAGATGGTTAAAGTGCTTGCCTAGCAAGTGCTGAGCACCTGAGTTCAATTCCCCAGCACCACATAAGCTGGGTATGATGGTGTACACCTGTAATCCTAGCACTCGGGGGGCTGAGGCAGAAGGATTGCTGTGAGTTTGAAGCCAGTCTGGGATATACAGTGAGCTCAGAACCAACACGGACTATAGAATAAGTCCTTGTCTCAAAAACATAACAAACAAACAAACAAACAAAAAAGTCACAAAATGACGTGGTAAGTGTATTCAAAGCAAGGAGGACAATTTTGAGGGGGAATAATTGGAATGTGTCTTCTGCTGTAACACATTTTGTGTGTGCTTGTTTAAACGTTCACTGAATATTTTGATCAGACCTCACAGGTAGCATTAGCAGCTACCTTCCTGGGTTGCACAGAGGTGTACCATCGCCTTCATCACATGTATTTCTACTGCTCACTACTAGCTTTGCAGAATGACTTGTGTACTTCTCTAAGGTTAGATTCCAAGACTGACAGTTCAGAAGTTCAAGGACAGCCTAAATAGGGACAGAGGAGTCAAGTGTAAGATTGATTAAAAATGCCAGCAGAGTATCTTCCCAAGCTTTCCAGAAACAGATAGGGATGTCCAAATGTCACTTTCTTCCACACTCAGTGTCACAGGGCATGTGAGGAATTTGACCCTTTCTGGACCAGATTAAAGATGGACTTGGCAGAAACTTGAACATCTCCAGTAGCAAATTGCTTTGTCTATGCTGGCAGAGAACTGAATTTCTCACATGTGGAAACTCTCCCTGACTATTTTAGAAGGTGTTTGTAGAAAACATCATTTTCTCTGTGATCTCCCACATTCAGAAAATTTCCAAGCCTCCTGAAATATTTGCTGTGTTTTTCCATTCCCTCAAACTCATCACCGTGTCCTACTGCGGTGTCACTTTAACTCATTGCAAATTTCTTCTAACCAATTTTCTTACCTCCATCCTTTCCCCCCTAAAGAAATTTTCAGATTACCCTCTAGAATTTCTTCCTCAAGTATAGATCTGATCATGTTTTTATTTATTGCAAGGACTTAGCGATCTTAGAATCATCAATTTTCCAGATCTTTACAGTTACTTTTCTTTTGATGTCCAAATTCAGACACACATCCTAAAGGATATTATCTTACTGCCTAAAGTTTTGGAACATCACAAATCTTCCTGACAAGTCCTGGGAACAAGAAGAAAGGCATATTGCAGATTTTTTACCCCACTGCTTCATTATGGGCTCAGTCTTGGCCAATGAGGAGAGCAAGTCTGACATAAGTAGAGGTTTGACCAGCCATTTCTTTTGATCTTTCATAGTCATTTTGTCTCCTCTCCCATTAACTATAAGAACATGGATAGGATATCTTACTGGAGAGATGAGAGAGACATGTGAATGCAAGTCAAGACCGTCTTAGGGCAACCAATAGGCAACTAACTGTCAGAGCTGGAAAAGAGCCCACTAAGATCAGCACAGGCTTCTGCTCAGATATAGTTGATTACAAATACATGAGTAAATCAGGATAGAGATAGGAAAGAAATAGAAGAATTTTTCAACTGGCCTGTAGGCTCTTGAACAAGTATAAATTTCTCTTTTTTTTCATGCTGCTAAGACCGATAATAACCAGCTGGCCAATCACAAAAATTCATGCTCCCCAAATTTCTTGATATCAGTTCTTCATGAAGAACAGGTAAGTTGCAGTGTGGGAAGCAGTCATGACAGATGACCTTTCCAAATGGTTACTTTCTAAGCCACTGAGTTTTAGGTGGATTGCTGTGGAGCAGGAGTCAATTGATACAAACCATCGCTGTGTAAAGTGAGTAAAATCTGCCTCATAGTAATCATTTTATTTTGGGGACTTAGAGGGCACATTTCATCCCACCTCTGGACTATATCTCCTCTGGGATCACACCAACAATTCCTAAGCAGATACATTGCCCCGAGAGCCTGTAGCCCAGCCTGAATGACCATTTCCTAGTGTCTGCATAATAGGAAATTTTTCTCTAGAAGCCAACACAGGCATCACCAACACTTGAGCCAGAGATTGTTTCTTGTCAGAGTTCAGCTGGATGAAATCTATTCTGAAAACTTCAAGTAGAAGATTTTTTTGGGAGCAATATTAGATTGGGTGGCAAAGTGTATAATGGCATTGTTACGTGACTCCAGTGGAATATAGGTAGACTGAGCACTTGCAAGCTGACAAAGGAACCAGAACCACAGGCATGTCTGATGTGGATCCAACCCAAAGCCAAAGCAATTCTGGAAGACAGGAAGTCATTTTGGACACTGTTGACAGTAACTGCCTAAGTCCTTGAAACCAAAAGCCATAAAATCATTCTAACAAAAAACATTCAATGTCCATTACACAAAAATGGTTTCTAAAGAATACAGACTTGGTTCAGAACAGCCTCCTAGAAGATTCATGTTTGCCATTTATTTTCTGAGTTTTTCCCCCCAAACTGAAGTTCCTCCCACTATTCTCAACATAAGCCCATTCTGTCAGATTCCTTTTGAAGATCTGCTTTAGTCGAATAAAAGAGGCTGCTCTCCTATTACCAGCTTTGTGAGGAAGGACAGATGCATAATAGATTGTAATTGAGACGGCAAGGCTTAGTTTTACAGACACTCAAATATTTGACTTAACAGTGTTCCAAAATGTATAATTCAGAATTGAACTGAAGCCACAGCTGGAAACTGTCTTGCTTCTGTGAATGAAGCTGATTTTGTTGTATTTAATGAACGGAGTAGAGCATTCTCATTTATTACCACTCGGGGTTAAAATCTCAAATTAGTGTCTCTCAGAGTCATGCCACCCTTCATCCCCGTGTGTGGAAGAAGTCAACATAATTTATCACCGTGTCTGGTTGTTTCTTTTTCCCTAGGACTCCTTTGGTCATCTAAAAATGCATGCTTTCTTATTCTAAAAATCAATAGCGAAGCCAACATATTTCACCTTACAAAGATCCTGTTCTTTAAAGGCCTAGTTGAGCACCACATTATGATTATTTTTCATTTTAGTACATGCACGTCGCATACCACACAAGTGTACGTGACATATTTTGGTCAGATCCACCCCCCCCCCCCCGACCACCCTTGCACTTCTTTCTCTGTGATTTCATTGCTTCTGA
The DNA here is from genome assembly GCA_004027205.1 of Ctenodactylus gundi. NCBI lineage: Eukaryota > Metazoa > Chordata > Mammalia > Rodentia > Ctenodactylidae > Ctenodactylus > Ctenodactylus gundi. Next base: position 139,909 of record PVKB01001981.1, read on the forward strand.
CTTCTGTAATAACAGTTTCTGTTCTACTTTTATGTATTCTGTCGTTTGTTGGTTTAGATTTCACATGTTTGGGGATACATGTGCACCAAATTTCTTAAGTTTAACTTATGATCAGTATCTTCTTTACCTGACTGGGAGGAAAACAGAGAAATAAGCCAAGTTCAGGCATTCAAAGAACTGTTCATGAAAGGAAGGATCTGATGCCTTTTGCAACAGTAGTTTAATCTGTTTGCAACTGACAGGGTAACCTGTGGCTAAAGGCACAAACATCTGTATATAATAATTAGGTTTCAAAAAATAAGTTGTTTCAAAGGAGTACATGTGTCTCCACTTGGAGAATATTTTTTATGACAATAAGCAAGCTGTGAATTTTACCAAAAATGTAAAGATTTTTTTTTTCAGTTGGTCATAGATTTGTATTTTGTATATGTGTGTGTGGACTTTCATGCGTGTCCAGAACAAGGAGGTTTAGAGGTTTTCTATATGTTTGTCTTTAGTGTCAGTCAAAACTTTAACAAAACCTTGATCAGAGAAGGGCTGAAAAAATGAGTATCATTTCCAGTTCTTCCTGTTGCATTACCTGCTGCATTTGATCCTGACTTTGGCCATCTACAAGTAAGAATCTTTGGATATGTCCTTACAGAGTGATAGGAAAGATAGCTTTTTTTTTTTCTCTTTATATCTACCAGGCATTCCATTCAATTCCTATGGATGAGTATAAAGTTTATGTTTGCTGAATGGAAAATATATCTATTTTCCCCTTTTTATTGAAATGCATAAGTGCAAAATTTAGTGTTTACAGTGATCTTGAGTATTTTGTGCACATACATATCATGGCAAAGTTACAAACAAGTACTATATTTAGTATATCTAATTCTAATTGCCTTTGCCACCATACCTGGAATAATTGAGATAGGCAATCAAAGATGCCTGTCAAATGTTAATTGGTTTTCTAAGTTTTTTAACCAAATATATATCTAATTAATATCTTACTTCCAATTCATTACTAACTCTACCCAGAGATAATCACTTTCTAATTTTTATTGCATCATTTATATTTCTAGGAGTCCTTATTACTTTAATTCATTGTAATATCAGTAGAAATGTGTTGATACTGCAGATATTTAGGGCCAGAGTGGAAAAGGTCCATTTAGGGGAATAGGTTGATATGTTTTGCTTATCCACAGGGTTTTTAAAATTGCATCTGGATTTCAGGCTTTTCTTGAAAAAAAAAAAAAAAAAACCCTACATATCCGCGATGATGGTTTGGGAGTAAACAATTACGATGGAGTAACACTTATCTCTTCACGATGGGACTTCAAGTTTCTAGCCCACCAGAATTCTCACCATTCACTCACTAAACTCCACTCAATTTCTTTAACTACCACATCTCTGTAGGGATCTCAGTTTGGAACTTCAGAACAGACTGTACCATGATGCCTGAGCAGCTGATTCTGAATGTAAGTTTCTCACGGATGGGGGTGGGTGGCTGGATACTAATGATCAACTTCACACTCAACACAGTTTCCCCAGGAGGACCAGGTGTGTCCAACCTGTGACCCCCTGCTCAATTTTGCCCTTGATTTTTAAAATATTAGAATAAAAACATTTAAAAAGGAAATATTAATACTTGTATGTGTACATTTACTATATTATATATTTTTATGTGGCTCAAAACAGTTCCTCTTCACACACACACACACACACACACACACACGTGCATATGCACGCACACACACACACACACACACACACACACACAACAAAAACAAAATGTTGGATGTGCCTGGCACCAGTCCACATACTACCATGAAACAGAAAGTCATACACAAAATAATTGCCTAAATAAAGCTTTCTTTGCTTGAGATATGCAGTTGAATTTTATGAGCAACAAACATAAAGATCAATATATCATAAAGTTTGAGGGAAAATGGGTGATACTCTTATAGTACTCATGTAGATATTATTGGCTACAAAACAGGGAAGTAATGATCTCCAGTTTAGAAGTTGTAACCTTTACATGAAAATAGCTGTGGCAAGAAAAAACAAAATTTTGACCTAGAAACATACATGATCACTGTTTAAACCATGTATGAAGCGATTTCATAATTTTTCATCATTATTGGTTAAAAGAGCAAGCAAAAAAATAGCCAACATGATGCACTATTGAAGTGTAATTTTGAAGTGTTAATGTACCTTGCAGCAACCTACAGGTAGGAAAATTCGGAATGTACTTGCTCATGATGATATTTCAAACGCTAGAAAACAATTTACTCTTGAGTCTGAAAAATGACTTAATATCCAGATCATTGTAGTTAGATTCTCCCGGTGGGCTCAGTGAACACAAGGTTGTATCTTCTCTTCCCTTTCTGCAGTCCACCAAAACGCTCTCTCAAGGTTTACTTTATAAGCTCGGGTCCGTTTTACAGTGCCCTTTCCCATGTCACTGCCAATATTGGGCATGATTCAGATCTGGGACAGAAATACCTAGAGGAAAACTGGGAATCACAGATTTGAAGCTCAAGAAAAGAGGCTACAAGATGGTGATTGTGAGGTTGAGCACTCAGAGGACAATGCTGAATGCAAAACTTGGGGATAAGAGCTAAGGAATATATGAGAACCAAATGTGGAGGCCAGGGTCAGGCTTCTGAACAATAATTCTAGAGGTAACACGAGTCTAGTGTTCACCATGCAGTGGGCACTGTTTGACATGTTGCATTGTGGGTAGAACTTTCTGGGGGTTTGGAGTGTGTAGCTTACCTGTTAGAGTGCTTAGCTAGCAAGGGCAAGGCCCTGAGTTCAATTCCCCAGTGCCTCATAAGCTGAGCATGGTGGCCCATGCATGTAATCCCAGCACTGGGGAGGCTGAGGCAGGAGGATTGCTGTGAATTCAAACCGAGGCTACACAGTGAGTTCAAGACCAGCGTGAACTGCAGAGTGAGACCCCATTTGAGAAACAAAACAAACCAAAATCTTCCTAGGACAAATAGATGATTGAAAATGCTCTCCACCTGCACTGCCCAATAAAGTGGCCACTTGCCCTTTGGATATTACTGATGGGCACTTAAAATATGGTAATGTTATAAGGTAGAGAGGTGAGGGGTAGAGCTACGTTTTCATATTTTTATTTAATTTTAATTAATTAAAGTTATGTAAGTAGCCACATGCTGTGAGATTCTACCAATTTAATTGGAAAGCACAGATGAGAGGCGACAAAATACCTTGCTAACAACAACATGAACAAAATTTGTAAATCTTAAAAAGAAAGTAAATATTACCAAAACCGATGAAATCTACCTAATCAAATCCCCTGGTTAAAACTGTTTTTACTGGGGAAAGTACAAACTGTTCTACATCCTACTAACGTCTTCACAAACTATGCTCGCCTTAGCTTTGTAGCCAAGGCATCCCTGGCCTCTGGACCACGGACCAGCACTGGCCTGTAGAGCCCGGGCTGCACAGCAGGAGGTCTGTGGTCAAGCAGTACGTGAAGCTTCATCTGTATTTACAACCACTCCACAGCTCTTGCAGTACCACCTGAGCTCTACCTCCTACAAGATCAGAAGTGGCAATGGCTTCCCATGGGAGTACGAACCGCACTGTGAACTGTACATGACGGGGAGCAAAGTTCCATGACGCCTGGTGACCTGGGGTGGAGCTGGGGCAGTGAAGCTGGCACAGTCCCCTCCCCCTACGTGTCTCCTCACCTCCTGCTCTGGTCTACAGAAAAGAAATGTCTTCCATAAATCTGTTCCCTGGTGCAGACAAGCCCGGAGCCGCTGTTGCTGCCACCACTGTCCTCGGAGGCACCTCCTCAATGTGCGTTTCGTGCAGTAATCCCATTCTCTGTCTCTTGCCTACCGTGGTTTTCCTCTTTGGATGCGCTCAAGTCAACCATTACAGCCCAGTTTCAGAGTCAGTCCTCATGGAAACCTCTTCCCAAACTGATTTTGCTGACCCTTTGCTTCCCCCCATCTACATGGCATCCTTCGCATACCTCCATCCCACGGAGAGTACAAAACCCTTTCCTTGGATTTCTTCCCCCCTTTCCCCCCAGGAAGATGGAACACTCTCAGGGAAGATACTCTGGCTTTCCTTTCTAAGTCTGCAGCTTCTAACTTGTCCGTCACTTTGCTCATAGTAGGTGCTCCAAAAATGTCCACTGAATGAGTTTGGTTGAAAATAAGCCTGCAGCAAGAAAAGCTGGGTAGACAAACGAAGAAATGATCAATTTCTTGACTTGCATTATCGCTTCCTGAACCATTCCTAGGAGACTGAAGGTCACAGTGAAGTACATTGTTGAGAGGTTCTGCCGCTTCTGACAAGCGCAGACTGATATTTATTTCCTTTATACCTCATTTTATATTTAGATAGCACCTTACTGATATTATCTCCCTAATCTTTCCATTAGGAAAGTGAGAAGAGAAGAGTGAAAATGACTTGTTCAAGGTTATAAAAGGCAGAGCAGTAACGGAAAATACTTTAGCACTTTCCAGCTAATCCTAGGCCCTACGTGCGAAGGATTTAGGATGTGCTACATTAGCACTTAAAAAAATAACTTTCGAGAAAGTAATTATGAGTTGGCTCTGTGCCTCAGCCCCCTACCTGGGGTGTCCAGTCGGTCATTGTTCAATGCTGCTGCCAGTTTTGTGCAGCTGAATACACAGCTGCATTGAACAGGGTGGCAGCGGATAGGTGAAGAATTAGGTGTGGGAGATGGCAGGAAAGACAGTGAGACCAGCCATGAGACCGTGAGTATCACAGGGAGAGACACAGTGGGTAGGGTCAGTGCTAATTCCCTTGAGCTTAACAAATGAATAAGGACTTGGAATGAAAATAACAAAAGAACTGAAAATGATAAAGTGAGCAGTAAACACATTGAGCAACCTGTTAATACTTGCTTTGTAAGAGTGTTTAGTATGTGTTACATTTTCACTCAAAGTCAGAAAGCAATGGTGAGCATCATCTTGTCCACTTTTTGGGTGTGAAAACTGAGGTGAAGCCATTTCAGTTTTCATAGAATCTGGTAGTGAGTCCCACTTTCTCCATGCAGTTAAGCACAAAGAGGGGAGGAGTATTGTTCCCTCGGGTTGCTCACTGCCCTGTTGGGCCTCATTGCAACAAAGGCTGATATTCCTTTTCAGTGAAAACCAACCCTTGTGCGTATGTCCTATCTTCCTTCTTTGTAAAACTAGCCTGGCTCTCAAGAAATTTCAGCAAGTCTGATCCATGCATCCTCCCAGATGAATGAGGGGCATGCTGGGTTGGCCACATGGTGGTTCTCTGCTCTCTTTGGAATCATCGTTGTCCACTGGGAATATTTTTGATGCGCCATGATGATGAGAAACTTACTCCTTCAAGGCTTTTGTCTAGGGAGCCTCTCATACGACTGAAATAATTATCTGTAATTAAAATAACAAGGGACTTTTTTTCCAAGTAAAGTTGTTTTTTTTTCACAAGACATTCCTCTCTGCTGCCATATGTACTTTCTCAGTCCTCTGCAAATGAAGCCTATGTGTACTGATAAAGAGTCAGAGACTGCGTGATAATCAATCCCTGTCTTAGTGACAATAGAGACAAAACAACAGTGTAGAAATTATGGATTCTTTTGGCATCAAAAATAATACTTCCAGCCCAGAATTCTAAGCTGTAGGAGTTTTCCAGGAGCAAGAGGAGGACTCTGAGAAAGTGATTGGAAGTTCATATATTTTCCTCATTTTAAGAATCATATTTCATATTCCCACTGAAGAGATCACAAATCTGAGCCCCAAGAGAAGTTCAAAGAGAGAGGAAGTGGAAGAAAGGAACCCTCCCTCCTTCTCTTTATCCTTGGAGAAGAAGATGTTGGAGTGAAATTCCAGAGCTAGGGGAAGCAAGCAAAATAAAAGGCAGAGTTTCATAATTTCAACTTTAACAAATTTAACTTAAGCTCCAATATTTTATTGGCAATTTTCAGTCTTTATTTCTCCCAGCTCAGCAAAACTGTGAGGAAACAAAGCCAGGGTGTTTGGGATGGGATTCATATGCACACCGTTCTCTCTTCCCCACACAGACACATGACAACTTGACTCATTATTTCATGGTCCCTTGCTATGCAAAAATATGTTACTGCGAGTCAACAGCACCAACATAGCCTAGTAGAACTGCACAATCTCAGATCTCACACAGACCTTTTTTGTTCAAAAAAAAAAAAAATCACACAGCGTATTAATCTGAACACTAACCTTAACCTTTATTTTTTTTTCTTAATACCTCTTCTTTTGTAAATGTTCCTTAAAGGAAGCAAATTGTATGTTGCCCTCGCTTTTTGGATTCGAATGCCAACAGCAAACGATCTCTATGCTTCGTACAAGATAGCTAAAAAAAAAGGATTCTCCCAAATTGCTTCATGCTGAAGCTCGAACTTAAAATCCCATGCTCCTATAGAGACCTTAAAAATAATATTATTAGCACTGTACCCATAAAATGTAGGGTAGAGTGAGCTCCAGGTCCAGCTCAGCCACTACACAGCTCAATGGCTGTGCTGTGTGCTCAACCTGTTTTAACCTCAGTTTCCATCTTTATAAGATGGGAGAGTTAGAATAATAGAAAATGTCATAGAACATAGTTTGTAGATACAAAGACACACACACACACATACCATATACAAATGCATAAACTTCACGTAAGCCATGCTTCCAGGAATATCCTCTTTAGAAATTAAAAATAAACTTTCCTATTGAAGGGCTTAAAATGTCTGACAGGAAAAGCTGGAAAGTTTCAGTAAGCCTTTATTTAGCTACTTCGTGCAGAAATGACCCTTACATTTATCCTTTTCTCACTTATTTTTCAATTAACTTTCTCTATCTACTCATAACACTTTGAGAAGCAGTGGGCAAAATACCCAGAGGCCTCTTCCAGCTCAGAAACCCTATCCTACGACCATTTACCCTTTCATCACAGAAGGATTCTGCTGATTTTTAAGCTTCTTGTTTCATTGGTTTTCAAAACAATTAGAATATTTAAGGTCACTGTTTGGGCCAGATTTTCCCATGCAGCATCGTAGGTTCCATACAAGATACCCTGGCTTCTTGTTTCTCCTTCTACATACATGTTCTCAGAGGAGTTAACTGACTTGACACAACTAATTTATTCTTTGTAACCCAGACCATCACTGACACAATGTTCTTTGGGAAACTTTGCCTTCAGCTTATTTTAAGTCCATATTAAGAGGATTATGTCGCATTTGTTCTAGATAGGTACCAAAGCTAAGAAATGACTGTATGCTAAATGTATCTTCATCTTCCCTCATTTCTTGTCAAGCACATTCTGCCACTGTGAGGTGATTATATTTATATATTTGCAAAATATTTTAAAAAGTTTTCTGTTCTTCAGATTCTCTCTTTTTTCCCAAATTTATATGATAAATAAATCGAATATTTTTCCCTAAAAAGCTATCCCTATTTGCAATAGACTAAACTCTTTTGATGATGGCTTTGTTTGTCTATAATAATTATGCTTGCTGTAACAATAACTATAATACAGTGAAAAATTATAAAACATTTTTAGTCACATTCTACATATCTGTCAATGTGTTCCTATCTTTCTGAAGAATATGTAGGTTAATTTTCATCCTGTTCTCTTTTCTTTTTCTCTTCTTTTTGTGGAAGTCACAAAAATTTATTTCAATAATTCTGTAGCAATCAACAATCAATAAAAACATAGTTTTCAGCACAAGAAAGCTGTGTCATAAAAGTTTCCTTTAACTTTATGGGCACCAATAACATCTCAATTAGGCAAGACCAAATAAGGATAAGGTTAATCAGATTGCTTTCTTCAAACCATAAGCAAGTTTCCTGAGAGGGTCAAAAGTCATATCCTTCTCAGTTCCAGGTGAATTTCAGAGGAGAAGGAGGTGAGAAGGGAATGGAAGGACAGTAGGGTTTTCCCCCTGTGTTTCTATGAAGAAACCCTACCAAGAATACGACAGGGTTCCTATGCCTTCTGCATTTGTAAAATTCTGTGATCTAGCTATCTGTAAGCCTTTGGAGAATCCATTTGCACCCCCTCTCCCTACCGGTGCCATATGCTCTACATGGGCATGCATGTGTGTTTATGGCACGGGATGAGGGGAATGGAGAAAGCCTGCCATGTGCTTGCCTCTTGAGTTCTTCCTGAGCTCTGTGTCCGGCCAGGTCAACTTTTCATCAAATGAAGCCTTTATCCCAAATCTCAATCATTTCAATCGCAAGGTTATTCTTATTATGAATGCAAGGGGACATAAAATTCGGAAAGTTTTTTTTTAACCTTTGGAAATGATATCAGGCTTCTGCGAGACAGGTGAACAATATTTGTGTCAAAAATATGCCAACTGAAAAATGTTTAATTCCAAGCCTCTCATTTCAAAAGACTGTTACAACACCAGTGATTTTATCCTAATATTTCTCGTGTCACTTCTCACTGGTTTAACACACATGCCTATCCTTCATAATAGTGTAGATGAGTCTGACGGAGCATATTTATGAAGAACACCTGATTATTACTCATAAAAATGCTTTCCTAAAGATTGATTTGGTTGATGCATTCCCCAGAATATTGTGCCTTCATACCTGTCCATCTATAATTTAGAAGTCATATCAACCCACCTGACTACAGCATCACCATTTGAGTCAAGTCATACAGAAGAACAGCTCCAGGTGCTACGATCATTAGCTAAGGATATTAAACCCGTAAATATGATCTTCCTGTATGCATCTTACCAGCTAAGAGTCTTCCCTATTGCCACCAATTACCACTAAGAAAATTAACATCATTTACAAACAAGATAAAGACATCTTCCCTTCCATAGCCAATTAAGAAAATCAGAAGGAAAATGTTTTGATTCATGTTCATCATATACATGTAAATATATCACATAATGGCTCATATTCAAAAAATATGAAGTAGCAAAACACAAGTGAAAAATATTTTGGCATCTGTCCGGCCCTTGAGCTGGCTAGCACAAAGTGTGATTTGAAAGAATTTTAGTCCCGCTGTTAAACACTCACTAAACTGAATAAATTAATTACAGATTATTTTTATCAAAAACACAGTGAACTTTTAAAACATAAAGGGGGAGGGATTTGTTCTAGTCATTCACATTCAGCAGACAAGGAGAAAATTATTGCTGAAAAGTTGATCCAATTGAAGAAAGGGATCATAAGGTTTTCTGGACAGAATGAAATTGGATTCATGCTTCTAAGGCGTCTCCTCAATACAATCATAATAATGTGCATTTTTATATTGAAATGTAAAAAGCCAGAGAAGGCATTTTCTGGACCAGTAGCAAACAAACTAAAACGCCTACTTATACAGTTAAATGCTTCATCTTTTATTTTCTTTTAAGTTGGGGTTTCACTCTTCAGTCCAAGCTGTCCTCAGAATCATAATAATCCTCCTGCTTCAGGTTCTCAAGTGCATGTGTGTGGTATTGCGTTCTTCTAATTCTGATGTGGTCCTGGGTAATTGAACCCAGGCATATTAGTTTATATAGGTAATACATAATGGTTAAGTCACTGAGCTTGAGAATTTTGTATATATATATATATATATATATATATATATATATATATATATATATATATCATGTCACCTTCATATTCTCTTCCCTTCCTGGCTTTCTAGCCATTCTTCCCCCTCTCCAACCCCCTCTTATTTTTAACGTCTCACCCTTTGACTAGTATTTCTTTATACTCTGGATTTTTCATATTAGATAACCCATGTGATATTTAACATTCTGAGTCTGAATCATTTCACTAAATATATTGGTTTCAAGATGTACATTTACCTACAAATGACTCAAATCTGTCTGTCTTTAAGGCAGGACAGTACTCCATCGTGTACATAAACCACAATTTTGTATCCACTGGATATTTTGTCATCTTCCATAATTTAGCTATTGTTAGTTGTGCTGCTTCAAACATGAATATGCACGTGTCTCTATTGTAAGGCACTTTTAAACTTTTTTTTGGAAAGACATCCAGAAGAGGTGTCATTGGGTCAAATGGAATATATATTTTAGTTTGTTGAGGAATCTCCATACTGCTTTCCACAGTGGTTAGACCAGTTTACAATAATTTAAGATTATTTTTCCCACACCCTCGTCAGAATCTATTGCTATTTAATTTCTTAGCGTATGCGATCCATCACTGGGGGTAAGATGGCATGTCAGTGTTGTTTTGGTTTCCATTTTTTTAATGGCTAAGGACGTTGAACATGTTCTCATATATCTGCTGGCCATTTTTACTTCTTCTGAGAAATGTCTATTCACTACAGTTGACCATTTTTAATTGAGTTATCGATTTAAGAAATTAATTTTTCTTCAATTCTTCATATATTCTAGTTATTAGCCTTAAATCTTTGCTTTAGCTAGTAAAAATTTCCCCATTCTATCTGTTCTCTTTCAGCTCTTAGATTGTTGTCTTTGCCATGCAGAAAGATTTTTAATTTGATATAATCCTGTTTCTGGAGGTTATTTCTTTTGGATAGGATGTTGTTTTAGGAAAGACTTTGCCCATGTTTGTGTCTTCAGGATTTTTATATATTTTGTCCTCTAAGAGGCTCAGTGTTTTCATTTTAATATCTAGATAATTGATCCACTTTAATTTGATTTTAGTGCACGGTGATAAGTGTGGGTCTAGATTCATTCTTCTGAAAGTGGACAGCCAGTTCTCCCAGAACCACTTATTGAAGAGGGTGTACTTTCTCTGATGAATGTTTTTGGTCCCTTTGTCAAAGTTCAGTTAGCTGAGGATGCTTGAGGTTGTCTCTGCATTCCCAATTCTGTTCAGTTGGTCAACTTGTCCATTTTTGTGCTAGTACAGTCTGGTTTTTATCAGTTTTTTTTGAAATACAATTTCATGTCTGGAATTTTATGCCACCTGCTTTTGTCTTGTGATTTATAATTGCTTTGGCTATTCTGGGTCTCTTTTGGTTCCATATAAGTTTTAGGATTGTTTTTCTAGTTCTATAAAATATGTTGTTTGTATTTTTATATAAATTGTGTTGAATCTATATATCAGTTCTGGCAGTATAGCCATTTTGACTATGTTAATTCTGCCCACCCAGAACTAGGGAAATAATTTTCCTTCTTTTGATTTCTCCTTCCATTTCTTTTTTCAACATACCATGTTCTTCATGAAAACTATAGGCCATTCTCCTTAATTAACATAGATGTAAAACTCCTCAGAGAGATACTAGCAAACAGACTTCAGCAAATCACTGAAAAAATCACGTACTATAATCAAGTTGGCTTCCTTTGGGAATGAAAGGTTAATTCAATATACATAAATCAATTGATATAATACACCATATAAATAAAAAAGAACAAAAAATGGCATGATCATCTCAATAAATACAGAAAAAATCCACTGACAAATTCCAATATTCATTAATGATAAAAAAAAATTCTGAAAAGAATAGATAGAATGCCCTCACCTCAAGAAGCCATTTACACCAAACCTACTGCCAACATTATATTAAATGAGGAAAAGTTAAAAGCATTTTCCCTTAAATCAAGAACACAACAAGGCTGTTCACTTTTACTGCACCTACTCAATATAGTACTCAAAACCCTAGCCAGACAAAAGGATGTCATAAAGGGAGTAGTATTGGAAATGAAGAAGTTAAACTATCCTGATTTGCAAGGATATCATTCTCTATAGAGAAAACCCCCAAAACTCCAAGAAACTCTTAGAACTAATTAACAAAGTCAGCCAAGCTGCAGAATACAAAATTAATACAAAAAATCAATCTTCTACAGTAATAATGAACTCACTAAGAAAGAGCTGAGAACAATCCCACTCTCACTAGCTCCTCAAAAAAAAATAAATAAATAAATACCAAGTAATATACCTAACCAAGGACATATGGTAATTTAAACAATATTAATTCTACATATCCAGGAAAGATGATTGCTTTCTATTTTCTAATGTCCTCTCCAATCTCTTTCTTCAGAGTTCTATAGTTTTTATTAAGAAGGTCTTCCATCTCCTTGGTTATGGTGGCTCCTAGGTGTTTGATTCTTTTAAGTCATCATCAGTGAAATTATTTTCCTGATTTATTTTTGTCTTGGTAGGGTCATTACTGATCATAGGAGCACTATTACCTTGTGTGTGTTGATTTTGTATCCTGTCACTTTGCTGAATTTATCAGTGCTCAGAGTCTTTTGGTAGAGATTTTGAGTATCCTGTATAAAGGAATATCTAGTCTGTAAATAGAGTTAATTTCACTTCTTCCTTTCCGATTCACATCCTTTCTCCCTCCTGCCTGAATTCTCAAGCTAAGCTTTTGAGTAGTATATGAAGCAGAGACGGTGAGAGGGAGGATGGATATCTCTGTTTAGGGGACATGCTAAACAGACTGGTGTCCTGAGCAAAGTATAAATCAAGAAATCTCAGACTGAAACCATAGCTCAGAATAAACAGATACCTACATAGTATCTCATTCGACGACAACAGAAGGACATTTTTTCTCAGCAGCCCATGGATCATTTTCCCAAACAGACCGCATTTTAGACCATAAAGTATTTCTGAATAAATGCAAATGAATTGAAATACACTCACCCACAAAAACTACACAAGCACTAGGATGTTAAATAATTCACTCTTTAGTGCTCAATAGATCAGAGAAGAAATTGGGGAAGAAGCTTAAAAATTCTAAAATGAAATGATAATGACAAAGTGTATGAGACTCTGTGGGACACAACGAAAGCAGGTGTCAAAGGAGCATTGATAGCTCTGAGTGCCTACGTGAGTGAAACACTGCAAGTCAAAATGAACAACCTAATTATGCATCTCGTGGTCTTGGGAAAACAAGATAGGTTCGAATCTAACCTTAGTAGTAGAAGAAAATTATAAAGACTAGAACAAAAATCAATAAAATTGAGACAAAAATACAAATAATCAATGAATCATAATGTTGGGGGGTTTTCTGAAAGAATAAATAAGATTTTTAAACTGTTAGCCAAACTTACCAAAAGAAAGAGAAGACCTCTATCAATAGAGTTAGATATGAGACAGGAAGAAATTACATTGCGTATCAACATCTAGAAAATTGCAAGAAATTATTTTGAATTTATATTCTAATATTTTGGAGAATATGAAAGGAATGGATAAATTTCTAGCTACAAAGAACTTATCAAAATTGCACGATCTCAGTGGTTAAAGCACTTGCCTAGCATGCAGACTATCCCGGGTTTGATTCCCCAGAATCACATAAAAATTAGCCAAATGTAGTAGTGTGTGCTTGTAGTCTCAGTGCTTGGGAAGCTGAGGAAAAAGAATGGAAGTGAGTAGCTCCAGGACAGCGTGGGCTTCATAGGGAGCTCAGGACCAGCCTGGACTACAGAGAGTGACTCTGTCTCTAATAATAATAATAATAATAATAATAATAATAATATCCAGAAAATATTTTCAAAAACTCTGAGTAGACCAACAATTGGCAATAAAATTGACACAGCAGATTTTAAAAAGTTGCAAATAAGAAATTTCCAGCACCAATAGATTTGCTGCTAAATTTTACAAGAATTTTAAAGAACTAGTACCAATACTCTTAAACGTTTTTAATAAAAAGGGAAGGAAAGAAAACACTTGCAAATTTTTCCATGAAGCCAGCAAAACTGTAAGAAGTCAACAACAAAGAAAAGCTACAAGCAAATTTCCCTGATGAACACAGATGCAAAATGCCTCAATAAAGTACTTACAAACAAATTTTTGCAAATCATTTCAAGGGTGATACATCATGAACAAGTTGGTTTTATGTCAAGGATACAAGAATGATAAAACATGCAGAAGTCAATAAATTCAATATATGACATATAGAGAATCAAGGATAAAAATATCAGAATCATCTAAAAATGCAGGTAAGAACCTTTGGTGGCTTTTATCATTCTTCATGATAAAAAAAAAAACCTTCTGGAAATAAGCATAGTAGAGACCTACCTTAAACTGATAGAAGGTATATATAATAACTCCACAGCCACCATTATACAGAACTGGGTCATGGAATAAATTGAAAGCATTCTGATTGTTATGGTGGTTTGGTTGGTTGGTTGATTGGTTTATTGAGGTTCTACAAATCAAAGCCAGAGCCTTGGGCATGCTAGTCAAGTGACCTGCCACGGAACTACCCCCTTAGCCTACGTTCAATTTTTAATTGGTGATTAATAAATGACCCCAAGTTTAAGAACTTAAAACAGCATGTATTTATATCACATATTTTCCATGTGTCAAGACTGTAGGTATGACACACCTGGGCTCTCTCCTCGGTATCTCACGGGCGGCATATGAATCATCTGCAGAAGCCAGCAGCTTATCTTAGTTCACAGTTCTCTTTCAACTTCACCTACTTTCGTTAGAGTTCATTTCATTATGGATTTAGGACCCTCTTTCAAAGGCTCATTTGATTAGGTAAGATTCAAAGCGCTGGGTCTTTTTTTTTTATTAGGTTAAAGTCAATTGATTAGGTTACTTAGCTAATCTACAATATTCTTCATCTTTGTTATATGATGCACCAGAATGATAGGAGTCATTTTCATCACCTGTGTCCTAGACTAATAACTGGAAATAAATTATAAATTTCTGTCCACACTTAAGGGATGAAATTACACATTAATTAGGTGTTATAAAATTTTGCATATCACATTAAGAAATATGGAAAGCTTAAAATGTGATCAAAATAAAGAATAGACATCTGGAGGCTAAATTGAGAATATCATTGAAAAATATTATGTGTGTCAAAATGACTAGATTATAATGAATATATCTAAGGAACACATACTCCATCAAAATTTCCTAACCTCTCCTTAATCTGAATTCTTTCCCAACACACGCACTTTGATGTCCATGACCATAGATCATGTTGCCAGCTTTAGAATAAAAATTCTGAAGGTGAAAAAAATCTTGCCTTGCTCTCAATCTTATTGAGTAAGTGTATAACTTCCCAACATTAAGGGTAATGCTATCTGTCAGTATATTATAGATGTCTGTTATCAAGAATTCCTAGCTAGTTCAGGCATTTGTAATTGCTTCAAATCATAAATGGGGATATTGCCAATGTTTCCTGGTATCCATTGAGAAAATAGTAGACTTTTTCATAATATTGTTGGAATGAATTTTATTAGTTAAGTCAAATTTTCATAACTAGGACATATTCTATGTTGTATTTGATGCTTTATTCTTTTTACCTATTTCTGGATTTAATTTGTGTTGTAAGCCCTAAGATTTAGGGCATCTTGGCCTCTAGATAGTCTCCAGTTGTAATGCCTTTGTCCATCTATGATATTAAGGTTTTGTGGTTCAATAAAATGAAAGAGATTTCCTCCCAGAACTTTCTTTCTTTCTTTCTTTCTTTCTTTCTTTCTTTCTTTCTTTCTTTCTTTTTTTTTTTTTTGAGACGGTATTTTGCTCTGTGGCCCAGATTGCTCCTGAACTCATTATGGAGTCCAGGCTGGCCTTGGCCAAAACGTGCTTACAGACCTATTTGTATTTTATTTTACATGAAAGACTTCAGTTCACCATTAAATCACAGGGATTTTTTTGTTGAAAGAAAATTTTGAATTCAACTTCATTGATATATTTAAGGCTAGTTCAACTTTCTGATTCTTCCTGTTCCCTTATTAATTTAGGACTTTCCAAACATGTGTCCATTTCATTTTTGTTGATAAATTAAATTTTGTAATGTGTCTACTATATTCCCTTCTCCTTTACAATCATAACGTTTGCATCCAGGCTTCCTGTTTTATTTCAAATGATGGACAATCTAGCTATGCATTCATTAATAATTAATTTTGTTGAACTACTCAGTGATTTAACTATTGATTTTATGGATGTTTTCTGCTTTCTGATTTTATTGATCTAATGTGTTATTTTATTACTTTACTTACTACTTACTTTGGGATAATTTGCTTTGAGAGGATTGTTTGTCAGGAGCGAGAATCTCTCTGGTCTAGGATGTGGGCAGCTGAGAGTATGAACTTGTCAGAAAACGTGTCAAGTTTTGCACTTAAGATTTTTCTGCTCAACTGTATGCAAACAGATCTTGATCTCTAACTGGCAAGTTTGGGTTTTGTAGTAATTTGATGAACAAGCCTGAAATTTCTTTCCAGATAATCTAGAGTTCAATAAATGAGTGAGAGTATGAAAAGCAGTGGGACCTAGGCTTCTTATTTTTTAAAAAGAGTCACAATCATAGAAAACAGCAGCATTCTACAGAGCTGATTTGGAGCCAGGGGCACAAGCTCCTTACTTACTGTCAAATGATTACAAAAAATAAGTGTGTGTGTGTGTGTGTGTGTGTGTGTGTGTGTTTGTGTGTGTGTGTGTGTCTTTGTGTGTCTGTGTTTGTGTGTGTGTGCAAGAAGAGATGAGGAGAGGTAGCATGGCAAGGTGATCTACACATAATTAGTGAATAAAAATTTTCCCCAGCACTATATAAACCTGGATGTGGTGGTGCATGCCTGTAATCCCAGCACTCAGGAGGCTGAGGCAGGAGGATTGCCATTGAGTCAAAGGCCAGCCTGAGCCGTATGTGAGTTCAGGATCAGCCTTGGTTATAGAGTAAGACCATGTCTCAAAAATAAATAAATAAATAAAATTAGTCAATTATATTTGAATTCCTTATTCCTTATTTTTTTCTGAAATTCTGATATCATATAAAAGAAAACAATAAAAAATATAAAATCTTATATACAAATGACGGTTGATCTTCTCTGTCATTTAATGACTGACAGGTGCACTCAGTGGAGAAAACATAATGCGACTGACTAGTACTCATGCCTTGGGTAGGACTGGCAGAGCCCTGTTATGGGAATACAAAGAGCAGAAGCTTAGGGCACAGTCTCTGGGCAGGAAGCATTAGGACCTATTAGTGCTTGATGAACCTCAAACAGTCGCCTCTTTTGAGAACACTTGCCAGAGTGGGAGGTGGGAGAATAAAATCAAACATTGGCCCAAAGGTGTTGGAAGACACTCTACAAACAACCTCTATAATCTTTCTAGTAACTTTCCATGCTTTGGACCAAAATTTACAAATATATAATTTTTTTGATACAGAATCTCACTCTATAGCCCAGGCTGGTCCTGAACTCGTTGGTATAGCTCAGGCTGGCCTTGGACTCAGAACAATCTGCCTGTCTCAGCCTCCTGAGTGCTGGTGGGATTACAGGCATGCGCCTCCACACCAAGCTTTATGTGGTGCTGGGGAATCGAACTCAGGTCCTTGCCTACTGCTGTGCCTTGCCTCCAGCCCCTAAAAACATATAATTTTGAGTCCTGCAAATACTCTGTCCTTCCTCCAATGACGATGACGCATGCTCATTTCTGTCCTTTTCCTTTTCTAATTTTGGAACAAAATGAGCTGTGAATAGGTTGTCATTGACTGATCATACAGTAACTCCTGTTGAGGCCTCTCTTGAAAACTGAAGTGAATAAAATTGCATATTTTATAATTTTTGTTTCCTTTTTGAAATTATATTTGGTATGTGAATATATAGGTAAATATTTCAAATTAGAACAAGCCTGGCTATGTCTTAATAACAACACATGATTAAAGGGTATGTTTAGGGTTCCTACCTTAATTTAATTTTACACATAAGCGCTTACTTAACTGCTCTTTACGCCATGATGACAATGCACATTACTTAATTTGACCTGGTAGAAATTTGTTTACGTGCTGTAAGAGAGAATGACTCTTTTTCAGCTCCAGTCTGACATTGCCATCTCCAGAAGCACTTGTACAACTACCATTTCTGCTAGACTTAATCACAAACTTAAAACCAAATATTCCCCAATTCTCTTCTTATTTTTCCAGATTACTGTTAAAATCTATTGAAGGATGGGAGTTCTTTTTCTAAAAAAGCATATAATAGAAAGCATGAATATTACTTCAAAGATTAGCATATTCCATTCCTAATAGGCTGTGTTTTTGGAACCACCAGATGTTAGCATATTTTTAATTCAAATCATCAGGTTCAATTACATCACCAGGAAGGACTGTTGTGTTCTTCCTGGATTTGAGCTATTAATAAAATATGTTTTTAATTTTCAAAATTGCTTGGCTTGGGTATGGGGCATTACTCTGGGGAGCTGGAAATACAGGAAAGCAATGCAACATATTTGAACCACTGAGATCTTATAAAGCACACGTGAAAATAAATTTCACATATTTTTATGGCCATTTCCCCTTTACATTTTATGTTGTCTATGATATAATATGAGCTTACTTAGGCTCAGTCATCAGCACTGATACATGACATTTTCATTAACGGACATGTAATAGGTTAATAAACCCAACACAGTTTTTAACCTTGAAAAACAATGACATACACACAAAAGACAAATTCCTTTTTACACTCCAAAACTTTTCTATTCATGACTTGAAGCGGGTGTAGCTGATGGGAGGATTCTTCCAACGTGTGCACAAATGTTTTGGCTGTTACAGTAGTGAAGACATAAGGAAATCATTTTCAGTACACAAAACATGGCTGAGATAAAATACACCTAGACAAAGGTTTCCTCGATCTTCAAGAGCTGGAGTAGTTAGAGTCAAAGCGTAGCCTATCATTCTTAAAAATCAGTGTCCTGTAAGAAAGAATAAACTTTGTTCCTCCATCTTAAGAGAGGCATTATGGAAGATCATGATTTACATAACATTACTTTAAAAATGTATGTACTGCTGCTTCTGTAGTGCTATTTCATTCTATTACATTTTTATGAAAATTGGAGATAAATTATGACTTAGAAAACTAGAAGCTAATTTTACCTTTCCTAGGAAAAAAGGAAATACACTTGTAAAAATTTGCAAGGAGAATAAATCCTAAAGAAAAAGTGTCAAATAAGCTTCATACTTGAAGCTAATGTCAGTCAGTTGGTAATGATTATACAAGGCAAGGATTGAAAAGAATTTGAAGTGTGTCTGGCCTTCACAAGAATGAGAAAAAGTATTGATTAGTAATGTCTGTCACAGCATTGAACAAGAAAGTTGAAGATCTTCTGTTTACCAAAGGTAAGCATGGTTAAAATTTTTCCAGATGCTTTTAAATACCTGTAATGTCTTATGTACATACTTAAAAATGTATAGATATTAATAAAGGAAAATGAGTTTATGGAAAATAAGCATGCAATTGATGTAACAGTAGATAATAGATAAAACCATACTGCTGCTATATACTTCAAATACAAAATTTAGTCTTGATTTTTTTTGTCAGCTGAAAAGAAAAAAATTAGTCACATTCCTATGGAGTCCTTGAGATAAAATAATATTTTTTTCATGTAGTGCACATATACTCTTTTTTGGATATGAAGATTGGCCAAGGATTTTATCCTAAGGTCTTAAGGATTAAAAAATGCCATGTAGTTTTGTTTTTGTTGCAAATATCATTAATGAAAATGCAATGATTAATTCGATAAGCCTCTTTTTGATAATAACTCTTCATGTAAATTGATAGCATGCCAAGTAGATAGAATTGGTGAACGTAAATCAATCAAATGTGCTCTTTACTGATTTGGAAACCAATCATATGTGCTCTCTAGTTAATTTTATTTTTAATATCTTAGTCAAGAAAATTTGAATATTGATCTTTCTGCTTTTTATATTTAAGTAGATTCTGAGTGGTTGCATAAGTACCTAGAATGCACTAATTTCTGCTTTCTGTGTCAAGGTATGGATAGACCTACATTCATTGACAAACAACCCAAGGTCAACAAAGGTCAAGGTTATTCTGGCCATCAAAGCCCAGGGTGTAGCTAAGATGTCAGCAATCCTCTTTTTCCATCTATAGAAGCTAAAACATTGAATCTGTACCTCATCTGTAAATTTCAAGAGTATATAATGTGTGCACCTGGCAAACAGTCTCAATTTTTTCTTTTTGTCGACAATCCACTTGTAAATGCATTGAAACTTTAATTATAAAAACAATAAAGTACAATAATTTGGCACTACAGATATGTAGTATTAAGAATGCTACTTATACAAGGAAAGAGTTACCGAAGAAGTTAACAAAAGCATACTTGAATCTAGGTTGCTTCCCTCTTGAGCCCAGAGCTTTTGAATTTGGGTTTATGAATCCAAATAGTCCTATTAGCTCAGCTAGTTAGAGCACAGTGCTAATGATGTTAAGGTCAGGAAGGCAGTCCCCTGAGAGTCAATGAGCTTTGAGTAGAAAAAAAAAAAATAAAATAAAATCACTACTACAGCTTTAGCTTAGACATTTAACCAGTGTTGTTGGTCTGACACAGCTTTATTTTTAATCTCAACTGAGATGGGTAGTTGGCTGTAGATGACACAGAGCCAACTTCCATTGCCATTTTACCAACACATAGTGGGCTATCCCCCTAACAAATAAAACACTGTAACCTCTGTATTTTAGTAATGTTAGATATGTTATCTCCATACCAAATACACATTAATTTCTGTAAATCAACTTTGACTCTTTCAGTAAAGATAATTAAGGTCAGATGTAAGAAAGAAGAGATTAATATTTATTGAGCATCTATTATGTCAGGCACTATTGGATCTTTTATATGCATTAAGTTGTTTAATTCTCATATCAACCCTGATGGAAAATATATGCACACATGTACATACTTATGAATCTAAACTTGGGTCTTTTACGTTAGATTTAGAGACTTGAAATTTAGAATCTAATCTGTTAATAATGATAGTGTTGGGTAAACTTATGTGTGTTACTCAGTTTTGCAAACCTCAGTTATTGTAAATACACATATTAATTAAATCTATATCATAGAGGTAAAATTAAAATTAAATGAAACAATGTATAGCCCAATACCTAATGACATGGTCAGTATTTAGGAGAGAAGAAGGAGACATACCTAACTTAATTTGGTTGTTTTTGTCCCCATAACGTTATACCCTGAGAATTAAACAGTAACTTTGCAATAAAAGTTGTCATGTCTAAAACAGGAATCAACGGTGCTTTTCCCTCTGAAGGGTGCACTGGTAAATATTTCTGTCTTTTTCAACAATTTAACTGTGTCATTGTGAGAAAAAAAGCATCTGTAAGTGACGCATAAACACACCGACAGAGTTGTGGTCCAATGAAATGTTATTTACCAAAATATCCAGCAAATTAGACTTGTAGCGTAGATGTCAGTTTGCAAGGAAATTCTCAGTCTGAAAGTTTTTATGTTATTTGGTAATATATAATCATCGACTAAATTTAACATTCAAAATAAAGACTTTTTCAATCCTGAATGAGGTCTAGTTTTAGATTGCTGTTAATAGTTTTCTGTCACTCTCATTCAAAATATCTTCCTTCAGCTGACATTAAGATCATCTAAAGTTGCTTATAATTACAATGTTGGTGGAAATGAACAAAGAAGTTAGGGTACAATAAGTTAAGTTCAAAAACATTAAGTGTGGAGAAAAAAAAATCTCAACTTAGGTCCCTCTTCTTGGTTGTCATGTTATTAGGTACAATAAATCAACATGATAGATTTGTTACATTTTGAAACTGGGTGCCTCAGAGGGCAATCAGAGTTCATCTTATCCCTGGAAAAATCCCCTGCTTATCTGTGGGTTACACAAACCTTTGGACACTCCTCTGCCACTCAGATGTTCTAAGTTCAAAGCTTTTTTATTTTATTTTCTGCAGAAGATTCTAAATGAACTTAAAACAATCGTTTAGATGGAGGGACTTAAAGACTGTTAGAGGAAAACACTGTATGAAGATGTTCTATGTACTATCTTTTTTATTTTATATGTCATCTTAACTCTGCTTTAGAATCACTTCCCTTTTGATTATACCCAAAAGTTCTTTACACAATAAAGTATTCAATACTATTTTGAGAGATCTTGTTCTAGATATCCCAACACTGTTTAACTTAATATGTTCTGGCCCAGTGTAGGCAGATGAGAGAGGACTTACAAAAAGGGGGGGGGGAGCTTGAGGGAATAAACAAGAGGAAAATTATGGATGTTTTGTCAACATTTTTGAGACACATAAAAATATAATAATTTTATTTGGTGTTATCCGCTTTGGTCTAGTCTGTCTCTTACACCAAGAAAAATGAACCCTAGCAGTTTGTTTATTGTCCAGTGATTTTTTATTTTATTGTTATTTCTTTTTTATCAACAAGTCTTGAATACTTTAGAAGAACATTGACTTTTTAATCTAGAGTGATCTAATAAGGGCACAATTTTCATGAAAGAAAAGGCTTCATCATTCCTGTCTATAATCTCCTGATTTACATCCCCTCAAAACACAAAGATGTCATTGAGCCCTATAGGCAAAAAGTAGCCCATGTGTGTATACCACTGGAACATTTTGTTTCCCAGGCAGATGACTAAAAATACGTGACAATGACACTAGCTCCCGTAGTGTCTTCAACTCTATGAAGCCCATCTGATTTCTTCTGAAGTTCTCAACTCTTACCTTTCAGACAGCTTTCAGAAGCACAGGGTTTTCTTCCTTTACCTGGAACAACTTGAATTTCGTACCATCTCTTGAAAATAGTAGTTTTAAATAATGTATTATCAATTCTAGAGGTATAATGTCTCAACAATTAAACAATCAAGAGAGGAGGAGCTCCTGGCACTCTGCTCGCTCCTTGCATCTGAATACCCATATTCCATCTCCCTAAATCCAAGAAATGAGTAAGAACACTCCATTTAGCAGATGGTACAATGATACCCGCAAGGGCTTCTATCAACTAGTTTCCAGTTCCAAAGAATCAGCACAATCAGCACTGAAAATCTGGTCATGGAACACATAAAAATTTACCACTTCCTGAGCACTGCAAATATTGGCAAAGTATTGCAAATACTTTAGCATTTTGTTCATAGGTTGCTATACTTAAAACAACTATACTTATTTGACAATATTAATATATATATATATATATATATATATATATATATATATATATATATATATTATGTATGTTCAAAGAATTGGACAACATGCCTCATTACCACCAGCTCAAAGGCAAAAACGCAAATAGAGCCAGAGAATATTTACAATCACATAACCGAATAGCTAACAGGATATACTTGTGTTGTTCCAAGATTCTGCAATGTGGTTAAAAATTAAAATGTCTAAGGCATGAAGGAAATTTGACTGTACTCAATGGAAATTAGACCTCAGGACGATAAGAATTGTGAAAATCAATACTGACACTATACTTCAAGTCCATTTCACTTAGTTCCTCTGGCTAATATATTTAACATAAGAATAATGGTTGAAAACTCAGTATATATTTGTATAAAGTGCTTAGACCAATCTAATTATATTGTGTTTGTCTAAACACACTAAAATATGGTGGTTTACTTTGTTTGTTTTTCAAATCAACTTCAAATTTAATACCTTCAGCCTGTCCAACCATAAAAACTTGCAAAATTGAACCTTACCATTTCTACATCACACACAGAAAATGACTGAGCGAGGTGGTACACGCTACCTGCACTCAGAGAAATGAAGGGTAGCAAATTCATCCTTTAACTTTTCAATCTTTTAAAATTAAAAAAAATTGTGTTTTGGTAGTTTCTAAAAGAGGACAAGCCCTAATATCTTACTGACAACTCTTGTCCTTCAAATCTTTTTTATTTATTTAACATTATTTTTGCACAGGCAAAAGTATTACTCACAATCACAGATACCATTAAAATGGCAATCCTTGACACAAGGAAAATGATATCATTTTTTGTACTTTTTTGTCACTTTGAAACTCTACTGCAACATGAATTCTATGGAAACACAAAAACAAGGGAAACCAAACAGGAGGTTCTGCATTTTTTTTTTACTATTATCAGCAGGAAATTTAGCTTAGGAAGTACAATAAAACCTTGGCCATTGAAGACCCTTAGGGAATAGATCTTTCCAGAAACCCAAGCTTTTGGAAATCCCTGAAAGAAAATTCCCAAGAGTCTTGGACCTAAATTATTTTAAATTGAAACATTCTGAAAATATACTAGGCATTCTTTGCATGTTAATATGAATTGATTATTTCTTAATTAGTCAAAATCATTTTTAACACAAATCATTTACCTTAATGCTACACAAATGTCCTTTGATTCAACCATGGAATGTAGAACACTTCTACAGTTAATTAAATCACCCAAGTGTGTGTGTGTGTGTGTGTGTGTGTGTGTGTGTGTGTGTGTGTGTGTGTGTGTGTGTGCGTGTGTGTGTGTAGAGGGGGTGGTTGTGTTAATTGTGATTTTCTTAGGAAGATTTTCTGTCACTTTTGCTGCATTCCATTTTAATAAATTCTCCTTTTCCATTTAGTTTGCAGAAATGAATATGAATAAAAGCAAGATTTTAAAGCTGTGTGTTGTGAAGAGGAAAGAGGACATAGGAGAAAAACCGGAGTTGTTCCACAGAACTCGATGACCTGACTTTATCGTACGAGCTTTGCGATGCCTCAACAAAATGAAAATCAAGTTCATGTACTTTATTTTATAGTCTGGATTCAATTTGCGTTCTTAAATGTGTAGACACAGCCTAAGACAGAATGGTTAGAACAAATCTAAAAATAATAGAACTATATAAACGTGCATGTGAAGTCAATGATAATTTATACCCTTGAGGATAATTTTTAAAAATATGCCCATATTCAAATTTCTATTGGATTTGAGACTGCCTTAATTTATTACTTCAAAAACTACCAAGTTAAATATCAGCAATTAATGCATTAATCCAAGAACTATATGCTAAATGATAACCACATGCAGGAACTGTCTCGCGCTGAATGTACAAGTAAATCAAACCATATTGACATGCTTATTCTTTACCAAATTTTATTAACATAGCTGTTATTTATTTAGTTATTCATTTATGTCAGGATTTATTAAGCGTCTTTTATCTCCTGGGACGATGCCAGGTCTTGAAAAATTAAGATGAACAAAAACACACATGACCCTGGCTATTGTGTAGCCAGTGAGTTCCTGGGTTAGGTAGACAATCCAACATTTAAGAAATACACAAAAATATACTATGGTCAGGATAATTAATGTGCAGGGAGCAAGCACAGGGCCCCAAGAGTACTTATAACAGAGAATGGGGACCTCAACTGAGATGTTAGTGAGTCTTCTGCCAAGAAGTGAAGTTTCATATAAAAGTAAACGAGCTAACCAGATAAAAGCTAAGACTAGAGTCTAGCTGAGGAACACATGTGAGGCCCCCACAGAAGCCTTTGGGATGAAACTCACAGGAAGCAAAACAATGGAACAGAGTGATGCGTGGAAGTCTAGACAGGCGGAGAAAGGTGGTTAAGTCATATAGTTCCTCTCAGAGATACAGGTTTCCACTGAAGGGAACGGGAACCCATTAAACAATAAATTACCTTTAAAGAATAATGTGAATGTCTAATAGACTAATTTTATATAAAAATATGGATGCAAGCCAGGTGGGATGATGCATGCCTGTAATCATAGCTAGTTGGGAGGCTGAGATGGGGCAAGCTCAACTTCACGTTCAGCGTGGACCACATGATGAGTCGCCTCTGAAAACAACAGCAGTGACACGTGAATGGCTTCACATTTTACGTGGAATATAAAAATAGAAAAACCTTGAAATGTTCACCATGGCCCTTTTAGCTACCCCTATTGCACTATAGAACCATATCCCTGGATATGAGCACCTGTGAATATTTTATTCTACAAAATAAATTTACAACTTGTGTTTCATGTTTATTTACTCGTGAGAGCATCAGAGGATAGTCTGCTGATTGTAGCGTAAACCATGCGGAGAAAAAAAGAAAACGTATCCAAGTAGATCAGAAGATACCAAGAACATCACATCCACAATGGAAAAGATGGATGCCAAAATTGGAGGGGAAAAAGGAAGTTTCAACAATGAATGATTCCAGAATAAAGTGGAATTGATGGATTATCCAATGAGTTTAACATTTACACAGTGGATAGTAGCATGAGTAGGCACTTAATAGATGCATCAAAGAACTTGAGGAATAAACAGGAGGTACACTGGAAGCTAGGTAAAAATTTTTAGAAAGTAATTATAATGCATGTATAAAAAGAAGAAACATAATTACAAGATACTTTGTAGTTCAGCAGAGGCTACTGTATGTTAATATGCAGAAACAAATATGAAATGTGAGGATAAAGGGAAAGTGGTTGTGTGCGTGTCTGTGTGAGTGTCTGTGTGTGTTATAATTAACTCTTGAATCCAGAGATTACCATATCCAACAAAATAACCCAGACTCGAAAGAGAAATATCGCGTGTTCTCCCTAATATGTAAAAATCTAAAAAAAAAGATGACATGGAAGTAGGAAGGACAGTATTATCAGGCAAGAGGATAGGAGCAAGGATGTGAGGGAGGGTGAACGAGGGATGGGGATGACCAACATACTATATTTATATTGTAAAATGTATAGGCATTAATAAAGATATTTTAAATATGATTAAATATCCACACTTAATATCTTGTATGCCTAAGTATAATCTTGGCAAGGTCACAATAAGAACATCACTTTCAAATATAGATTTAATCACCAGAAAAAAATATTTCAAACTCAGCAGCTCAAAGATATGTAAATATCAAGTGCAGAAAGAAAAGTGCTTATGTTTTTGTTGATAAAATTTACAGGGCAATTTGGCATCTTAATAAATATATGTATTGCTTTCATAAACATTAGCTTGAAGTAAATATGCACAAATGTTTCTCAAATTATTTTAATTTTCTCATCATTATGAACAAAAAATTGGATCTATCATTCAGACAAAATTAAAAGCAAGTTAATGTAAGTCATTTTCTAAATTTTTATCTGGAAAAGTCATTTTTTCTTTCTTTTTTCATTATTTTCTTTTCTAGAGAAGTTTAGGAATTGCTAGCACTGTGCTCATGGACATTTTTTTGAGATGTGTGCATAAATGGAAAATATTTATCTTGAAATTCTGCCAATAGATAACAAGTGTGGAAAGGAATAACTTTGAACTCCATTATTCTGAAATAGATACACAAAGGCAAAATGTGGTTCATGGAGGTCAGCTTCATGACTCAAGTTGCAATAGACACAAATCTATCCACTCTTGTGAAGCTTCAAACACATGCTTTCTGCACCTGAATGATATGAACTCTCTTACACTTAAGGAAATATTACCATCTCTGGCTTACAAATGTTTAAAGGCCAGAAAGTTAAATGAAAAAATATTGCTAATTATGCCTAATTAGTCTTAAAAGGTCTATACAAGCATGCGGTTACCTGAAAGGCTATTTAACTTAGGATTCTTACTCAAATTCATGAATGTTTTTTTCACAAAGGAAGGTCAGCTGTTAAATTCTCACTAGTTGTGTGTAGCTCTATGGTGGAGCTCTTTTTCCAGAGAAAGAGTTTGGAACAAAATGAAACAAAATCAGTAACTTTAAATTTATTTTTGTAATCACTAAAAAAGTTCTATCAGTCAAGGTAATTGGGAAATATTAATAATAGAAAAGCAAGAAGTGTCAAACATAAATTAGATTCAATGCCATCGGTGCCAAATTATTCACCAAACTTCCTTTTGTCCCTTGTGTAAGGCTGCATTATTGCACTAGCCAAAAACATTTTTCCCACTATTTTTACTAATATATATATATATATATATATATATATATATATATATATATATATATATTTCTGTAATACTTAGTGTTTACAATGAATTTGGGTATTTCATGCACATATGTATCATATCAACTTTACAGTCCCTTCGCATTTTTGACCCTCCCACTGCCAAAAACATTTTATAAGAAGAAAGTGTTAGTAGTCACATGATAATCTCAGAACTGAGGGATGCAGAGTTCTGACAGGAACCAACAGAGCCTCAGTGTGTTTGGTCATCAGCCTAGCTGCAAATAACAACAATGACTCTGCTTGGGTTAAGCAAAAAAACAATTTACTGGAGAGTATCAAGAGTTAACAATGTCAATTTGAAGTCATGGACTCTTAACTGGTTCCTGTTCAGGAAAACATCTGCCGGTGGCTACAAGAATCAGAACAGAAAGATCAGCAAAACCTCACCTTGGAGTGTCTTCAGGGCCACCCTTTTAGGAATTATTACTATCTCTGGTTTACAAATGCTTAAAGGCCAAAACGTTAGATAGAAAAATATCCGAAAAATACTGCTAATTAAGCCCAATTAGTCTTAAAATGTCGGTGACAGCATGAGGTCACCTGAAAGGCTATTTAACTTCGCATTCTTACTCAAATTCATTAATATTTCTGATAAATATATTTAGGGCCCCTTCTTTACCATGCATGGAAACCAAATAGAATGGGAAACTGAAAGCTCTACCACCCTCGTCCCCTAAAAATGAGAAGAAACCTTTTTCGAAGGATCGGCGTTGTACAAACAGCATTCCACTGTGCTCGCTTCTGGGATGAAGTCTAGCATGGATCCTTAGATGGTAGGAAATGAGTGGTAGTGTCTGTCATGGATTGGGCTCTCAGGGAGGCTGGAAACTAGAGCTCTCACCAGCCCATTTGAGAGACGGGCTTTGCAACACAGGAAGGCCTACACAGTCGAGAAGAGAGATACAGTGGTCTTGAGGAGGCGAGAAGTATGGTAAACGTTGAATAGTCAAATGTCATGGTAGGTGTCAATCTGTTCCATCTCAAACTGTGACCACCAATGCATAGACTGTGCTAGTCAAATCACCTTACAGAGCAAGTTTTGTGGTATAAAATACAGACTTACATTTAATGGACACATGGTAATAATAAAAATAAAATGGGCCACAGAAATACCATTTTGCAAGGCAAAATGTAGATTGTGCAGTGAAAGGAGGATTACTGTCAAGGCCTGACTACATAGTGAACTCAGCACCAACCTGTACTACAGAGCAAGAGCCTGCCTCAAGAAAGAAAGAAAGGAAGGAAGGAAGGAAGGAAGGAAGGAAGGAAGGAAGGAAAAGAAAGGGAAAAAAGAAATGAACAACTCAGTTATTTCATCTAATAAACATCTTAGCTGACATTAATATTTCCCCCACTTTACTAATAAAGAAACCAAGGTTTAAAAATGTTGAGGACTTTACCAGGAAGTGGGTAGAGTTGGACACTGAAAAAAGCAACCTGAAAGAACACTAAAATTCTGGAGAGAGAGAGGCTGAAATTGCAGCCCCCTTTCTATCATAACATTTTGCTTTCTGAGATTTGATTTCTTTATCTGTAGAACAAGAATGGGAACTTGTCTCCTACTTCCGCTATCTGCCTATTTTCAGTGTCAAACACGCTACACCATGGCCTGAACTCCAAGTTCTAATTAATATTTCAGATGTTATTAGAATTAGTAATTCAAAAAATGCTTCCTTAGATCCTGAGTACTGTGGCTTCGTGCTGTTTTATAAGCATCCCTCGTGCGTCTTCTCTACCTATCTCGTCTCTTCCTGCCGGTGACAATTCTTGCTCATGCTACTCATTCCCTATCGTATACTATGACTAGAAATGTTCACACCCTCAGCTCCAGGAACAGGTCTTAATTAGCTTCAATCAAAATTCCTATCTGATTTTCCTGACTTCAACAATTAGCTCAGGGAAGAACATGTCACCCAATCAGTATCAGCCTGATAATAGATATTTTCTCAAAATGATTTTTTTTTTCTCTTTTCGACAAGCTGCCAGAAGAGATCTTGCTCTTTCTTTAGGTAATAACAGCAAGAACAGAAACAACAGCATAACAGATATCTGAATTCTATAACTCTTCGCTTCTGTCAGAGGAGAGCTGGACAACGGCAGAGAACCCGCCTTCTTGCGCCTGAAGAAAGGGCGATTGAGAGACGTTGAGACGCAGAAACAGAACCTAGGACCCCAGCGACACTATCAAAGTCGAGAAGCTGTTGTAGCTGGAAGTTAGATTTTCCTCTGGATGTTTTGGTTGCATGGGAGAGTACATTTCTTTGTTTCTTGACTAGCTTAAATTAGATTCCTTAGGGCTTAAAATGCTTATAACAGAGTAATACATAAGTCCTTCAAAATACTTTCTAGCTCCACTAACATCTTGGTAAAGTCCTGGACATTTTTAAACCCTGATTTCTTCATCAGTAAAATGGAAAAATAATGCATTTCCTACTAGACTCGAATCAAAATAGTAAAGACAAAAGATTCATCTAACCTGAATTCTTTATTTTGTAGGTGGAGAAAAAATGTTTCATAGAGAAACAGCTGGTCTAAACTCTGTTAATTTTTTGCAAAGCTAGAATCCACACATTCTGAGTTGGATGTTTCGTTTTATTTTGCTTTGTTTTTTTACTTATTAATCTGTAATAAAGATATTGCAAAGTTATCTTTCTATTTCATTCAGCATAAACCTTAGATTAAAATCATTTGAATCCCTTAAGTGTTAAGAAGTGATCTATCCTTCGCAGATGAATTTGATTTTGGGGAACAATCAAATGTCATTTCAAGTCAAGTGAGTAGTCAAACCAAGAAATTCCTATTTTTGTCCAAAAGGACAAAATTTTGTACCATCAAAGTAATAAGACTAATCTTATTTTTTCATATAGTTTGTATCTCAGCTTTGATGTCCTTATATTAAAATAAAATTAACTTTCTTTTTTGGAGTGTTATTATTCATAATTTGATTCTGTCATGTTCTCAAAATTTTAAAACAGTGCCTGTTAATATTCCAGGCAGTTAAGGCAATAACAATGATACCATGTATCACTAGACGTAACTGAAAAGGAAAAAAATGTAATTTAAATTGGTAATAATTTGTTGAATACTTGTCATACAAAACACTGAAAGAGCCCTTGATATAAAAGAAAGAAATGCATAGCATAGATTACTTATTTTTCATCCCCTATTTAAATGAAGAGAAAGAAAGCAGAGACAGAT
Organism: Ctenodactylus gundi; assembly: GCA_004027205.1. NCBI lineage: Eukaryota > Metazoa > Chordata > Mammalia > Rodentia > Ctenodactylidae > Ctenodactylus > Ctenodactylus gundi. Next base: position 170,713 of record PVKB01001981.1, read on the forward strand.
CAAATGAACTTTGTAAAGACTCTTAAATCCCAATTGTCTTGGTAAAGCACCACATATATTAACATTCCACCCTGATAAAATTAAAGGCAAAATAAAAGGCGCTCTAACCAAGCTAGGGAGTGAACTGGCACCACAAATTCACAATGCACACTCACTAGCATGGCCTAGAATGTGTATAGTTACCGTTGTATTTAATTTCAGAGCATTAAAGAGGAATGTTAATATGAAACTTGGAAGATGAAAAGAATGATATCATCTAGCAATCATGAAGATAATGTGAATCAGAAGACCTGCAAAAAACAATATGAAACTTTGTAAACCTGTAAGGAGGAAAATATCATTGTTAGTTTCATCCCAGCACTGTGTTATAAAATATTGTTCAGTAGAAGGACACCAACCCCTTTCCACAGGTAAGAACATATTCTAAAAAATGAGGTAGAGTGTCCAAAACACGGGAAGGGGGACAGTTCATGAATCTCAGTGCTTATTTATGATTCCACGTTCACTGTGCTGCTCAGGCGTTCACCTGGTTGCCTAGATGGGTTTCCACAGGGTAGTCACTGAGGCAGGGATAACCCTCCGTTCCCAACCTTTCTGGATTCTGCCAGAGATCTGGTGCCTTGGGCATATGCAACTGGTTTCCCGGGAGAAACCTTGCCGTAGATCGAGGAACTGGCACTCTTTCCAGGTGTAAGCAGACATGCGGAACTGATATTCAGGGTCATGAGAAGGATAGACCCGGTGTTGACAAAGGACAGAAGTGAGATTTGTTATACTAGGTTTTTTAATCAAATAATAAATTATTGAGACTTTATTTTTGACTCAAAATTGCTCTTTTTCTAGTATGCATTTTTAAAGCTTAACAATCCCATTCGGTGTAGAGAATCAGTCCATGTGCATTATCACTTCTTGGTCATTTTCACAGCCCCGCCCTTGTTCTACTTCTTCACTTTTCTGTAGTCCAGACCACCTTCCGCTCACCACAACGTCTGTCCCCCTGCTTCCTACCATCTATGTTTATTTTGCTCTTTTCCTTACACTTTGGGCTCCTCATATTAGGGAAACCATATGAATTGTTACCTTCTGTGTCTGATTCATTTTGCTAGTCAAAGCACATCATTTTTCTACAGATGACTGATGGTTTTAACGAAGTAGAACATGCTAGAACTTCCCACTCCTCATAGTCAGAACTACCATCAACCAGCGCTGTAATCCCAGTGTGCAGGGGCAGCATAGGTGGCTTTCTTTGGCTGTGGATATTTCACAGGAAGGGTAGTGCTACATACTTCAGTGAAGAGGATAGAAATACGCAGGGGCTGTGTGTACACAATGTGGCCATGTGCATGGTTAGAGACACACACCTGATGCATCTGGGGGATGGCAGGTGTTTGATGGTCCTATCTTGCATCTAACATTTCTTTCTCCCTTCCTCTGAGTGAAAATTAGAAAACTCACAAATGCACCATGAACTGAAAATTTTCATGAACCATTAAGCTAAAGGAGCCAGACTTTTAGTGTATACTTCAGAGGAGAAAGGAGTGAGAGCCAGCAGATGGGGGACCCTCATGGAGTTGTTCTGTGTAGTGCGCATATACGGAGAAAGAGGTGGTTAGCATTTTAAGGGAACCTCGGGGTATATGCATTTTCAGGAAAGTTTCTTAAAGTGACCCTGACATGCTCCTTTCTCTTAGGAAAGGATCCTACAATATGGAGCTGTAACTGCATGAAATGAAAAGCTGTGGTCAATAGACTCTGTGGTGAGCTTGGGTAGTGCACTATTTCAAGTCGTGCAAGTTGATTTTATTATCAAAACAAAACACTAAGAATTTTGGATAATTTACAGTGGCTGTCAGGTTTCTCATCTGTCATTGTCAAAATGATCCACATCAATATCTTATCACAACGAGATGACAGCGGCGCTCCACTGGGCCATTTTGGAAGTTTACCTATCATAGCATATGGATGACATTGAGTTCCCATTATAACAACAATTTTTATTTTCACATTTCACTATCAATATCCAAATTTTGATTTAAATTTTATGTTTCATGTGTGTCATGTTTGTAATGATAAATCTTAAAATATGCCAATTACTTCCATAACTCCAATGTGGAAAAAAAAGGGTGCTGAAATGTGGGATGGGGCTGTGCAGTCATCTTCCAGGGACTAATAGAAAATTATCCTTGTATGATGATAACAACAAAATTAATAACACCTTACCATTGTGGAAACATCTTTGTATCAAAATTAGCCATGATATAGGTGCAAGCACTGCAAATATCTTCTCCTTGCCTTTAGCAATAGTTTGAAGAAAAGGCTGAAATAAAGCAATTCAAATGACTCAATTTAAAAGTACTGGTTATACTAGTTACTTCGTATAGAGAAAAGATCCTTTCTAAGCAAGATGGTTGGTTATGGGATTTTTGAAGACATGTGGGAGGTAATTCCATTTTGGTTGTCTTTTAAAACATAATCTAAGGAAAAAAACACAGCTTTATTTATCCTTGTATGTAATTTCCTTTGTTTCTCTGACACTATGAAAGGCTTTCAATACCAATCTCTATCTATGCTTAGTAAATCTAAGAGGAGTGATAACTAACAGGTGGATTTTCTGAGGACGTGCCATTATGGGAAAGGGACAAGAAGGAAATATTCGTTTGACTGTGCGGTGTGCGTCAGTCGGGATTTCCAAGGAAAATAGAAAGCGTCTAAGGCTTTTCAAGCTCAGGGAATTCAACTGGTACACAGGTGGTTGTAGTAGTAGTAGTAGTACTTGGGGGGACAAGGTCTAAAAGATGTCTGCGAAGCACTTGAGAGATCATCCCTAGTGAGAAGTCTATCCCAGCCTGGGGGCAAAAGGTGCAGACCAATCAGGATTTTAATGAAGTCCAGAATGGAGGGCCAAGGAGCTGAGGGGGCTGGCTGGTTGAATCAGGCAACTGAGAGAAAGCAATGGCCGGTAGGTGATGGACTCGGGAAGAGATGCGGCCACCACCCGACCAGCGGAGCAGGGAAAGAGGATTCAGTCAGTCTTGTCCTTGTCCTTGCTTCATGCCACCCCTTAATCTATATCCAGTATTTCTCACTAACCAAACTACCCAGAGGCCAAGAAGGAAAGAAACAATGGTGATGTTCCCTGGAATACACAGGAAAGAAGGAGTAGCTTAGACAGCAAACAGGTAAGTCAGGATTACATATGAGGGGCTGGAGAAATGGCTCAGCAGTTAAAGTGCTTGGCTAGCAAGTGCTACATCAAGCACTAAGCGCCCGAGTTCGATTCCCCAGCACCACCTTAGCAGGGCGTGGTGGCACACCCCTGTAATCCCAGCAGCATTAGGGAGGCTGAGACAGGAGGAATGCCAATAGTCCCAGACCAGCCTGAGCTCCATAGTGAATTCAGGACCAGCCTGGGCTACAGAGCAAGACCTTGTCACACACACACACACACACACACACAAATATATATATATATATATATATATATATATATATATATATATGCATAGCCATGAAAATCCTTAATAGAAGTGTAATTAATCTAATAATGTATTATAAAACATAATCAAGTAATTAAAATAGGAGTGCTACTGTTATTCATCATTATAAGACCAATAAGTGTAATTGAAAATAGAATAAGTGCAAAAAATGGAGAGAAAACCACATTGGTTAAATGTTTAACAATCTAAGAACAGAAAAAAAAAAAAAGTTCTTAGCCAGAAAAAAAAAAAAACACCAATTGCACAACATTAATAGCCTAACAAATAATAAGTGATGTAATTTTTAAGAATTCCCATTAAATCAAAAGTATCAGGCTGGAGGAACAGCTCAGCAGTTAAAGTGCTTGCCTAGTGAGTGCTTAGTACCCGAGTTTGATTCCCCCCTACACCATATAAGCTGGGCGTGGTGGCTCATTATACCTGTGATCCCAGGACTTGGGGACTGAGGCAGGAGGAGTACTGTGAGTTCAAGGCTAGCCTTGTCTCCATAGTGTGTTCATGTTCACGACCAGCCTAGAGTACAAACCAGGACTCTGTCTCAAAAAAAAAAAAAAGTTGTAAAAGTAATGTCTACTTCCTATTAATTCAGCAATACAAGAGAGACCATAATAGTAATTTTTAAGTAAAGACATATATGATTAGAAAAGGAAGACAAAAGGTGTTATTATTTAAATATATCTTGATTATTTTTACAGAAAAAAGAACAGAAATTCTGCAGGTAAACTATTAGAACTAATAAGAAAGTTTAACATGTTTCCAGAATACAAAATAAAGATCAAAATTCAATAGCTTTCCCACACACTACTGCTGCATAATGGGAAATCAAAATTGTCAAAGGATAGGCACATAATCGCTGTGAAAATTGTGAAACACCTAGGAGTAAACTAGCAAAATTATCAAGTATTTTATGCAGACAATTTTAAAAGTTATTCTAAAGAGCTTGTCATGAAAATGTATGTGTATTATATGTTCATGGAAAGAATAACTCAGTAAGGTACAAATTTTCTACCAAATGTGCTACAATTTAAAAGACAAAAATCTAACACAGTTCTTCACCAGGTTAATAAAAGAACTCACAAATTTATGTGAAGATATAAGTGAACAATAAAATACAAGACTATTTGGAAGAAGAGAGACTGAACTTGCTCAGTATGATATCCAAGCTTGCTTTGTTTAACTATTAGGACTAGATAGTATTAACACAGGGGTACCCAATATAGATCAGTGGAACTGAATAGAAAGCCCCCAGATAATACCAGAGTTCTATGTAGCCAAGAAGAAATTACTACATCAGGAAAGAAGAATAGATTAGTCAATAAGTGTTGTTGGGACAATTGGCTTTCCACATGGGAGGAAATACAATTATATCCTTGCTTCATGCCATGCATGAAATTAAACTCCCTATGGATTAAGCGACACACAATAAAAAGTAAGAATCTAAGTGATTAAAAGAAACTGGATCATCTCCTACATTTCTATGTGAAAATAAAGAATTTCTCTAGACCACTTTATTTAAGATTCTGATCAAATGCCACATTTGTGGTCAAATTTTTCCAGAATAAGGCATCTATAACCCTACACCTCCTCTGTCACCTGATTTTATCTTATATTTTATTTGTTTTATATAAATGCTTTTGTGGACTCAGTATGAAATAAACACTCGTATACTATATAGTAGTAGATAGTATGTAATGTATGTGCCCATTTAATTCCTCAAGATGACTTGAAGGCATTCAATGTCAAGTCAATGGCATTATTATCACTCCCATTTGCAGAAGATGAAACTGAGGTACAGAGAAGAGCTTGAATGACTGCCCTCGGCTAAGAAATGGGCAGAGCCAAATGCATACAATGGTGCTCTAAAGTCTGTGATTGTCATCACCATGTTGCTGCGCCATCTTGCCTTTTAGACTTCTGTAGAGTACTACTAGCAATACCACGTGGGTAAGACTTGTGTCATCTCTCCTTGCTTTAGAGTTTATCTTTTCAACCCAATTAGAAGCTTTTAAAATAAGAATTGTGCCTTGTGTTCTGTTATAGCTTTCATAATGTCTACCCAGCAGTGAAATTTAAGATTTATTTGTTGATGAGGAAAACTGTGGTGTAATAATTTCCCTAATCAACTACTATGTTATAAGTAGGTTTTCAATTTTAACTCCCAAATGTATCTATGAGTGTTTTTAATATCTCAGAATCAACATCTTGTAGCACACAAGGCAACTGTCTATCCTGTGGCTGGCGGAGGAGCCAGCAGAGTGGAGTAACTCCTAGAGACAAGTTATGAGGCATGACAAGAAGGGAAAAAAAAGATAGGCTGCATGCAATCCTCCTCAAAATACTCTCCCATGGGGCAGCCACATTTCCAGGTCCCCCTTCTGACTAGCAGACGCTTTCCCCTCCTACTTTCCCCTTCTATAATTTTCCCAATAAAGTGTTCTCATCACAACCTGCAGAGGAAGAATACTCTTCCTTTCTTCACACACACGTATCCTGTCATCTGTCCCACTGGCCGAAGCAGAAAGTCCTTTTTCTTGAGTGTCAATTCATGTGCTGTTGTGGTTGCCTCAATCTTCTGAATCAATTAGACTTATTTATCTTTCACAGTCATTTTGCCAGATGCAGTGAGTAAGGTGGGTGAAGACGCACTGCAATGTTTTTATTCAACAGAAATTGCTACAAACATTTGATTAGTGGGGGATGATCACAAAATTTAAAAATGAATTACACTAAAAGACACATTGTAATTGGTCCTCTTCCAAATACTAAAAATACTTCTCTCTCTCTCTCTCTCTCTCTCTCTCTCTCTCTCTCTCTCTCTCTCTGTCTGTCTCTCTCTCTCTGAACACACTTATCGCATCCTTCTCAGGAATGAATCTTTTACCATAGTTTTTACTTAAATATTCACTGCATATTTTGGTCACCCCTTCTAGGTATCTCATGTCGAAACAAAACAGGAACTCACAATGTCTCTCCTAGTCTAACAGTGCCTCTTTGCTTGGAGATGTAGAAGGTAACAGTTGTTCCAATTTGCCTGGGTCCATCCTGGGTTTTGTTTCAGCACAGTTTATTGTTCTTGAAGACCTTTAAGAGTCTTCCGGGGACAGCTCAGTGGTTAAAGCACTTGCCTAGTAAGCGCTAAATCACGCACTAAGTAACAGAGTTTGATTCCCCAGCACCATGTAAGATGAGTGTGGTGGTGCATGCCCATAATCCCAGGACTCAGGAGGCTGAGGCAGGAGCATTCATGAGTCCAAGGCCAGCCCAGCCTCTATAGTGAGTTCAGAGCCAGCCTGGACTACAGAATAAGACTGAAGAAAGAAAAGAAAGAAAGAAAGAAAGAAAGAAAGAAAGAAAGAAAGAAAGAAAGAAAGAGAGAGAGAATGAAGGAAGGAAGGAAGGAAGGAAGGAAGGAAGGAAGGAAGGAAGGAAGGAAGAAAAGAATGTCTGGTATTTTCTAGGAGTGGGGTCTCTGAAGGCACCTCTCAGGAGTGAGGCTGACTGGTGAGGGTGGGGATATTTGGGAGGTCAGAGGAAACATCCCCATTGCAAATGCCATATGAAATTGAGCCTGGTGTTGCAATATATTTGGATATTTCAAGAGAAAATGTGAACCTTTAAATATCGGGGGTTCTGCTGAGATAGTTTTGTTTTAATTTTGAAAAACATGGTGTGGATAAGCTTTGGCTTTGACGTGCTAGTTTAAAAAGGTCTTCTCCAAAAGGCTTTATGTAAGTCCTAGTTCTCTGAGCTACCACAGATGTCTCCATCCTGTAAGAGAAAAAACAAAACTGGGGTTGTGGCAAGGGGCTTTGCACCTGTGTGGCTTTGGGGACATCACCGCATGCTTATGTTGTCTCATCTATAAGATAATAAGCGTAAAACATAATGTAGAGGTCGTGGTTGAAATACTCTGGTGCTCAAAAATGCTGAATTTCTAATCCTGGTGCTGATTTTTTGTTTTTGCTGTTTTTTTTTTTTTAACAACACCATCCATTTTGTGCATCATAAAAGGGAATTATATATGCAAAATTTGCTTTCCATAATTGTATTATTTCTTTATTTCTTAAGTATGTGGTTTCTAGTAGATGTGCTATTAAAGCCACTGAGTAACATTAAATTCTGACCTCAAAGAAAAACGGATAACTGCATTAACTTTGACTCCAAGCATTGACCATCTCTCCCTTTTCGTACATTGCAACCACTGTTGAACATTTCACAGAAGCAAAAATTGGGAGGACATAGACCAGCCTGGTGACTGGATTGGTGCTAGCTTGTGGGTTTGGAGGCATTCCTATTTTACTCCTCTGCTTTTTTCGTTCTTGAATCTAATCTAAAGTGATTACATACGTTTGATATTAAAAAATAATAATGAAAATGAACAAAACAGGTAAGCGAACACAAAAAAATGCCAGAATGAGAACTCAGCAAACCAGAGATGATGCTTACCTAATCTGAGAAAAATGACCACATAGTGGGAAATATATGAGTATGTAATTTAGTCTCCTATACATTTTTCCATTACCTGATATTTTTATACAGAACCTTTATTCATATGTTATTTATGCACTTAGAAATGAATTAACTAAATGTTAAGAAGAATTATTTGCCTTGTAGTTAGAGGAACAGTGCCTTTCTTGATTGGATATTGCCTTTTTAATTTTATACCAAACAGACTCTTAGATATCTGTCCCTGATTCTGTATTTTATTAAAGATGGGCTGGGAGAGAATGTTACTTGTCCAGGTAGCAAAGAATGTTGAAGACCTCCGTTGAACTAACCTGCTACTTTCTTAAACCAAGACTGTGACATTTCTAGTAAGCATTAATTTTTTTCTTTCAGAATGGATGTGCATTTGTGTTTTAAAAAAAGTTTTGATTCACTTCTTTCAGAAAGCCTGAAGTCCATAAATTCTTCAGATGTGAATGTAGGTGACAAAGATATATATTTTCTATCATGTTTATGGCCTAGAAGAGAACATACTTAGTTAAAAATATTTTTATTCTCTCTTTTCTTGGGGAAAGAGTGAGGAATGTTTCATTACCAGTTAGATTATTCTTTGAATATGTATCATAATCTATTTCCGTGTGCAAATTCAACAAGTACATCTCTGAGTGAAGCAAAACATATAAGAAGTTTATTACTTTTCATTTGTTTCCTCTCAAATCAAAAAAAAAAAAAAAAAAAAAAAACCTGGTATCATGCCTCCAAAACCAAACAACATGCATGAAGGGTTTTTTTTTTAATGTGTGTTTTGTGCACCTATCTCTTCAAAAAAGTAATAAACTGCCCTTTAAAAATTACACAAAAGCATTGTTTCTAACTTCCATAATTTTTTATCTGTAGTGTGATCTCCAATTGACTTTGTCTATTATACTTTCTTTCTCATTAAAACGTACACTACGACTTTAACTGGGCATTTCACCATTACCATGAGCGTATCTTTACTGCTAAGAGTTGAAGAGTAGTAGATACTTCCACTCTGCTCCTTTAAGAAAAAAAAAATAAGTAAACAAACAAACAAAATTGTGTTTTGTTGTTTTTCACACAGATGTTTTGAACCTTCATTTTCATGACATATTACTTTTTGTCTATACTGTGGATTGGGTTAAATAGCTAATATTTAAAAGAAAAGAATCATACCTGTTGGTAGGAAGTTGACACTCTGTCTCAGCCTTTGTGCACCCTCTCCCTTTGTGCAGTCAACTTCCGGCGGCACAGCCTATGCCCACCTGTGTCTCCTGAGCCACTGACTGACCCACGGGATTCACAGGGCAGCGCCTCTCCGGCCAGTTCCCTGCAGCTACCGCTTCCTTCCTCTTTGTGTCCTTTCCCTTTCTTCTTCGTTTTTTTCTTCTGCAGCTGCGGCTTACATACCATTCCTTCCTTCTCCTCTCAGGTCCATTCAGGGAGCCTCTTCATTATCTGGGGCTGGTGAATTCTCTAACCTGCCCTGTTGAAACTTGTTCAGAGTCTGGGACAGGAGGCTGAGGAGCCTCCTTATCCCCTTGTTATTGTCTCTCGCCCCCAGGCAAATGCTTCTCTTCTTTGCAAATGTTGCGCCATCTTCTCTTTCCACAATGGCTACCTTTGTGTTCAGAATCTCAGTAACCTGACACATCAGAGCAGGCTGCAAGCCACATTCACACTGTCCTGTGGGTGACATAATGGTCCTGCGGCACTGCCCTGTGACCTCCACAGTAGTCATTCTGTTCTGAAGCCAAGGTCAGGGGCATCAGAGTACTCCAGCTCATGCTCAGGATCCCTCCTAGGGAATTTCCATCCTTTCTATTTGGAGTTCTGCAATCTCTCATTCACATGTGAATCCTTTAGGGAGGATGCTTAGCTATTCCCTAACTGCATACACAAAACAGTGTAATAATTAGAGTCTCTACTCTATAATTTCATTGTAGGCTGGAGTTGTCTCATACCACAGCCAATTGTTAAATTTTAGGAATTTCATGAGTCAGTTGATGTGATGTTGGCTTCTGGAAATTGGCCATGGAGACGTGTTTACATGGCTAAAATCAGCAAACTCTACTAACTAGAGCTTTTATTTTATCCCAGAGATTCTGCTACTAAACATTGACCACGATGTCAATGGCAGAGTACCGATAACGACTCGAGTGGAAAAAAAATTGTACACATTGTGACATTTCAGCTTTGTGAAATATCTGAAAAATCTTGACTGTCCTTGAGAGACCCTATCCTTCAAAAGGATTTTTCTAGGCTTATCCTTCCATCTAGGATGTGGCCATTTCTGCTTCTGACACTTTAAAAACCACAAAGACCACACCAAAAACAGATCTACTAGTAAACAGCATGGGATGGTTTTGTCCCCCCCCCCCCCATAATTAATTACCTATTTGGCTTCTTTATTCTAGGCCTTCCATGATGGCCCATGGTTGAGGTCATTGGGCTACCATCTTGCATCAGAGGAGATAGCTCCATTGTCTGGAGCCTGCCCATGACTCAGCCTCTGAAGCTCCTGCAGCTTTTGCCGTGTCACCCTTCCCCTCAGACCTTGAGCATCTAGCTGACTCATCTCTTCTTTGACCCTTTCCTGGAACTTGGATCCTCTCCATCACACTCTCATTGCTCACAGTCATTTTGTGAGACTGGCAATGAATGAGAATGGGTCCCAGGTGCAGTTACCAGAAAAGAGCGCGCTCCCCAAAGAATCTCAACCAGCGGCACGTCAAGGAATAGAACCCATGCCAGCAAAGACCTGAACCTAGCAATCATCTCACTAACACACGCACACTCATTTGGAAGCTAAAGTCCGTGTAAAGCACACTGCTTCAGCTTTCTTGAACATAAGTCAGGTAGTAATAAAATTTTAACCAAAAAAGTTCAAAATAGAGACAAATAAAATAAAAAACAAAAATTCATTAGATCATACCAGATCCACTTGATTAAAGTTTTCAAGAATCTTCGTTTCTAACCAATTTGTCTCTTTTCTGTGCACCTTTTTTTTTTTTTTTTTTCAATCAGGCTGGCCCTACATGATAAGCTATAAGCAGCACCCAGCTTACTTCCCGAAGGTTGAGAAAGTCCCATAAAAAGAAGCAAGTCTCTGCAAACGTTCTATTTCTTCTGGCAAAAGCAAAACACCTCATTCTGGTGAGTTGGAATCAATTCCACCCTTGCCCCAAGGAGCGTTAGGGCACTATGATCAAAGATTGGCAAATAAATAATGGATGGGCAAAAAGGACAGATGTCCAATAGGGCCCATAAAGGAGAAGAAAGAAAAGCCAGAGTGGCCACTTGCAGGCTACCATTGTGTGCAGAGAGGATGCCCGGTGGTGCACTCCTGCCATGTCCTCCAGCTTCGTGCAGTGGAGAAGCCAGAATGAAAGTTTCAGAGAGTAATAATTGGCATAGCGATGGCATAAATGTTGGCACAGAGAAAACTGATACTTTCCCAGTTGCTCGGGGGCAAAGAAACGGACTCCAAACAGGAACTTCCTTAAATCTTGACATTTTGTTGAAAAATATTTTCTTCCAAGTGTCTTTTTTTAACCTTTAAATGTATCGCTTGATCATTGTCCACAACACAATAATTTCAGAGAAAATGGAGGAAATCAGACGGTGGCTTTAGGCTGACAGGATGACAGAATACCTGGCGGCAGAGGTCTCCTGTTCTTAATTTCCATGATCTTTAGGAGCACATGCTGCTAACACAGAATGGCACGAGTAGTACAATTGTTTGAATCCTAGTTTAATGTGTGCAAAGACTTAATAGGCTACCTTCTGTTCAATCTGTCCTCAAATAGTATTTGCTCTATAATCTGAACTTTGATTTTTTTTTTCTTTCTGTACTAGAAGTAAGATGATTTTCTCCAATGTAATCCAAGCATTCAACATGTAGCATGGCTCAGCCTGAAGTACTCTAATCTCAAATGGCAAAATATTTTTAATGACCTGAAAAGAAAAGCAGTTATTAAATACCACAAAATTCTTAAATAATAGAAGCCAAAGTGAGGGGCAAAGATGTGAAAATAAAATATCTTATTTGAGGTGAACAGAGTTGTGATTTCGTCGAAATTATATTCTGGAATGCACTGAACCAGAAACTCTGGAGATGAAAACCAGAACCCCAAGCTTTAACAAGCCCTTGAGGTGACGCAGGCTAAGGCTCCAGACGCGCTGGGTTTTGTCTTTTAACTTACTATGCCTCTGTGTCATTATGTGGAACCTGTGCAGAGAATCAAGTTTGCAGAATTTCCACAAGGATTAAAGTAGACCAACACTGTTACCATTAATATTACTATTAGTTATAAAACAATAATGCAAATACAAGGTTTTGAGATAAACATATAATGGTATAAAATACTATATCTTATCTTTTCTCCATAATAAAATCACAGACACAAAATCAGTTTTGAGTGATAGCGTAAAATATCAAATTCTCAATGAAAGATGGCAACAAAGAGATTTGTCCATTGTCTAACTCTTTTGATAACTGCTTAATGCCTACAACTCACTACTGCTCTGACTGAATTCATGTATTAAATTTATATTTCTAGAGAACTAGGTAAAGTTCTATAATTTAGTTCCAGAAATTCTTTTTTTCCCAGAATAAGATACAACTTGATTTAAGTATTATTCTGCTCAAAGGAAGAGCAATGAACATAAATATTTCACAAATGCCTTTTCCCAAATAGACCTAATCATATTTCCACTCAATCTTGGGATTCTTCGAATCTCGGACTCACTTTGCAATTATCTACTATCTCCCAGTAGAATCTTGTAAAATAGATGAAATTGTTTTCTGCCATAATTAACTTTCATTTTATCCCAAAATCTAATGAAAAAACTTTTTCATTCTAAATTCTGGTTAAATTTATTTGGAGACTTCTGTCCCTGGATAAAAAGGATGTGGGAAGGAAGGCTCCAGAATGGTGATAAGATCCACATTGGGTTTCAATTAGCTACCTGGAAATTCATCTTTCAGCGACGCTGCATCCTTCAGACTCCCACTACTGACGAGGGAATCTTATTTCTTTCCTTTTCCCCATTAGAAAGAAGTAGAATCTTTACTTGCTTAGTGATTTCTAGACTCTTGAAAAATTGTCGTGGAAATTGAAGAGAACTCAAGTGACCTAAAGTGAAGGAATATTAAGTATTATTCTTTTTCATTCTTTTTATCTCATGCAACTGCGTTTACTGGAGTTACTGAAAAACTAAGACATGAGCACAGCACACAAAGGTTCCCAACCTACCCAAGTTCTGGTTCTACAGACTTAGGGACTGAATAGTCTGCATTTTACTGAGTGATGCAGAAGTGCTACTCTGCTATTACCTAGGTAGCACGTTTGGACAACTTGCCTATTCTCTGAGGCTCTATTTCCAGATCTGTAAAATGGAATTAACCATTATACCTATCTCAGCTTTTATTTGGAAAATTATAAGAACTAACACATGCTGTGCACCTAGAACACAGTGTGTATGCAAACATTTGTCCCTTCACAAGGGGTCTTTCGCAATGCATGTTTAAGCTATACGAAGTGATACCATTAAGATGTGCACCACAAGCATAAATACCCTTTCCTATGATTTCCACAAGTCTATAATTAAAGCAGACTTCACAATATGCTGCTGCCCACTTTCACCCATGTGCTATTTACATTTCTGTCTTGTATTAGTGTTTAATAACCAACATGCATGTTTATGTGTTTGTAAGCACAAGAAGGTCTTTCCTCTACAATCAATTTACAGACTTTTAGGGACCAAGGGCTGTTTTTTGCTTTTTCTGAAATATTTGTTTCCATCATGATGTTTTGTGCATCAAGGGGCTCAATAAATATATATTCCATCCGTGCACTTGCCTCAATAAATAAGGCCACTTTGTGAGGGGATGGGCAGCCCTCTAACTTAACTCTGACTAACTAAAAGGATCAAATAATCTTGCTGTAATTCAAACATGGTCTCAAGTGAATTTAAAATTTTTACTGTGCCTTTTATGTTTGAGAACAACCTAAGAATGATGAAGATTTATTGATGTTTAGGCTTGAACATAGTTCTTAATAGTTTTCAATTATTTTGCACTCTTATATTTTCTATCTGAAGAGCCAGTTACCTAAAAATTTGATGAAGTTATAGTGAAAATATGGGGATGTCCGTTTAGATCTTCCGGTAAGTGACAGGTGATTCACATTCAGGAAAACACAGGAATAGATTTCAAAGAAACCAAGCAAAGAGACATATGACCAAGCAAAATTAACAAAACCTTTTACTGATGCTCTCTTTTTAATGGGTCATAGGAAAAAGTGAATCAACACAGCAAAATAGCTGCAGCACCAACTTTGTTATGAGTCTCAGTGACCTGGGCTGTGTATCTGTTCCATGACCAATTATTGTTTTCTCAGCAAAGAACTAGCTGAGAGCTCTTTGTGGTCTCTATTCAGCCTCTAAGATTGCTCTGCCTGCCTGGGACAGAAGTGGAAATATATAAACAGTCTTTCTGAGCTCAAACTTGAAAGAAAAATCAGTCATCTGTACATGATCTGTGTTAAAGCAAAATGTAATTTTTCCCACTGACAATGTGTTTATGGTTGTTAAGTTATCTTGATTGCCAAGGAAATCTGTTTTGTGTGGCAGGCTTTTCTTACTTAAAATGTCAGATGCCACCTCCCTCCCTTAGACTCAGCTATCCTTTCTACTAATTCAAAAATTGACTTGACTCTCAGCTAGGTTAAAAAAATAATTTCCTGAAAATTAAAAGTCTGGCATAATACTACACTAAAAGTCCATTTATCTTGTCTATTTTTATAAAGCTCTGCTGCAGCATCTGGCAAAATGCCCACTCCCAGTAACAAAGGTCCCCAAGGACATTTGGCAACAGAGACTTTTCTTCTAAGAGCCTGAAAATGATTCTGGGCTTCCTAACACACGGTTTTAAAAGCTTACAATTAGGATTTGTAATCATATCTTGTATATGATCTTTAAAAGCAAAGAGCAAATGAAAATACTGTCGAGGTGAGGTGGCAATAGAATGGCCATGTCCTTGTCATTTCTGTTAAGAGGTTGCCCCCGCCATGTTCATTACATCAGTCAGGGGCTAACTGAAAGCTTGGGATTTCTCTGTTACTATGAAAGATAATGGCTAAAGATTATCTAGATGGAGCCATGCAATGATTCACTCTTGTTTAATCAATTGCAACCTGTGTTAGACTCTACCCTCATCTCAATGTAAACCAGACTAATCTTTCCACTTTTCTGCAGGAAACGATGATGGCATTGTTTATTCGGCTCCCCTGATATTGAGTAAACCCTTTCCTTCTCTTCTCTCCTTCCCCCTACCAATCAGTTGAGGGAAGGTTTCCAGCATCCTGAATCTAAGGCTGACTGGACTTCCCTGTTGATGTCAAGTTGAAGCATTTCACTGAGACTATTTCATGGAGACAATTGACTTCCTTTGTGGTTCTGGAGTGCACTATATAAGTACACCAAATGTACTCTTCTTTCTTGCAGTGAAAATAAAACAGTCTGCAAAGAATTGTTTGCTTGGAACGTTTTTTGAGAAACTGAACATTTGTCTTGAAGAAACTACAGACAAATCTCACTCAACTTGATAGGAGGTTTCCCTTTCTCTGACCACAGTTACAACTTGCCAGATCCTTCTGTGAGCCTGTAGTGAGATAATGCAAAGCCACTTTGTCAACTGAGTGACATTCGAATCAATAATCATTTTGAAGTCAGTGATTTGCTGTTAACGTAGTCCCCATAAAACTAAATATTATTTCATCAGGGAATTTCTTACATTGAAACAATTGATACCAAATTCCAATGTGATTAGAGAATTAGGTTTTTGTTGTTTGCTTTATTGCATTTAGGACATTGGAAGGTTTATTTTTTTTTCTTTATTAAATTAAGTACTTTAGAAGAGTCTGAAACTCTTCTGAGGCATGACCAAAGACACAATTCCATCTGTTTTGTTTTTCTTATTCATGACATAGATGATTTTATTTTAAACAGTGCATGAGTTTCCGCTTAATTTTTTTTTTATGTCTGTCAGAGCACATCATCTGTGATGTTGGATAGTTAACCATAGCACTTTGCAAAAAGACTTAAGAGAAAGTGAAAACCGCTTTGAAAAAAAAGTAAGTGAAAAGTGGAGGTTGGATGCTTATAAGGTTACTGTGTCTCTGTTCTATACTGAGCAAAACTCTTCAGGAACACCCAAGATAGGTGGAAACCTGTTGTCATCCAAATAGCAAGTGCCGGATCCCTTTCCTGGACAGGTGTTGAGTGTCCCCTACTGCATCCAATGTCTCTTGTTAATATTTTGTGGCAGGAATGGAAGCCAGATATAGAGCACCAGTGTCGCCGGAACTCTTTTCTGGGCTTGCACTTTGTTCTCCCTGGTTAAGACTGAGTTGTCTCATTGCAGAAGATTTTGTCACTGTCTTAGTTATTTTCTCATTGTCTCAGGACAGAATATCTGACACTCAACTCACTCAGATCACAGGTAAGCAGCTGTGAAGTGACGGTGTTACATGGCCAGACCTGAACCAGAGAAGGCCCTCCTCCCTCCACGACAAAACAGAGCCAAGTCAGAGAGGGAGGGCGGAGCTATCACACACCTTTCAGGCCCATCCCCAAGCATCTGCCCCTTGCAGCCGGGCCCCTTCTTTCAGAAGTACACAGTACTCATGGGTGCATGAAGCTTTTGGGACCACTCCAGAGCCAAACTACAACATCTACCCTAGTCACTATAACTCTCAAACAGTTTTACTCACCACAGCTTCAGCTTCTATGGACGCGAGGAGTGAAGGCCTGTGGTCCAACAGAGAAACAACAGATTTCACAGAAGACCTACTTTTGTTCAGACTTCTTACCAAAGCAAGCATGAAGTACCCTGGAATAAAAAGTGAAATTCCCAAGTTTTTAATAACAGAAGTTTTAAAAGAAAATCTTTAGCTCTAGGCCACCTGGGCCAAGGCCTGAAAGCACAGAGCTGCTCTTCCTTGCTCTACTGGGCTGGATGAGTCGCGAGGTTCTGCTGAGGGCTCCTTATTCTCCTTCAGAAGAGCATCTGCTATTATACTTTCAGACATTAATCTCACAAGGCCTAACAAGAGAGGATCAGCATCATCAAGAAACCGCATTGCTGAATTGCATATTGTTAGGGTTTTTTTGGTTATAAGCCTCCAGCACTTTCTAGCCCTTAAATTTCTTTCATATATGCCTTAATCCACCACTCCAATGAAAAGCAAGCTTGTGGAAACTCTTTCAAATCATTACGGATTCAAATTCATATGCAATGTATCTGCTGGTTATAATATTTACTCAATACTCATCTTATAGAACACGAATTATGCACCCTGGAAATAATTTGGAGTTGGTTTTCATGATGTTCGTGGTAACATTAACTAACCTCAAATATTTTGAAAAAACTCATAATTACAGAATTACATTTTCTTTTTTGCTTTATTGCATTTGGAATATTGGAATTTTTCATTAAATTAAGTACTTAAATGAATTCGAGTCTATTTTGCTTGTGTACAAGATAATTTCAGTTTATAGTATTTTTTTCAGCTTTGATCCTATAAAATACCAATATTGGATCTCATAATATTTTGGGGCCACTTTTAAGGTGTTTTATTCAGTAAAGTTCTTTGAGTACAAACGTTTTGAAAAACCTTTACACCCAAAATTAGTCATTGCATAGTGATGAAATACTACAATGTGTGCTTCAAGAGTGTTTCTGTCTGTTCTTTTTCAACACAATTATTCTTTTTTCATTTCTGCTCCCAAAATAAGATGCTTACGGCACTTCAAAACTCAACTGGTTTTAGAGGCCGCCTAGGACACACAAAGAAATAAAGCTGCTGACTATGGTCCTGCCTGCTACACTAGCCAGATTTTGATCAACCACATTATCTCCCTAGGTACCTAGTCTTTCTGCAGGCCAAGGCAAGCACACACACAGCTAGCTTTCCCATCAGCCTCCAGTATACAATCTCAAGAAAGATGGAATACCATCTTTTTTCTTCATAAGATAGGTGGCTTCTTCTTCCTCCTAATTTTCCCTTATAAATCCTCGTTACATACACCAGTGCCTATCACAGAACAGGCCAGGATTCCACCCAGGACCCCACTCATGCCAATAGTGACCCGAAGAACTCTCAGCTCACCCACCAGGAACAAGTCATGAAAGGTACTGTGCTGCATGATTCTGGCTACCTGGTCTACCCCCCCTGATGTTTGAGTCATAATTACGGTAGTCAGTGGATTTTTCTTGCTGCGAGTATCTTCTCTAACAACTCTTGGCGGTGTTCATTCTGTCAGATTAGCAAAAACATGAAAGGCACAAGGGACAGAAAAGACCTACATACAGGGTGAACTGCAACCAGCTTAATGAGTAGCTGCTAGAAGCGCAGTCACTAGTGTCTAGCAAACAGGTAAGCAGTGAACATCATCATGATATCCACATCAAACAGGTGGCCACTATTTCTCATCCTCCCAAAATTGTTGGGGCCTCTAGCAGTCGTGTTTAAAGAAAATGATTTGCTTTTAGTCCTACTCAAATTTTGCTTTCTGTGTGAATTTTTGATGACTTCTTGCCTCTTCCACGGTGTGCCTTGGGATTCTTGTATCAGAGAGTTTAAAAACAAATTGCCTACTATTCTTTTTGGTTTTGTTTAATAAATATCTAACACTCACTGATTAGGAGTATGATCCAGGAACTCTGGCACAATGAACAGTGGCCGTTAAACATGTAGAGCCTGTACCATAGGCATAAGCTTGGTGGCCTGCTTGGTATAGGGCTCCTGGGCTGCACACAGGCTGCCCAGACACACATATCAACACCTCGAATTTTAGTTTATCCCTTTTACAGCTGCTTTTAAACTTCACATACACTTTTCATCAGTGTGTTTTCTTTTTCATGTACACTACTTAGTTGAATTCATATCAAAACATTTGAGGAACCTTATGAACTTTTGACTTGAGGAAGCTTATAAACTATTCAGGAAAATAGAGTCACTCATGAACAATACATGGAACAGTAGATTAAGACGAAGGACAGAGGGACCAAATGCAGAAGAACTCATGTGCTGAACAATCCCGTGTACCATGCTAGGCTCTGCCTTCATTCCTGATGGGCACAGAGACTGATGCTGAGGGGCCACATCTTGACTGTATGCCATCCCAGAATTAGACTGGCAACCTCACAGTGGCAAGACTTTTTGCTCAGTAGTCACCTTTCTCAGGCTTCCCTGGAGCCCGCAGACAGAGCAGGTCCCTTGGCTTCATTGGCCATTACTCCTTCCCTACATTCTAAATACCATGGGAAATTCATGCCTGTCTTTTACTCTTGTGTGTTGTTGTGTTTCCTGTATGTCGTTCGTGTAAAATCCAGAAAACTGATATCAAGTCTTTCCTTTACAGTAAGAAAAAGGTAATCTTTATTTCACAGCTGGAAATCTTAACAAACACACAGACACTGTTACACACTCCACCTATCGGCTTTTTAAAAAATATTCCCCTCATTTTGCTTTGAGTTTGTAGCAT
The DNA here is from genome assembly GCA_004027205.1 of Ctenodactylus gundi. Taxonomy (NCBI): domain Eukaryota; kingdom Metazoa; phylum Chordata; class Mammalia; order Rodentia; family Ctenodactylidae; genus Ctenodactylus; species Ctenodactylus gundi. The sequence continues at coordinate 190,227 of PVKB01001981.1, forward strand.
ATTCACATGCCTTCTAACACCCTAAATAGCATCACTTCTCATTAAGGAGTTGGAAGTCTTTTGCCAGCACAGCATTTTCACTGGTTCCCAACATGAGTAGGTCATATACACCATGGTTGTCTTGAAGTCTTTCAAAGCAATAAATTAATTGAATCATTGCTTTGTGGTGAATGAGGAACAGCAGAAGCCTCACTGCTACGGCTGCTCCTTCCAGATGAACACTTAAATTCCCTGGGCACAAAAAGGAATTCCCTATAAACCAGACAAATGATCCATCTCTATGTGATACCTCTATTTTTATTATACCTGCAGGTAGACATCGATGCACCCGTTCTTTCACCCTTAAGCAGAGATATTAATGAACAAGATAAAGTTATAGCTCTCAAAATGGGGTGATTTCTTGCCTGAACGACTGTCAGAATATGTACCAAGTTCAGGAAAGAGAAGAAAAATACAAAAACTGAAATGGCTCTGACATAGTGCAGAAAGGTCTCCTGAATGTCCCGGCTCCTTTGCTTTGTTCCCAACATTCTTTTTCCCTAAAACCTATGGTTTCTGGTAAATGCACTCAAAGAGTTATTTTCCCTTAGACGTCAAAATCTATGATAAATTTTGCACTTATTTTAGAGCTGAACTCTATATTATAATGTGTGCAGGATTTGGACACTTAGGAAAAGTATTGAAGAAACCATCACAACATGAAACAACAAACACTTATTGGATCAGAAATAATCAAAAAGCCAGCCTAGCTCTGATGGGCCCATGTCTAGTCCTACCAGGCTGAGGTCAGCCTGGAATCCCCGGTGAGCCAAAGGAAACCAATGGTGTAATCAATCTTAACTTGCAGCAGTAGCTTTGATTCTGCTACAAACAAAACACATGTGTTAACTAAGTGAAAAAAAAAGAAAAAACAAGGTCTGAATGTTTCAGCTATGAGGTGAGTTGAGATACAGCTGAAAAGCCAGACACAGAAAGAGGTTAGAGATGGATCAGTGTCAACCAGGGGACACACAACAAATGGTGTCCAATTTTCTGCAGGGACATATCTGAAACTGTTATTGTTTAACATATCTGTCAGTGACCTGAGAGCATCAGCCAACGGAAGGTTCTCGTTAAGCACTGAAGGGTAAGAGAGAAAGGCCAGATTTTTAGAAAAAGTGCAGGAAGCAGTACAATCCAAAGCAATAGAGTAAACCACTAAAACACAATCAGCTACTATTAAAATAAGTTTTAATAAAGATAAGAGTGAAGTAATGAAGAACAAATTTTGCCTAATGAAGATAGAAAATATTGAGGTGTATGTAAACTGATCAGTAAAAACCACGTATAATCTCTCCTCCAGATTCTCTTTGGTCTTAGCAAAAACCTCCCTTTATTCTTTCCCACCCTTACCCTGAGATTATATCGATACATTTGATGGGCTTGGATCGCTGAAATACTTGGAAAGAGCATGCAATAAAACGTGATTGACTCATGCTTATAGATATGAGTCAAACTCAGAAGGGTGAGTAGCTCATGATTTCCCTAATATGAGAAACCAAGAACACAGGCATTTTATAAAACCAAATGGGCATGATAGTGGGAATTAGAGGGAGGAGAGAGGGGCTGGGAGGGACAAAAAGGGCAAGGAGAAGAACTGTAATGTTGATGTCATATGTATGTACACAAAATACCCAAGCTGAAATTAACCATTGTGTATTGCATATATATATATATATATATATATATATATATATAGAGAGAGAGAGAGAGAGAGAGAGAGAGAGAGAGAGAGAGAAATGCGATGAAATTAGTGTTGAATTGCTTTTTATTTCTAAACACGTATTGTTTTTAACAGCCTAAAAACAGAGTCTTATCTCACAGAAAGAAAATTAGCTTTACTCCAAAAACTTTGGCACTATGTTGCATACAATTCACAGCGTGTTTGTTTGTGGTTCTCCATTTCCACACATGCACATGAGTTTGCCATCGACAAACAAAGTCGTCTGACACCCTGACACAGGAGGCCCTATCTACTAGTCCTCTCTTGTTACTTACTGAACGGAATGGATAAAGGAACAATGGAAATAATAGAATTTTCTCAAAAAAAAGTAAAGTCTGATGGTCCAGACAGTAGCGATCATACGCTCCGCTCTTGTTGTTGCATCGAATGGCTTAAGAAATCTGAAGAAAATTTATCTTTAACTCTATAAAAATAGAGCTAAAATAGGGGAAGCTAAAAATTATAAGGTTGATCAACACAAAGCAAAGCAACTCTTTTTTGTATGTGTGAGACAGGCTCTCACTCTGGAGTCCAGGCTGGTCTTGAATTCACTATGTATGTAGCCCAGATTAGCTACAAACACAGACAATCTTTTTGCTCTAGACTCCAGGGTCTAAGGATTACAGGTGTGCACCAACATACCCAGCTTATGTGGTGCTGGGGAATCGAACTCAGGGGCTTGTGCTTGCTGAACAAGTGCTTCAACTGCTGGGCTATTCCTCCACCACAAACAAAACAAATCGTAAGACTTACCTGAAAATATTCTTTTAAAATTTGTTTAATTATGTACTTTTTAACATTGCAACAAATGTAACAATGGGAGGGGATGGTTGAACATCCACTATACAATGAAAAGATAAAGTTAGGTCTAAACTATAGCATCCAAAGTGTGGAGACAGATAGGGAGACACATAAAATAATTTAGTTTGGTAAGATAATGGACACAATGAAAACGAACACAAATTTAAGTGGGCAGCAATAGTCAACATAACAAGTGTTTTAATTTAATATCTTAAAAAATCAAAATTAGTGCAAAAATTACGATGAATACTACATCAAATGTTTCAGGTAAAGCGAGGATCAATAGTGTTGAATTTTCTTTTTTATCTCAAATTGCAATATAGCTCACTAATAATATGACTGAGCAGAGAGCTTACTTTGCTACCTATAAGAATTTGAAAACTAGGTCTGTTAAAACCAATATGAATCTCTGTTTTGTGTTATTTTTAATTCTTTGGGGAATATTCCCAACGGAGCTACATGCATACCCATGTTCACAGCAGCACAATTAACAATGGCCAAAATGTGGAAGACATCAAAATATCCATCAATAGACCAGTGGATACACAAACTGTGGTTTTTATACATAACAGAATACTATGTAGCTATAAAGTCAGATAGGTTGGAGGCTTTGTAGGCAAATGGAGGCAACTTGAGACTGTCATGCTTAGTGAAGTGAGTCAGAAGCAAAAAGTAAATTATCAAATGGTCTCTCTGATATGAGAAACCCAGATCACAATTATTTCATGCAACTTAATGCGGAAAAAAATGGGAACTGTGGGGGGGGGGCAAAAGGAGAGAGGGAAAGATCTTATAACCTTGCCAAGATATGTATATGCACAAAATGCTCAAGATCACTGTAAACTTCAAATTTTGTACTTGTACATATCAATAAAAATGGAAAAATAAAAACCAATATGAATTGTCATCTGAGTATTGAACTTCTAAAGGAGTAGATTTTTTACAGCATAAGCTTATGATCAGTTCCCTGAGCAGATCTTGAGTCTGTCTTTTTGAATCTATCTTGAGTGGCTTTCTTACCTTTTCCTAGAAATTCGGCTAAATCTCTTGCCTGTTTAAATACTTCTACTGCAAGGATGGCAAATCACGAACTGTTATGTGTTCTGATTTGCTGCTGAACAAAGGGAAATAAAAATGTCTAAATTCTACTTCTCTTCCCAAATTACCAATTATATCACTTTTTCTTTTCATTTAACGTAAAGTTTCATATTTTAGCATTATTTAATCTTATAAATGTCAACCTTAAATTGAAGCAGGGGAGAGCAGATAAGTTTTTTTTTTTTTACAACTCCCTGTCCAAATATTTTTGCTGTTTTTTTATAAATGTGTATTTCCTGGAATCATTCTTATTAAAGGCAGTAAGTAAAGTAATATCTCAGATGAATACGAAACTCAGATCTTCCATAGAGCATTTCTATGCTGTGGTGCATGTCTGCTAGACTGTTGATAATTCATAAAACATCAGATGATCTTCCTTCGGTATAAAATCTCAAGTGAGTCCAACTGTAAGCTTGTTTAAGTGCCATAAATTGGAGAATTTTAATGGGATTTTACAAATATTAATAAGTTTTAACCTCAGACCGTCTCTGTCTCCTCTCCTCCTACCTCTCTCTCTGTGTTTTTCTCTCTTTCCTTTCCCCCAAACCGGTTTTAATTGAGAGGTTAACTCTTAAATCAACTATACTTTCTCATGAGATTCATACATTTTGATTCAAATAATCTGTGAGTGTAAATATGATTTTTTTGATTACTAAGAATCCTCAGTAGCAACGAAAATGTAGTGCTATAAAGACACAAATATGAGAACAGGGAGGCAAATTTCAATATGCTTAAACATAAAAGATTTTTTCCAATATGCATCATAGAATTTTCATGAATATAGGGGATATTCAATTATAAGTGTCCAGGACAAATACTGAACACAAAATAAGAGAGAAACAGTGAAAACACTGTTTTTCTAGTACATAAATTTATTTATACCTCCATGCACACATTTACACTAAGAAAATCTTGCATGAATAAATATGTTTTTGTGTCTACATAAAATACAGAGGCCTGCTAGGGAGTAATTAATTATTAAGACATTTTGCTTATTCTCAATGTCAAATCAAATCATTCAGGCATAGGGATTTTATTTATTTGAGTTGTGAAGGGCAAATGTGTTGAATCATCAGGGATGACTAGGAGAATCTCTTAGATGCTGAGGATGGTATGTAACCATGGTTTTTAATGGGTAGGTAGAATTTTAAAAATCTAAAATCAACCTACTTTGGAATGTAGTATCTTTCCCAGAATTCTATCTTGGAATCCAAGACATATTGATTCAAATAGGTAATGGGCTGAATAGGCAACCAGACAAGATGTCTGTAATTCCCATTCTTATCCTATCATCTGGGTTTCAATTTCAAACGAATTGAATTAAAATCCTTCCTTCCTCTTGTGGTCTAGAAAATCACTTTCTCCATTCTCAAGAATTCCCAGATGACAATATAGTACATATCTCTTTCCTTAGTAGAAGAAAATCCAAAGGCTTTATGGAACAAGAATTTAAAAGAAGCAACTCCACAGTACAAAGAGTAAAAGGAGGGAAAGCCAGCAAGAGCAAAATTCACGCGCAGTGGGATGTGACTGGCTTCCGAATTCCTTCTGTTCATAGTGGCCAATTCTCTAGATAAGGGCAACACTTTTTCTCAAAATCCTGTTACTCTCCAAATGTTCCTGAAAAATAGCATCCTTCGGTTAATTCACCTTATTAGAGCATGAGGGAAAAATTAATCACTATGTCTGTATGGCTCAGTCAAATAAATGGTGGAGGCTCTGCCTCGAGAAGAGCTTGATGGAGGTGCAAACGCCTGTGTGATGCGTGTGCCAAAGACACAGAAGATCGGCTCCAGGTGCCTCCAGGAGCGGCCGGGTGGGTCTCACCACTGAGCTAATGGGCAAGATACTTTCCATTTCTAGTATCTTTACTGATTCTTGAGATTTTATGGTTTCAATAGCGCTGGCTCTTTTCTGTCAAATCAGCTGATGACTAAGCCTTTCTAGATATATAAGAATACCTTCCACTGTCAAAGTCTCCGCAGAACATTTCTTGGTACACACTGATCTCCTATTCATTTAAAAATCTATGTTTTTTTGCAGAGGTGGAACAAGCTACAGGCTACTCCTTAAAGCATTTTGTACTTATACTTTAGGTATGAGGTGACTCAAAAGAAAGTGCTCATAAATAGAACTAAGCATTTTTAAATGTATAAAAAGCAGAAGAATGTATTTTGAGAAAGCAGATTTTATTATCCTTAGAAAACCAGTCACACAGAGGCAGAATGACAAGAAAAGCCGTCAGAAAGACAAATTTTGTGGAAACTGTATTTGGTACACAATTATAACTCTTTTTCATGTATACTTACATACTTGTAGGCGTAGAAAACACTGGCTGGATGAAAAATAAAACAGACATCCAATGTCATTGCTTTTTAAATGTATGTAGATGATAGATGGATTCATAGATACATAGATACATAGATAGATAGATAGATAGATAGATAGATAGATAGATAGATAGATAGTTCATTCAGCTACTATAAAAAAATTCCTGAGACTGAGGTGGGCTTATAAACAATTGAAATATATTTCTCACAGTACTACAGACTAGAATTTTGAGACTAAGACACTAGCAGATGTGGTGTGCCTGAGCTTACTTACAGGTTCTCAACTGACTGCTTTACACAGCTTCATGTGGAAGGCCTTGTCTCTTGTCTCTCTCGGGACTTTAACCGTGGAGCTACACCTCCAACCTTCAGGATCTCTTTTGGTAAGTGCTCTAAATCTACTCTTTGTCTTTTTAGCCTTTTATCACCCCCCCCCCCTTTTATTAGTATGTATACGTGATACACAATGGTTCCATTACACTTGAGAGTTCTGGGCACATATAGATCACAACAGTTTCATACTCTCTTCCCCACTCCGTCTCGCCCTCCCACCACCTCCTTCACCCCTGACTCCCAACATCTCTATTTACCTCCATTGTTTATTTTTATTCTTGGTTTCTCAATATAACAGAAACCATGAGATATTTAGTCTTCTTTGTCTGATTTACTTCACTAAGCATAATTGACTCAAGTTGTGTCCATTTACCTAAAAATGACTCACACCTATCTGTTTTTATGGCAGAATAGCTCTCCATTTTGTATATACATACACACACACACACACACACACACACACACACACACATATATATATATATATATATATATATATATATATATATATATATATATCACAGTTTTTCAATCCATTCATCTATTAATGGACATTTGGTGTCTTTCTTGACTTAGTTATTTGCTGTGGTGGCATGAATATGGGCATGAATGGATCTCTGCCTTTAAATCTTTTCGACAGATACACAGAAGATGTATCACTGGGTCAAATAGAAAATCTATTTTCAGTTTTCTGAGAAATCTCCATACTGCTTTCCATAGGGTTGTACCAGTTTGCAGTCCCACTAGCAGTGTAAAAGGGTTCCTTTTCCAGGCAAGCTTGCCAGCGTCTACTGCTATTTGGGTTCTTGATATAAGTCATTCTCCCCAGGGTGAGATGGTATCCCAGTATTGTTTGAATTTGCATTTCTTTAATAACTGAGGATATTGGACTTCTTTTTATGCACCTGCTGGTCATTTTTACTTCTTCTGAGAACTGTCTGTTCATCTCAGTTACCCATTTTTTAACTAGGTCTTTGATTGTGTATTTTTCTTCAGTTCATTGTATATTTTAGTTTTTGATCTAACAGGAACCCACAGTGTAGGTGGTGAATTCACTCTTGAGGGTCACGCTTTTACTACCAAATTTCCTCCTGGAGACCCTACCTCCTGACACTTACCCTGGGTAGGTTGAAGGAAGACAGTGGCATTTCAACATATGAATTTTAGAGAAAGAGGCAAAATACAAAAAAATTAGACCTTAACATTTGCAAAAAATAGCAATGCAGAGCATTTTAAAATATAAAAGTAAAATTAATAAGAAGGAAAACCAATGTCTCATGCATATGGAAGCCTTTTATGAATCATACTGACACTTGTAAAAAACAATACTCCCAAAATATTTAATAAAGTGGCTGCAAATTCAACAAGATAGACATCTTTTCACATTTTAGACTTACTTCTACATATGTTGGCAAACTGAGGCACCAATTTACATGTCATAGTTACCTTTTCCTTGCTGTGACTCAATACCCAACGTCCACGAATTGGGGGGGAGGGGGCAAAATTATCATTTTAGCTCACAGTTTTAGAGGGTCACAGTCAATCCACGGGTGGCTGGCAATGTTGGGAGCATACGGTAGAGGCAGAGGTGGAGGCTGCTTCTTACCACGCTGCGAACAGAAAGCCAAGTCAGTCAAGTCCAGTCAGGTCAAATTAGGTCCCAGAGCATATATGTACTTTCAGGTCCCATCCCAGTGATCTGCCCCTTCGGGGTCCAGACTCAGTGTTCTGTCTCTTCCAGATGTGGTTCTAATCTACCATACACCTGTAATTCAATCTACATGCCTTTAATCCCATCCACACACCTACAATCCATCCCTCCAGACAAGGCCCCAAACCCCTAATAGCACGTGGTTCCATAGAAAATCCATATATCCAAATACATGAGACTTTTTGGAGGGACATTCCAGATCCAAAGCACAATACTACAGTAAGTATTTCTAAAAATAACAATGTTCCCGAGTACTGTGACACACATCTACAATTCCTGCTACTACAGAGGCTCAGGCAGGAGAATGGCAAATTTTAGACCAGCCTAGGTTACTTGCTGAGATCATGTCTCAAAATAAAAAAATTTAAAAAGCAGGGGTTGTAATTGAATGGTTGAGTACTTGTTAAGTGTCTGAAAGGCCTCTGGATTCAATCTTCAGTATTACAAAATCAAAATCAAAACCAAAACAAAAGTACACACAGCAGTATTCACTTTAGATTGCCTTAAGATTATTTCAAGGGAAAATTATTCATGTGTTTAAGATTATGTATAGAATGATAGGATAAATATTAATTCATGTAAGTACATAATTATATGTTATTTTACATGTAATACATTCATCTAAATTTATGTATAGTTCATTGTTATATGGGTGTCTATATGCACTATAAATATGCATATACCTACAACATGTGCATATATCAAATATATATAATTTTATGTATACACACATATCTAACCACACATGTACTGTAAATTATGAAGATGCACTATTCTTATGATACAGCATAAGTATGTTTGAAAGCTGTTACTGAATTGAAAGTAGCTTTTTTCCATGATGTGTTTGATGTGTACAATCATGTTAAAGAGTCTCTGCACTGTTTTTCTAAAAAAAAGGCTCTATGTCCCAAAATGTTCACAACTATATTCTTCACTACAACCTTTTCATGCAGATGACATTTCCAAGCCTGTAAAGACATACTAGAAGTCACATTCTTGATATATAAGTTCCTCATAAATAAAAGCCACAATTCCTTATCATCACTTTACAATACACGTTCCCCCGTTCACTGCACTTTCTTGACTTCTCAGTCAATAGGTAGTAGACTGTGGCATGGGAACCATTTCATTGTTGGTTGAGACAAGATTCAAGCCAAATTTTATCTTTTATTGATTTTAAAATATTATTTGCGAGTGGCCAGTGCACCACAACAGAGGAGAAGCATATAATTAAATCTACCAAAACATCATGATTTGGCATTCCTTAGCTTTACGCACTTGGGAACTTTTTTACATACTAAATTATGATAAAGTTGAGTTTTGGGTATACATTTTCATTTGCCATGTTATTTTAAAGAAATGGCACCTGCGTACTCTAGATTTATAATGAAGGCTCCATTTTCAGTGGAACTTACTCACAAGACCGGCAAGTATTCCATCCCAAAGCATTTTACTCGGAAGTGACCGTGCAAACTCTTATTACTTTTTTTGCTCAAATTTAATCTGAGATGAGTGTGTTCATATTCATATTTTTAAAGTAAAATATTTTGATTACTTAGCTAAATAACTCTCAGATCGTGTAGAAAATCTTCAGTTCCTCCTGCCACTCATTCTTAGTCTCTAAAACCTTCGTAGAGTTAGATGGGAGGTTTGACTTCACCCCTCTGAGTAGTTTGCTATGCTCGCGCCAACACTGGCATTCTGGCCTTCTCTACAACACTCCTGTGCACCTAGCTGAAAAACATATCAAAACCAATCGACGTATTCTCTTTCATGTATTATGTAAAATGTCTTCCTCTGACTTTAATTTTCATTAAAATTCCTCTACCTATATAGTATTACACATAGAAAATGACTTTAGAAAAGTAAATCTTTTTGAAACCAACATGTGTAACTAAATCAACTGGTTCATTGAGAGGTCACAGACTCCAACTTACATTTCTGTTGAATGAACATAGTTGGCAAAGCAGATGACTTTGAAAAAAGATCAGTGCAATTTATTTTAAAATAATTTGTAGTCTACAGCAAGTAGTTTGTGTGCATGACCATTTACCTGGAGCTATTAGTAGGAAACACAGTAAAATGAATTATGTTCTCCAAAATAAGAGCACATATAATAAATATAATCCAGAAGAGAAAGGACAGCATTACCCCATGGTTAAAGTGGTTATTTAAGAAGTCATTAAACATGAATAGATAAGTTCAAAATAGATGTACTTTTAAATATAGTTTGCAGATGTAGAAGAGTTTTTTTTACTGTTTCACCAGAGCTTTTGAAAACTTGAACCAATACTCAATTCTCACTTCTACCAATAATAAAAGTGTAATAATACACCACATATCAGTGTCCAATTTGCCACATTGTATTTCTAAGAATACATCCTATGTATAAGTTTATTGGAAAAATTAAATGCATTAGGACAATATCCACTTTTAAAATAAAGCCAAAAAATTGAATCAGAAGACATGCATTTGAATCTAGATTCCCTTCCTTTCAAGTATATGAGGTGTTAAAAAGATTTTATCTTAAAATAAGATGGGATTTGAAACCAACAAGAGAGCGGTTCTGAAGGCCTGTACTCAAAGATTAAATGTAGAAAGTAATATACACCTTATGAAAAATAATATATTTTAGAAATGTCCACCACGTAATACATATATCCCCTCTTCCCTGAAGTGGGGAGTGATCACAGGAAAGCTGTGGATCTTTGATAAGTTTCCAATTTCTCGTTTGAAAATGAAGCAGTTAGATTCAGTGATGTCTAATATTATATGATTCTTACAAGAAATAAAATTGTCCCAAAACAAAATACACGAAAATGCACAAAATTTCTACACATTTGGGTGAAGGGGTATCATTACTTTTTTACCATCTGATGATGTTGACCTCCTTCTAATCTCTATTCATCTGGAATCCTCTGTATCCTATCACTTCTAAGATTACATTATTACAATCAAGACCAGATGGTTCAAAGCCACCCACTTTCATATCCAAAGCTGATTATCTAATTAAGTCTTTAACAGAAATATCTCTGTTCGGCCTACAAATACTATCAGAAAGTCTAATTATGCTCACAAAATATGAGGAACCTATAATGAATTTTATGTGTGAGTTTAGAGCAAACATATCACTATATGCAAGTATATATTTATCTGTGAAGACTTACAATTGAAAGCCAAGACATAATGTTGGCTATGAAACATTGACTTCACAAGATACTGAGAGTATAACAGCAACATGTTACTATTATCCTAGCTTTGTGACAATCTCTTTGACCTTGTGAAAGGGATTTGACCTTTTGGGGTCTTCATATCCTCATCTCTAAGACGAATATCTTAAACTCCATGAGTACCATAGTCTCACTCGGCTCTTAATGTTACATCACTCATAAATGCAGATGTGCAGCTCATTAAATCATCCCCGGATGTACAGAAACCTGCAGCAACTTTTAGTCAATTAAGAATCTTTTAAAGACTATCCAGTCATATAAAGTCCCAGAGGACACAATGTTCACTTCCAATGAAATGAGATGTTTAGTTATATCCATGCCATGGGTTCAGGGCTAGAGCTCATGAAAGTAGATTTTTAATGCCTGATCACTGATCTCAGTCTGCCAGAGAAGGTCACAAGAAATATTATGTTTTCCTTTTCCTTATCCCTTCATTAATTCCTTCCTCAAAGAGCACATAATAAAGTTTGGTTTGCAAAGAAGAGCTGTCCTTGCACTGGAAAACACTATCTAGAGAAAGTAAGGAAGAGAAGAGGTGAGTTTCCCCTGGCGAGCTCCTACTGTGTGCCAGGTACAATTGTTACACCATGGCATTGAGTTATTATTATTATTATTATTATTATTATAAATCAAGTATGATAAATTATTAGTCATTGATGCTCTGTAAGGAAACTATTACTAATTCCAATTATCACAAAAGAGGAAATGACTTCAGGAAGTTTAAAATTTGCAGACAACCACATAGCTAGCAAATCAGAAGAAGGGATTCTGTTTGTCTATTTTTTTCCACATCATCATTCCACCTAAGAAACAAAGGTTTTGAACTCTCAAAACTTAAATTGGCATTTTACCAAAACAAGGGACATGGGCATCTTGATCAATCGGTTGACTATAAATAGATATCCCTCCTTTTCTTTCAGACACCGTGGTGGGCACTGACAATACAATATGATAAAAGGTGGACACTGTCCCCAGCCACGCGTACTGTATTCAGAAGGCGCTAGTTTGTCTTTTCCAGGTGACACGAATATGTGATCTTTATTTATTTCTTGTGCCTTGTCTTCATCTTCTAAACAACCTATAATGCAGGCATAGTATCTTTCATAATAAGGGAAAATATTTTTGAGCAACATGTTGTCTTTTATAATTGTATATAGGGATAAATATTAATATTATTCTAGTTTTCTCAACTAAGCTATGGAGAAAAAGCTTTATGTTTTTTTTAAAGATAAATTATTTTAGAGAATATCCCATTGTAGTGTTATGTAGTTCTTTGGTTTTTTCAATGTTTGGAACTATAAAAAAAAATAAGACATACATTCAAATTATTTATAAAATACAGAAAAATATTTGAGAAAAGTTTTCATACTTTTGCTTTCAATGTAGTCTACCTAAGTAAGCTCGGTGTCTGCTGACTCTCCCATATCGAGATTCATTTCCAGTATTGCATTTTCATCCCATTGCTTCCCTACTTTTTACACTCTTATTTGATTAAAGTGGATTTATAGTGATTTATTCTCACAAAAATCCTCACCTTTTTCTCAGAACATAGAAGCATTTTTCCAACTCATTGTTTGGGCCATATCGTTCTTTGTGCTCTGTTTGTACTTTCTTTTCATTCTTAATACCATGAACTTTGAATAATTTTTTTTATGGATTAGGCACATTTTAGATTGTGAGAGTCATGGATCAAATCATTTCATAATTATGAATTCTTTATTTTTCACCAAATAGAAGGGACCTTTTTAAAGTCAAATGTTGACAATTATACATGAATTGTAGGTAAATACAGCAATCTTTAACTCAACATTTTTTTTTTTAAAGATAGGATCTTGCTCTGTGGTCTAGTCTGGTCCTGAACTCACTATGTAGCCCAGTTTGGACTTGAACTCAAGGCAATTCTTCTGCCTCAGCATAACAAGTGCTAGACACACAGGTGTGCACCACCACTCCCAACTTATTGAGTGCTAGAGAATAGAGCTCAAGGCCTTGTGCTTGCGAGGCAAGTGCTTTTACCACTAACCTACACCCCCAGCCCTTCTAACTCAACTCTTGAATCTTCAATAGAGGCAACAAATTCCACTGCCCTAGATGCCTTCTTTTTTGTATTACTTTCATAGTTCTTAATAATGTATTTTTTAAATTTTAAACATTGACTTTTAATGATAAAAAACACAGATGTAGCACTCAGCCAAACAATGACCTTATTTCCTTTCTTCCTTTTCCTCATGTTTATAGTATTTTTGTTAGACAAAAATGCTGTTAATCTTTTTAGAAATAATTATGTAAATGTAAATCATTGCTGACCTACATTTATTTCTTACCAATGTGTTTTGTTCTTTTAAAAATTGATCGTGTCCTTTTGAAACATTAAGATTTTTTCTATACTTAGCAGCTGAATTTTAAAACTTCTTTTAGTATTTCTCTACATGATCAAACTTATCTAGCATCATCAAGAGTTTATTTCATCTACGTGAGGTATTTATTTTGTTTTGTTTTTTATCATATTTTTTCTTGGAATTCTCTGATGTTCTTCTTGAGTACTGACTTTGTCGTCAAAGTTTGGTGCAAACCACCCTGGCATCTTATTTACTGTGCCTTATCTGTTCGTTTCTGTTTGCTCCATTTCACTTTTATTTCAATCTCTCACCATTTTTCATGTTTTATAGTATAGTATATCCTTTGTGCACTTCCTTTTGAAAATGAAAATACAGTAGAAAGCTTACTAGATATTGGACATTTGAAAAAATAGTTATTCTACCCAGTCAATTCACTATAATTTGGTTGAAGTAAGCATTCTGAGCTGAACACCAGGTTGAATTTTAAGGTGAAATCACACTTCTAATGCTGCTATTGAGGGTCTGGAAACCAGGTGGTCCTTCCCTCCCACCAGTGTTCTAGGAGCCCATAAGGAGATGTGTCGCTCGCATTTTCTTTTTTTACTTCCCTTTTCCCTTTTCTTTTTTGTTTTCTTTCTTTCTTCTTTCTTTCTTAACCATTGAGTGTTTTATTCTACTTCCCTTGAGATTTAAATGTGATTCAGGATTTCTACAGTTCTGACGGTGTGTGTGTGTGTGTGTGTGTGTGTGTGTGTGTGTGTGTGCATGCGCGCATGCCTTTTTTCATTTTTAAGAACTCTTCTGTAGTTCACTTATGACATCATTTTTGCATGCCTCATTGATTAGATGCATTCTCTTGTATTTTAAAAAATAGTATAAATAAATAGATAAATAGTGGTGGTGCCACTAGAAGTTTTCTTTTGACTCTTGCATCGACTCATTCCTCTGCAATCTCTTTACCTTCTTCAGAGTTTGCCTATTGTGTTAGGAATTTGTCTTAGAAACAATTGGGAGCCCAAAAACTTAGCATAAACTCTGAAAACAAGAGGCATTTCCAAGTATAAGAGCTTTTGGCTATTTCGTTAATGAGAAAAGAGAGCATCTATTTATTTTCTTTTCCCTCTGGAAGTAACAGTGTCTTCAAAGGTACACCTTGCTCCGAGAGAGTGAGTGACAGAGCAGATTACAGATATCACCTTTTATTGCTTTTCAGAAAGTAAGGTTGTAAAGCAAGTGAATTGTCCAGGTAATGGCCAGGTGGGTGCAAGAAACGCAGCATATTAGATCTTCTCTTTGGTAAAGTCTCACGTGTACTTGTTTATAAAGTATTTAACTTAGTATACTCAAAAATCTTATAACCAAAGTACCTTTCAATTTTTATTCTTTTCCTTATTCTTTTTGAAGAGGAGGAAAAAGGACAGTATGTGAGATTTGTAAAACTTGTAGGTAGGAGACTAGATACAATTATTTGTTACCTAATGACAGCTCATAATCGTGAAACACACAAGAAATCATCGAGATCAGAACTGTTCCATGGGACTATTACTAGTCACAATATAAACTAAAATTTTTAACCAGCTAATTTTTTACAAAGCATATAATAATAATTTTAATGTTTATGTTTTATTAAATCCAATACAGAAAAATACTATTGCTCCGACATATACTCAATATAAAAATTATTAACAAGACATTGAATTCTTTTTGTGCAAAGTTTTGAAATCCAGTGTGCATTTGAATTTCAATTTTTGTCTTGATTAGAGTTAGTCAAATTCAAAGAGCTCCTTGGCCACTATATGTAATGGCTACCATATTGGATTGGAGATAGCTGATCAAAGATCTTCTGATATATTATCTCTGAAAAGTGTGTTTGTTTCTCAGTTTGGGAGGTTCAATATGATTTATTTTATAGATTTAAAAAATTTTAAATAGACTTTATATTGTAAAAGTTCAGATTTCTGGAAATACTTGAACGTGGAAGATTAGGGCAATCTTGTTCCGTGAGGCAAACTATAATCAGCTGATGCTTAGTGGCAGCTGCTTCTGTTGAGTTAGTCACACTCACAGACCGTGTCACGTGCTGATGTTACCTCCCTGCCTCCGCTAGTGATTGGAATGCCCATCTACAAACCTAAGTCAACGTCTCTCTTTTTTTAAGATAAGAAAGCTGAAATCCAGAACCTAGAGTCATTTCTTATTTAAGCTATAAATGTTGACAACCTAAAACTAATAGCTAAATCCCTGAAACTGCTTTCTAGAGCCACCACACTCATTTTTTCCCCATTTAATTGCCCAAGGTCTCCTCTTTTTCCTCCACAGACATGTGAACAATTACTCAGAATTCTTTTTCAAACGTCCACTCACATGCTCATAGATGTTCAGTTTGCGACTAGTTACCTTACTTTGAGAAAAGCAACCTTGAATTTATGACAAGAATGAAACCTATTGTTTTCGATTTTGTAAAACATGCTTGACTCTTTTCTAGCCTTGGTATGGTTTATACAGAATATAAAAAACAAAATGTTCACTACATTAAGAATTCCTTAATAGCAATATTCTCAACACCGAACTTACAAAAAAAAATGTTGGGGCTGCCATTCTCATTAATTAACAATAAATTGAATTTAAAATATGAACACTAATCTATGTGCAATCAGGCACAAAAGAACATACACAAATATTTCTATTTATATTAATTCAGAAAAATGTGATACTGACAGTAATAAAAGTAAAAGAAAAGTGGTTAATCCTTAGAGAAGGAAAATTCTCTTAACCTGGAGAGATTTCTGAACTGGTAGGCAGAAATATTTTTATGTGTGTGGTGATCATACAAGAGCACACACATGCAACTTTGTGTCACTGAGGCCAGTCCCGAGGCTTCATACTTTAGTATGTATATGTAAGTTGCTTCTTTTATCGATTCATATGTTTTATCTAACTTCCATATAGAACAGCGATATCTTTACCTAACTCAATGAAATAAGCAAAGAATTATGGTAAGCAACGGTACTCTAAGTCCAAGGACACAAAGAAATAGAAATGCAGAAACATCTTTAGCATAGCTTGCACACTAATGTCAGTTGCTGTACAGACGAAGTGAAGAACAACAATCAGGCCTCATATACAATCAAATACACAGATATCCAGTTTGGGATCTCTTCAAAGCAGAGTTTGCCCCAGGATATTCAGACAATGACAGAAGCTAGTAAGGGTAACGTATGACAGATATCAGCAAATTGCATTGTTCTGGTTCATTTCTTTTGTTTAAATTGTGTTAAGTACTTAAACAATTAGTTGAAACATGTTCAAAGCCAAACAATTTTTTTAAAAAACTGTAAAGAAAAATAGAAAATAAGTTTGTCCTTATTCTTAAACCAGTGTTATATCTTCGTGGAATTTAGCATGATAGACCACTGTAATTGCTTTTTCTGGAATGAGTGAGAAGCATATTCTGTTCTCTGGCACGGCAACTACTAAGTAGTCACTGGAATGCCTTTTGTGGTATAGTTGTGGCTTTGTGTCATGTCACTTCTACTAACATCATAATCATTAATTGCTTAAGAGTTCATCCCGTTTAAAATAGTTTCCATCAAAAGCCACTCTCAAATAAATACTTGGAAAAAAAGGGAAGTTGTGAGGGATTTTGAAACTAGGACTTTAGAAAGCAAACATTAACCGTTTCATGCCCCCAGTGGTAAATCACATCCATTTCCACAGTGGATTGTTTTCCGTTTAAGAACATGAAATTATTTCACGATCCCATACTGTTTCACTCCTGTTGATTTCTTGTGTTTCAAGTAAGTTTTTAAAAGACATTAAGCCAGATAGTCCTCATAGTCTTTGGCAGCTTTTCCAGATGCTTCCTTAAAACAAACCTGCAGGGGACAGACTCCAGCAGGAAAATTGCTTTCAAGCAATAATTTTCTGTGATGTTTCAACAATGGAGAATCAAACAATTTTTAATGTTCTATGAGGAACAAAAAATAATGTTTTAGATGACTTTTGCTGTGGATATTGCAGTATTTAAATATTAATATTTTCTCCTCTTTACTCATGCAGAAAATAATAAATTATGACCTCCGGATAGAGGAAGAGAAGTAGTTGATAAAGATATCTCTTTGTTCCCTTGGCTGTTGGTCTCCTAGAATTCAGAAGCTGTTTATATACATGAGATATTTGCTTTTTAAGCTTTGTTTACAGATTTTCCCAGATGAGCATGTACCCTGTGAACTATAATTATGGATTTCCAGCTGTTACCAGACATCTTGGTCTGCACAGTTTGGAAGTCGGAAGCATGTTTATGAATCAGCTACTGGTAAGCCTAAAATAATATCAAGTATTAATGATCAGTAAACCTACTGTGAATGAGCTGCTGATTCAGGAAATCCATAGAATTATAGGGGTAAATGTGCTTTTTAAAAGCCCTGCTGATTTTTTTCTCCACTTCAGACTTGAGTTCTCTCTACTTATATGAACTTAAGTAGAGGAGACATTCTGATTTTTAAAAAACAGCAATTACAGTAATTCAATAACTCCCTTTAGAAATAAACTAGATTGCACCACTGCCCTTCTTTACAGAATATCTTTCCTTATTTGTAATCAAAAGCCCTCTGGTTGCAGTTGAGATTTGAATTAAATATGTGATTTTTCTGCATTTTGAAAAAGTAGAATATTTTTCTGGCTTTGTCTTTCATATCCTGGAACTTCAACCTCGAAATCAGAGAAATGATTAGAGAACTAGGAGTGACGGCTCAGAAGTTCCCGCCCACTGTCACCACCACCCCTGTCCCCTTTGCCCCACAGTCCACAAATAAGTGCAGTCACCTCTCTTCTTGTCTTTTTCTGGGCATCCTGTCTGATTTTACTCCTGCAAGATAGCTGAACGACTCCTTGATACCTAGAAAAGGGGAAAAAAAACGTAGAAAAGTTAAATTATAATTGTCCAAATAGCTAGTCATACAGTTTCTTTAATATTTTATCTAAGTGACAGTCAACTAGTATAATGCTCGGGACAGACCCCAAACGCAAAGCCCAGGTTCAGCCCAGGGCACAGAGAGTCTAGAGGCAGCTCCAGGTTTTCCACACTGGGTGTGAGAGCAGAGTGAGTCACCTCTATGACACATCTAGTCTTGTGCCCAAGACAAACCACCAGAACTATTTAATGCTGTTTCCTGTTGCAAGTCACGGTCAGTGCTCAAAATAAAGTAGGCAAGGTTGATGGTATGGATATTACAACTATCTTTTTACTAAAGGAAGAGAAGGCACAAGTCTAGAAGGAAATACAGACCGTGAGGACCTATTTCTATTTACAAAGTAAGAAAAGCTCGTTATATCCAATGATATTGTTACAGAAACTATGGAAATCACAGCGGCGTATTATATAGTCATTATCTTCCATGAACTGAAGATATAGTAACTAAAACATATTGTTTTAAATTTGCAATAACAAAGACACTACAAATTGGATGGCTCCGACAAAACAAATTTATTACTTTGCGGTTCTGGAGGCTGTGTGTCGAAGATCAAGATGTTGGCAGGACAGATACTTTTTTGAGGCTTTCTCTTGGGCTTGTTAAGCGACTGCCTTTTACTCCTCGAGTCTTCACGAGGGATTTCCTCTGCTCAAACGGTCCACGTGTATATATTTTTTCTTCTTATAAAGACACGGATCAACTGGGGACCACCCCAATGGCTTTATTTTGAGTTAATTACCTCTTCAAAATCATGTAATCTCAGCACTTGGGGAGGCTGACATAGGAGGATCACCAGTTCAAGTTCATCTTGGGCAATTTCGCAACTTAGTGAGTCCTTGTCTGAAACATAAACTCAAAGATAAGCTGGACATCCAGCTTAGTGCGAAGGTCCTGGGTTCCATCTCTAGGGGGGGAAGAATCACATTGTAAAATAATAGGGATTAGGATTTTGACATATTGATGTAGGGTGGGGGAAAACACAACTCTTAATACAAACAAAAAGAAAAAAAAAACATACTGAAAATAGGTGTAAATGAGGATGTCAACATGAATAGCCTTCAGGTATAAAGTTTCTTATTTATTCGCTTCTTTAAATCTCATAGGAGCACCTACTATCATCTAAAAGAAGGAAACAAAAGTAAATCGGACTATTGTTTTGTTATTTTTTTCATTGCTGTGATTCAGTATTTGACATCCACAAATTTACAAAAGAAAAGGTTTATTTAAGCTCACAGTTTCCGAAGGTCTCCATCCATGCAGGGGCTGCCTGTAGCATTGGAAGCATATGGCAGAGGCAGAGGTGGAGGCAGCTCCCCATGACATTATGAACAGGAAGCCAAGTCCCTGTCAAGTCCAATTTCATCCCAGAGGAAGGTAGCAGTATATATATATATATATATATATATATATATATATATATATATATTTCAAATGTCCCATCCCAGTGATCTGCTTTTTCCAGGTTCAGCCCCAGTGTTCCACCCCTTCCAGGAATGGAAGATGTGGAAGGTGTGCTAAGTCCCCACTACACACCTGTCATTCCATCTGCATACCTGTAATCCACCCCTCCATACCAACCCTCAACCTCCCAACAGCTCTCTAGACAATCCATAACATCCAAATAGGTGATAACTTGGGGGGACATTCCAGATCTAAGCCACAATAACTATCTGCAGGTTGGGTCTGAGACTCTCAATTATTAAGAGCTCATCACTGAAAATCTGTGATGTGCTGGCCTCCGGGGAGGTATGGTTAAAAAGCATGATGAGCCCTGCTCTGGTCTAATAAATTACTTCACAACACAGCAACTTAACAAAGTAAGTATCTACTATCTTCCAATTTCTCTGGGTTAAGAATCTAAGCACGGTTTACCCAGATACCTTTGCCTCAAGATCTCTTCCCACAAGCTACTTAAGTCTTAAAAGTCTGACAGAAGGAGTCCAGCTTCCAAGCGCTCTCAGTTGGTGGTGTCAGTTGTTGCAGTTGCTCCTGTTAAGCTGGGGTCTCCCAGCTGGGGTCTCCTTGTTGGCCGCCGCGCATGGTTTTCTGCAGTTTCTCATCGTGTGGTTCCAGTCTCAGACTTGAAAGATACAAAATCTATGAACAAGCAGTGGCAAGCAAGCGATATCTGAGGCCTTGTGCAACCTGCTGTTGGAAATATCCATCTATCACATTTTGTGTTCTATTACATGTTAAGTCCCCCCATATTTGGGATGCTTGGAATCAGAACTGTTTCAGATGTTGGGTTTTGTATGCCTTTTTTTTTTCGAATATTTGTCTATTAGTGAGGAGATATCGTATGTATAGGACCCAAGTTTAAATGCAAAATTTACTTACGCTTCATACGTAACTTATATACATAGCATGAGAGAAAATTTTATACAATATTTCACTGCACCTGCATTTTTGCCTATGATTTAATACACAAAAATCAGATGTGAATTTTTTTACTGGTAGCATTATGTTGGTCCTCAACAAGTTACATATTGTGGATTTCAGACTTCCGCATTAAGAATACCCAACCTAATTAAAAGTAAGTCACTAGCTCAAACTCCAGGAGAGGAAGACCTAAAGAAAACATTTCAGGAGATGTCAGAGCCATCTTAGGAGTGCTCACCAAAGGCCAGTACCAAGACCCAGAGTGTCAGCAAAGCTCCAATATCAGACTTCAAAGATGACCTGCTAGAATTGGAGGAAAAGGAGAGTCTAAAGATAATTCCAGAGGACAAAAACACGCTCCAAAAGAAGCTCAGCTCAGCGAGTTCAGTGCCACCAGGGAGTCCTTTTTGTCTCTCACAGGTGTCCATCATGTTCCAAAGCGCATGGCTTGTGTTTAGTTCTAAAGACTTAAAGACAGAATCTCATCTCTGCAAGGACTTCTTTTTTTACAAGAGAATTTTGAATTTAAACGAGAATTTTGAATTTACTGAAAACCCTCATGATACTTGTTTGCTTCACATGGCTTTTTGTCATTAACAGAAAACTAAAACTCAATTATGAAAATACTTTTTAAAGTGTTTTTAGGAAACAATGGCTTGTTCTTTTTTGATCTGTCCTAGTTGTGGCAGAAGTTTCACATGTATGACAAATCTTGTTGGGTTTTTGTGCAATTTCTGGTTTAATTCAATATCATAGAAGCACAGGCCAGGTATAGGCAAGAAAGAAGGGCAGGAGGGAGGAGAGAGAAGAAGAAATGGATAAAGAGAATGAAGGAAGGAAAGAAGGAAGGAAGGAGGGAAAGGAAAGCAAAGGAAAGGACAGGACAGGAAAGGAAAGGAAAAGGGGAAAACGAAAATGAAGAAGAACTGAGTCTTTGAGTTCTGTTGCTGACTGGAAAAATGAAAGTCCTCTCTCAACAGAAGCCTGAAGTTAATCTGAGCAGCAGTGTGGGTTGGAACCAATTCATTTGGATTTCTCAGCCTATATCATATAACCTAAATTCGAAGTGAAGAATTGTGGTGTCCTGGAAAAGGCTCTGACCTCAGTATCTGGGAGACTAGGGTTTTGCTGGTCTTACTTAGTCCAGCCGCTAAATTGATGAGTAGGCATGTATGATTCAATTAACTCAAGAGAGCAGTGTGGTTCTCAAAGTGTGGTTGAGAGAACACTGTGGCTCCAAGTATGGTTACGGGGCCAGTAAGTCAACATCACCGAGAAATGTGTTAGATATGCAAATTTGAGGCCATATCCGACACCTTTTGAATCAGAGAGAACTCTAGAAGTGGAGTACAGGATTAATTATTTTAACAAGAAATACAGTTCATCCATTCTTCTAGTAGTTAAAGTGCTTGCCTAGCAAGCACTAAGTACTTGAGTTTGACTCCCCAGCACACATAATCTGTCTGAGCATGCTAGTGCACTCCTATAAGCCTAGCACTCGGGAGGCTGAGACAGGAGTTTTGCTGTGAGTCCACGTAACTTTGAGACCATCTGAGCCAGTTAAACAATCTTTTCCAACCTAAAATCTACAGAATTCTAAACTTTCTTAGGGGGTAGAAAAAAATAGAAATGGAGATATTTTCTGATTTTAAAAGAACAAAAGTTATTTTACTCTGAAGTTAGGTTACTCAAGGTAGAAATTATCACAGAATTCCTGTCACGTAATCATTAGAACAGACAGATCTATGCATATTGCTATTTATGTCCCTAGACTGTAGAAACAGTTGGAACCCAGGCAGGAGTAGATTACACACTGCTGCTTAGGGTCCCAAAGGAAATTGTGACAAGGCCAGAACTCCGGTCCAGGAATCTTGACGAATGTGATGTCTTCCTCTGCCCAGGTGGCTATCTGTTCTGATGTGTTTGGATTGAATTGACATGTTTTGCCTATACATGTTTTCATGTGTGAATAAAATGTGTTTAGCTGCATAAGCTAAGCATTATCTATCTATACGTATTTTGATTTTAACTTTAATAGCAATGGTCTCTTGTTAAAAACATATCACTGTAGGGCAAAAATATATATCAACAAAGAGACATATGTGAGCTTTAATGAATATGTTGTTTGAAGCTCCTCAGCATGGTAATTCCACTTTGGCCAGATGTCTATACGCAAAATTTCCTGAAGTTTTCATTCAAACTTTCATCTATAAAATTGATGGTGCCGTTAAAATAAAGGGATACAGACATTAGCTATTAAGTAATTACTGACTATTAGATCTTTCATGGCCCTTGAAAAACATCATCCTCTTGTAAGATATAATAGGTAGTAATGGCTTATTGCTAATTTCCTTATAATTCTTATCAATGAGTAGTAATAATATTATTTAAAGTGTAATAAACAAAAATCTACTTACAGGCCAAAATCAATTTTCTAAAAAAAAAAAAAAAAAATAGGTAGATTCTCATGGTCAGTTGTCCTCATTTGAGATCCCATAACCTTTGTCATGAGGCTCAAATTTTAACCCTGGTGCCCTGCCAAATTCCTACTGGAGAAACTCACTTCTGTGTACATAAATCTTAAAATGTTAGGCATGGAAATGATTTGGTCAGTTCCCCTTTCCCCTTTGAAAGCAATTTTATAGTCTTACATTTCATTCCTTTGTTTGTTCCTCTGTCTCTGTCTCTTTCTAGGTGTCTCTGTCTGTCTCTATATCTCTTTCTTTGCTTGTTACCCTAAACTAGTGATAGATCCCACAATCAGAAATGAATTCTTAAACAGAAGTGTACTAGATCTAATGTTCCAATAGCTTTTCGAAACCATAAAGTACTATCTATAGGACAATGACACCTTAACTTTATTTTTGAATTTTCCTTTAAAACATGTTTTCTTTGATCTACCTTTCTTATATTTTGAAACATGACTATCTCTTTTCATCTGAATTTTCTCTTTTCATAGATCATTATTTAAAAATCTCTTCCTATATTACTCCTTGGAAATCAATCTATGGAGAGAAGCCTTGGCCTTAAATCTGTCTCCATCAGAGCCCCAGACAATTGAAGGAGGTTGTCTTGGGCTCCCAGGTCTGTGAGGGCTTGCAGGCAAATGTAGCTGAGTAGGTGACCCCAGTTGATGTCATATAAAAAACAAAAGTTAAATAACTGAGTTGAGCCAACACACAAAATTGTAGAAAATCAATCTATAAGTTGTGGCTTGGTCTATCACTCTGCAATACAGGACTTTAAAAAATCACCTTTTAGCCTCCATTTTGGGGGTTATTTCCATACTATTCTCAAGAATAGTGTGTAATACCAAGCCTGAGGTGCATTGTTGAAACCTCATTTACTTTTCAGCCTCATGGCTGGATTTCCCGATTCACTCACACATACGCATGTGATCAGCCAAGATCTACACATTGCTCTCTGATACTGCCTTTATTCCCGTATGCACTGTCTTCAAAGAGTCAGTTAAGCTTCAAAATTAACTTCATTTTGAATTATTTTCAAGTTGTTTATACCATGTGTCGCTGATTTCTGCTTTTTCTCCACTAAATCTTTCTCCCTATGTAATTAACAGTCACAGGAATTTACCAGAAAAACAAAACAACCAACCAAACGTCAGAATAGTGCTGCTCTGCCTGTGTCTGAATGCACTTACTACTTGCGTACAAATGTGTGTGCGCTTTAACCTTCCATCTGCTCTAATTGAACGTGTCCGTGCTTGTTGTAATCTATGATCTGAAAGGCTTAAACTAAAATTTATCTGGCTCAATCCCCAGAATGTCTAAACTTCTCCCAGCTACAAGAAGAATGACTTTACACCCTCTGTACACATCTGTCCTCCATACCGCAGCAGTCAGCTCCCCCCTCCCCACCAGTAATCCCCTAGGTTTCTTCTTGCCCAAGATGTTCTGCTGTTTGATAGAACACTAATCTCCAGGAATCTCAAAGTATCAGCTTACCTGTGAACGCCCAGAAACCGTCTCCATCCTTAGCCTCATCCCCTTTTATGTTTTCTACATCTTTGAACAAATGTGTTGCCTTCTGTCTGAGAATGAGGCTTACATTCTGTTGTGGTTAGGAGGGATGTTGACCCAAAGGCACACGGTTGCCTCTTAACTCAGGAAGCAAGATCTACATTCAAAATTGCTCAGTGGCAAATGGCAATTGGTAGAAGAACAGGTCACCCATGGGCAGCAAGCTAGGTAAGCACGGGGGGAAAGTCCTCTGGTGAATTAATGTGGAGGTTTTTCTGCGCTGGAATAAATCTTAAAGAGACAAATAAAAGGCAGAAGGAGACAGCAGTGGTTCAACGGGGGAAGAGTTCTTCAATATTAATCTCCCGTCACAGTTTTAAACATTTGTAACAGGAGAGAAGAGAGAGCACAAAGGGAAAGTGCAAATTGACAGTCCTAGAACTACGTTTCAGGTCAATTTATTACTAGGAAAAAGGTTGAGCTGTGAAATAAAAAACTCAGTCTCTGAGCAGATGAAGGGTCTAAAGCTATAGTTTTCCTTCACCGGGAGACTGCTGTGGATTTAATAGAATCCCACGAAGTGCAGCTGAGGGATCTGCTCCTGCCTGCCACACAAGCCCAATTTTCAAGTCTAATGAGTAGCAAGGTCCTCGTACGTCAACCTAAATGGCGGTGGTATGAAGCCTTATCTTTTTCTGGAATGACATTTGTTAGCCCTACGTAGACCCTCATCGGGCCCACTGGTAGGGTAGGGATTACAGATGACATGAGAGTGTTTAGCTTCCCGCTCCTGATCCCAGCAATGCCCAAACCCCTTTCCTTAACTGTGCTGCAGAATTCCGCAGAAAGCCTTGGAGTGTACTGCAATCTGACACCCAGACTGCATTTTTGGAACATTTATTAAGCATCCGAGGAAATGCTGTGATCTCCCAACAAGTTTCGACAGCATTCTGATTTTTGCCAGACCACTGGATAATCAGCACACCAAAATGATTCTCCCAGGCTCTTTAAGCTAATGAGGAAGTAGGAGACATACAGTCAAATCTAGCGGAAAATTCAGAGTTAGAAGAGGCCAGTAGCCTATGCATTTGCAGACTGATATCCCAGGAAGATGATCCTAGTTCTAGGTTCTGAGATGCCACCAATTTTTGAAAGACAAGGATGATCCATCTGTGACTGTGACATGGGGTTTGGGTGGGGGTAGAAGATCCGTCTCTTCATGCCTCTCATTGAGTAAGAAAAACCAGAAAAAGAAAAGGAAAAAAGGTTGGCAGAGGTTGGAAAGGTAAACCTTCTCTCTCTCCTCCCCCCTTGTCTCTGAAGATCAGAACACGTTCTAAATGAATCCAGGATTCTTTTGCTTTTGCTCTGTTCCCCCTTTAGCCCACATGACTATGACCAGCCCACACCTAGACTGTGCTGTTGTGTCCCGGGTACCTGAAGACCCAAAAACTTGGACTGAGTTCAAAGAAGCTGATTAAAGGAAGGGGGAATTGGAAGTGACTGACTAATGAGAAAAGATTAAAGGAGGCAAATCAAGGAAGCTGACTGAGCAATAGCTAAGGGGCAAAATGATAAAAGCTCCAGGTACCTGGAATGTGCAAGCACCAACTAAGGAAAACATTCCTTGATATAAATTAGCAGAGGGAAAACTTTGGCTGCGAAGTAGAAATGTCTTATGAGAGAAAGTGTTCAATTAGCCAACTGATTACTGAGTAATGAAAGCAGAGACTAGACTAGGAAGGCCATTTTATAAGCAAGCCAAAGAGATTTCCGGAAGGCACATGGTAATGAGTGCTTGGGCACTTGGAAGGAACCATGGACTACACAGCCTCCCTCAGCAAAACTCCAATAATCGAGACGAGTTAGGTTACAAATTAGACTAATGACATTAATTTGTTCAGTCTTCTAAAAGGTAAATGGCTAGTATACAAGAAGGGCAGTACAAACCTTCAGAAATCATGGGCTCAGAAAGCCAGGTTGAACGTCAAACAATTTACTCCAAATTACAACATGGAAATTAAGTGCACAGCATCCTGGTGAACTTAACAAGATGGGCAACAACTGTGAAGACTTCGAATGAAAAGTGAAAATAATTGAAAAAAGGCATTTCTTTTAAAGACAGGCAGTCTGCAGCAAGGAGAACCGTGACTGGTTTGGAGCTTTCAAACAATTCATGCTGATGACCAAAAAAGATCCCATTTGCCCAAAGAAGTAATTTTTTACTTGTCCTGCTAAAATTCCTAGGGTGACCTCACTGACAACAGCGTGTTCACTTTCCCAAGAAACGCTCCCCTATTTTGAATCTCAGAGCTGAGATTATAGAAATCTTAGATACAAAGTGTATAATCGTTGAACGAAGTTCTCACAATGTTAAAATCATCTCTCAGTTTAAAAGTTGAAGCACATTCCTCTTAAGAATGGTATTTTTTTCTCCTGTTATTTGGAAAGGTTGCGTTCTTAAAAGAATTTTATACCATCTAGGCAAGAAGAAATAAACTATCTTGAGGTATAAAACACAACATTTACTTTTACACCTAGAAACTGCATAACTACATTTTTTTGTAATTGGGTAGAATTGCAGACAATTTGGAGCTCCTTTTGATGCACTATTCCTGCTGTCTTAATAGTTTTGCTTAAGTCCTGTTTTCCTGATACACTGGACAATTCTGTCTGTGATAAGCTTTGCCGTCTGACCCCATTTAACTGCACACACCTCAATTTGCTCAGCGTCAAATTTTACAAGGGTCCTTTACCAGAATTAATAATCGTGAGCCTGCTTTAATTTGAAGTTGCCAAGTCCTTTGCTACAATAAACACCCACAAGATTTCCTCCAGAGGATTTAATAATCTGCTTAATTGCACTAGCAGACACAAATAGGGTTAATTCGAAGCCTGGCTTTTCCTCTGTTTACCATGTCCCTTTCCCTAATAATTGTTAAATAAAATAAAATAAAAATTCTGGACATACATATATTATTCTCTTGCCTGGAATAAATGTTGTGTCTTATTATTTAATTATTACCTTCAACATCTTTCTCCTCCTCTTCTTGTTTTTTTTTTTTTTCTTTCTCTAAAGAACTGTACAGGCTCTGCAGAGCTAAACATACTTCTCTGAGCTGTCTACCACGAAGTGGTGGCCGGCCCTTCCCACCAGCAACGTCAGCTTCCCGTTGGCGGTGTGCGGCTCCCTCTTGCATCAATACCAGCTCCGTGCAAAGCCCTCGCTCGAAACCCAGAGAAGAAGCATAAGAAACCATCATTCAAATCGCCGTCACAGTTCGGAGTGGAAGAGAGTCCAAGGATCAGCGAAGAGGCCACGGGATCTGAGAGCCAAGTGGGATCAGATACATGCGAGAAAGTTTTCCAAGATCGAGTTCCTGAAATGGTAATCATTCATTCCCTCGGCGAGAAAGCACACGTGTGTTCACAGGGGCGGCTAAAGGGTCTACGGTTACCTACAAACATTTCCCTGGACTACTTTCGTGCTTCTCCAAGGAATATATTTTCATGCGGAAATCTCATTTAATCACATAAAAATCCAGCAATGTATCAATGTATTAATTGCCATCTGTGACTTGCCCAGCCTACATGTAGCGAGACTACAGAAAGAATTATTTTTCTTTTTAATTTCAAAGTTACATGCAGACTACCTTAACCTGTTTTTATTACCTTTAATTAGCTTAATAATCTTCACATTTCCTTGTTGAATAACTGCTAACTTAATGTGTTGCCATAATGCATTTTTAAATTACTGCTTTAAAAAATTCAGTGCTGATTTCGCTTCCGCTCTCTGTATTCATTATCTATAAATATGTGTGAGATTTCTTTCAACAGATTTCCACAATCTCCTTATTATCCCTATATAGACACTTTAAAGTGCGACAGTGATTCAAAGTTCAACATCCCTGTAATTTACTCAGCTTTATAATTGATATTTATAAGCTCAGCAAACCTGGAAGGTTATTAGCCAGCCCCATTCGAGTTTGGAGACCTTTCATTTGGATGTGTCGGGGTCTTGGGTTTCAGAGACAAACAGGCCCACCCCTCCTTTGTGCTCGGTTACTCGCGCCTCTTGGGACACAATTTCTCCTTTTAAGCAAAAGATGATCTCTCTGAGCTCATTCATTCTGATAGCTTGAGCTGAAAAGAAAGTGAACGAGCCAGTTTGTGAGCTGCGTGCTGGAGCTGGGCAGTTGTCGGACTCTCTTCAGCATTAACAGAGTAGAACGAAAAACGAAACGACTACGTCTCGCCACATATAATGAGAAGTGCGTTGCTACAGTCATAGAAAATCTCTTATTCTCCCGTCCATACACGAGATGCAGCTTGCCCAAGACAAAGCACAGGTCTCGTGTGAGCTGAGGCAATACAGACTATGGGTGACAATGCAAATATTAATGTTATTTATCTCTGAGTATCTAGGGACAGTGCCAACACCAATGAATCTCAGAGTGTTGCCTGGACCCAGCAGCGTCATTTCCATCTGGAAACTTGTTAGATTCTAGGATAGGCCCCGTGGTCTATTTTAACATGCCCTTGAAGTAATCCCAACACACCAGAGTTGGCGAGCCGGTGACCTAGAAAGATGTACAATGAAGCAGTTTGGGATTAAATATTCCAGAACTCATAAAGGAAAAGAAGAAACGAGGACACTCCTCTTTCCTTTATCCTCCACCCACAATAATGATGGCTGGTTGTGAAAGGTTTGTATCCTGCCATGAAGTTTCCTATTCTCAAACTTTGGCTTTACCAGCTGGGTGATTTCTGATGAGTGCCCTCACCTCTGTGGCCTGAGATCTCAGCCTGAGGTTTAAGAAGTAAAATAGTTAATACACATAAAACATAGTAAATTCACAAATTATTTTAACTATTGCTATTCTCTAGAGCTGAGGTTTTGAAAAAACAAACTATGACAGTGTACTTGAACCATTTTTTTCTGTATAATTTGAAAACGAAGAAAATATTGTGCATTGTTTCAACAGGACACGTATACGTAGTTCTTTCATATGGTCCCAGGGAAACTGCAAAAGCAAATTCACAGAATAATTGCAAATGCCCTCTCCAATGTACAAGTCTCCTTTACTTGTCACTTTGATGCTGTAGAATTGTCACTTCCCACCATGGTTCTCCACAGATAGAAACTGCTACCCAACTTTAAGAAAAAGGAGGCAGATGGAGAAAAAGAATGCCTAGCTGAATATCTTTATGAATACAGAGAATTTTGAACAGAGAAAAGAATCTTTAAGAATTCCCAATTAAATGGAGAGAGGGCAGCCACTAAATTTATGAATAAAACGAATATATTTTCATTAATCTATTTGCAAGGTGTTCTGAGTTCTCCAGGTGCAATGCTTGTTGCTGGCATTCAATGTACTTCAATTGCCAGAACCAGACAGTGAAATAATACAAATAAATCCATATGCATGGAGGAGAAAAAAGCCTTGGGAACTCTGTGAGAGATTACAATTAAGGCAAGTCAGATAGCAGCTCTTCTGAAGAAGAACAAGGGAATTCAGGGCTTTCACTGCGGCCTCAGGAAGGATTATTCAAAGACCTAAGGGCAAAAGGAGAAGCCCTGCAGGGGAAATGGCAAATGCAAGTCAGAACCAAGGAGACTAAAGGGAAGAGTAAGGACAGAAGGAGGGTGTCGAGCATGTCGTTCTCAGGTGGAGGCCTGCTGCGACAATATTCTGCCTCGGTAACAGAATTGCCCCTGGTTAAAGCAGCAACTCTCAACTTACTAACCAGCTTTACTCTTTAAGTTCATCCGTAAGTCAGCAAGTTAAACTCAGAAAACACTTTCCCGTGGAAACATTATTCATGGTGGTTTGGCTTTCTGGACAACCCACAGTCGGATATTTAGCCCAAAATGAAATTGAATATAGAAACTAATCCTTAAAAACATGATTTCAACAGTGTCTAACCAGCATTTTTAATATGTGTCTTTGGGAAAACAGAGTTCAAGTTCAAAGGTGGGATGATTGGCTGGTTGTAGGCCCCAGGCCAGCTGATCAGCGATCCCCTCTCTGCCTAGATCACTCTCTCCCCAGATGACCTCAGGACTTGACCTAAATTGCACATTCTCAGGGAGGCCATTTCTGACCCTCTTATCTGAAATGTAGACACCCTATCCCCATAATATTCACTACCTCGCTTTCCTGCTTTATTTTTCTCCATAACACATCATCTGATACAATATATATTTCTCTATTCACTTGTTTATTCATTTCCTGGGAGAAAATAGACTCAACAAAAGCGGAGATTCTTGTTAGCTTAATCAGTAATATACCACCATTATCTGATACATAGTTGGTACCTAGCATATAATTGTTGGAGTTACTTCTTAATGAGTTAAGTTTCACAGCTGAGATTGAGAAAAAATCTTCTTAGACCTTCAAGAGAGAAACTGGGTCTCTAAATCAATCTTTCTCAAAACTCTGGAATAACAAAAAGTGTGAATATTAGGGAAGGAATGTTGGGAGAAGGACAGGTATTGTGCATGAAAGATTCCTGGCCTGGTAGCAAATAAACCTTAGCTCTTCCTCTGTCTCCTATACTTACTAGCATATGATCTAGAATAAGACATCGATGCAAAGAATTATCATTTCTTACTTTTTAGCAGGGAGATCGCACCCTTGGCACATTGCTGTACTGCTGTGAAAATCAACTGGGTAATCATGTGAAGGCACCCTGTAAATAGTAAAGTGCACCTTAAAATAAGGAGCTAATGCTGCTGAAAGGGTGATGGATACCAAGAGATTACATCTCCAGTGATTCTCTATGGGACATGAGGACTATGTGTTTCTGAATATAACCATCTGTGGTGGTAAACTCAATAATCTACATATGAAAATCACTAGGGAGACTGAAGAAAATGTGTGCCCAAATGGCATTCTTGATAAAAAGAGAAAGGGAAGTCATTCAAAAAGTATTCAAGGGAATAGGATGCAAAAATATTTGGACTTGAAAAATTATACCTTAGTTACCATACAAAATTTTTAAAGAATTTCATGAGGTAGACACACCTCTCACCATTCTCGCCATCAACAACTTAATCGCTCCTTAATGGCTTCTAGCACGAGGGGTAATTATATGGGTAAAACATGTAATTTATTTACTTGCTATTTCGTTTCCCTCACCGTCCCTACAGTTCAAATTCCACGGCCATCTGGCCATTTATGTCTTGGTTACTAGTGAAAACTGAGAACCTAGCACAGGACCTGCCACATATCAAGTACTGAGTCAATACTGGTTGTGTAATCAAATGAATGGGTAGGCAAATGAATAAAAGCAGTGAAAAACAAATGAAGACATGAATATATACACACATGTACATGCATAGCAGCTAGAAAAATCAGGATTTTCACAGGAGAACTAAACTTATCTGACAGGATTTTTTTTCATCTCTAGTTAATAATAAAATGTTGTTGCTTTCTGTTTTAGTAGAGGAATTTCCTGGTGAAACAGTGAACTGAAGCCAGATGAGATGCGCTAAAACAGTCCAGGAATCCCTGGTTTTACTCCTATTTTTAATTCAAGCTTTTCCCTTAGCACTGGCACAAGCGAGTCCTGCTTGACTGGCTAAACTCGTCAGGCAAGACCTCACTTAATTACAGGCAGAGAACACTGGCACACCAATTGCAAGTCTGTCTTCAGACAGGTTTGTCCAACGAGGTCCAAATATGTGTATCTGCTGCTTTACTCTGCCTGATTGGTCTTCTGTGGGAGGAATAGAGGCCCCATGGGGAACAGGAATTGTTAGCCTGATGATGAGCTACAACGCTCTCTCCTACCAAATCACCTTTTCCATTGTGTGACCTATTGGAAAGGACTTGGGTTTGGGAATTGGGCCTCAGATTGATCTAAGGCTCATTTATTTACTGTCCTATCAGCACAGACCTGTAGTCTCAGGGTTCTAGGAGGCTGAGGCAGAAATATTAGAAGCTTCAGTCACTTAGTGACTTAGTGATACCTTGTCTAAAATTCAAGACAAAACAAAAATAAGAGGCTGGGCCTAAGAGCGTAGCTCAGTGGTTAAAGTACCTGCTTAGCATGTTCAAGGCACTGGGTTCAATTCCTCAACACCACATAAAGAAAAGCTGGAGAAGTGCTTGCCTATAATCGTAGCACTTGGGAGGCTGAGGCAAGAAGATTGCTGTGAGTCCAAGGCCAGCCTGGGGTACATAGTAAGCTCATGACCAGTCAGGGCTACGGAGCAAGACCCTATCTCAAAAACAATAAATAAATAAATAAATAAATTGAGCTGGGGATGTAACTTAGTGTAAAGACCCTGAACAATATCCCCAGTTGAAAAAAAAGAAACAGAGAGACAGAGAGAGAGAAACAAAGATAAAGAAAGAAAGAAAGAAATCACTGTTATTTATATATTTTATTTCCTCTTTTGGGAAATGAGGTTTAAAATAATCCCTCAAAGTTGTTTACATTAGGCATTTGGGTATGTGGCACATGAGAATGAGAATTTGAAAATTGTAATTGCTATTGTTGTTTCCTGGATTTTTTGCTTGCTTCCTAAGCCTGACCATAGACATTGTTTGTGCAGAGGCAGCGTTCTCAAATTCAAGCTTGGCTGCAGATGGTGGGCATCTGGGGAGATTTAAAAGGAGACGTACTCGAGTCTGCCCTCAAAAACCCTGAAGAATTTTGTCTGAGCTGCAGCCTAGAATTTCCCAGAGGATTTTGATGCTCACTGTCAAGGTCAAGGGCTATTGCTGAGGACAGAGATTTCACCACCCAAAAACTAATGCCCCGCCAGCTATCTCTTTCTTCCTCTCATAGCACTAACCCCGGAAGTCCTTTCCAACTAAAAGCCTGCCCTCTCCTTCTCCAATGAGTATAAATGGAAATATTCTGGCAAGTCAATCACTATCTTAAGTTCATATTATGGCTTAAAAGAGATCTTCTATGGACTCTTTTGAGAGGAGAAAATATCACTATCAGCAGGAGAAAGAAATACAAAGAAGAGAAGGTTATTGAATCTACTTCTTAATTTCCCATTTCCCAATCTCTGTTTCTGAACGAAGCTCAACTTCATCATCAACCTGCCACAGTGTGTCCTCAACCAGAATTTGTTGACGTTTTTCACTTTGCCTCTTCTTTTAACTTCTTGATGATTTTATTTTTTTTGTGTCAATTTTCTTTGGGCTCGTTTTACCTTTCCTTTCTTGTAGGACTTGTATAAACTATTTGGAAGTAAATGAAGAATAAATGAGAAAAAATATTTCGCAATTTTGCTGAACCTTAGGTGTGCATTATTTCATAAAAATTAAAGGTCCTACTAATCACCAGGAACTCAGAATAATACTCAGATAGTATAATAGGAGTGGAAATGGTAGGGCAAATAAAATAATAATAAGTAATTTTAATCACATTTGAGCAATCGCTGTGTCTAACACAGTTTTGAGCTGAGTTTTTTTGCATCTGTTAATACATTGAATCCTCAAAACGATACTGAAGTCAAAACATCCTTCATTTCTAATGAGGAAATTGAGGTTACAACTTTTTTTTCTGAAACCCAGTCGCTAAAAAGTACAAAAGTGGGCTTGCAAAACAGAATATAGAATACCCAGTCAGATTTGGATTTCAGAAGAACAGTAATAATTTCATAGTATAACTATCTCTCACCATCACTTAGGATTTGTTTTTACTATTTCTTTGTTCCATACAGTAGTCAGAACATCATTAAATAATTCTTCATGGTTTATCCAAAATTTGTATTCAGTTGAGTATTCCATACTTTTATTCAGCAAAAGAAAATATTAGAAATAGTTAATAATCATATTTGGAACCCAAAAGCAACAAGTCTAATTCCAGAATATATGCTCCTACAATTACATTCTGCCATCGTCAGAAATGATGGTCTGGTCCACCTGGAGATTCAAGGACAAAAGTCAAGCTAGAAAACTTGGCTGCCATGAGGAAAGCCATTCTTCCTGACAGTTGTTTCTTTTCCTCTCCTGAACTAGGTAACCCAACCTATTTGCAAGCTCAAGTTTGCTCCCAGTTCCTAAACTGAACAACCTTGGTTCTCCTCTGGCCAACATTTTATGGCTCCAAATGTCACACTCTGATGCAAAAGGTCTGAGAAGTTGCTTCTCATTTTCTCTTTCAACTCAGTCCACTGTGAGCCCTGGCATCTTGGTAGAGGAATTTTGGCTGGGACTACTCTTCTGCGTGGCCGCTAGGGCCGAGTGATGAGTGCATCTGCTCTCCAAGGCTGGCACCTTGCCTTGGTTTTGTCATATTCTCTCAGAAAAACCACAAGCCTGTCTCCAATCTTAGCCCAAAAATCTTCCCTAAATCTGAACCAGTATGCCCTCAAAGTTGAGCATAGCAAAACTTTCAGATTCCTCACTATTGGGAGACCCTTATTTAGTAGAATATTTTCATTTTCACCTTGAATTTTTGTCTATTATGATGCTTCTAAAACTTCTGGCCCCAAGCAAGGAGCCTTGGTCTCCCAGACAGAACCTCTTCTGTGTAAGTTTGCCTGTATTAGCCCTCTGCCGACATGTACTCATGCCAGTGGGTAGCTTGAGCTCCAGGTCTTAGTCCTCCCCACCTGCCCTGCCCAGCTGCAAGCCAACAGCCAGTGAGCCCTGGCTAGACCCCAAGACAGGGCAACATGAAGTCTCTTTCTCCTGGCACCTTCCTAACACCATACTTTATCTTCTTTTAGTGGCATACGAATCCACTATTCTCCAGACTTGGACTCGCAGCTGAAAGTTTCCAGTGCTCAGGGGGTTTATGGGGTGATGGCAAGAGGAATGTACAAAGAGCTCTGTTTATCTCCAAAAAGCAGAAAAGTGAATAACACCCCCCCCCAAAAAAAAAAAACCCTGGAGCAAACCTAAAGAGAGAAAAACTATCCAAATTCAAGAACTATAAAAACGTGTTTTTCTAAATAACAAATCATACCAGACAAACTAATTAGCATTTTGATGATGTTATGACATGACTAGCTAATGTAGCAGTTGGTGGTAATATCCTGGATCTTTCTTTTAATGAATCATTTGATGGCATCTCATGAAATTTTTACTCAATGTTATCACCATGTAGTTTGCTGCAATTTGCCCAGTGCCTCTTAATAAACATACAAACAAGTCTCCTGCCCAAGGGAGCTTACAATCAACGAGGAAAGTCAAGCAGAAAAGGGGTTCCCACAGGAAAGAAAATAAAACCTCTTCCTACAGACACATCCTGCTCTAAATTACCAAGCGCCCTGGCTGCATCATCAGTCATTTTCACAAACACTTATTAAGTGCTAATCCTCACATGGCGATGTGTAAGGACCTAGCCCAAGGGACTGAAACGGACACTGCCCATGCCCTGCAGGAAGCGAACATCCAGAGAGCTGGGTTACAAACTGGAGAGAAGAGACTGCCCTTCCCTCCTGTCCACAACTGTAGCCCAGTGGCTCACTGAATTCAAGTGGCTTTTGCCTGTGAAATGCAGCTATTCTGTTTGCTGCGTTAGTTTTCCTCCCGGATTTGGGAACACAGAAGTTGACCTCTTCGGCTTCTGAATGTTTTTCCCTTAAAACAAATTAGATTTACCTTTTGGTTGCTTGTCAGATCTGGAACCCTTCTGAGTATAACGATGCCTCCTTTTACAGATCCTTCATTTTGGATTCTGACTTAACTTTTAACACATGTTGGCGTGTACTCTGCTCATCTTTCAAGAGAAAAATCTCAAAAGAAACTGTATAGTAAAGTATCCCCTTTCTGAAAGCACACTAAATCTTAATGCAATTTTCTCGTGCTTTTGTGTACAGATGTACGTAAATTTATGTGCCAGCACCACTATTCTAATTACATGTGATACAGAAAATGCGTATGAGAAAGAACCAGAGCTTATTAGGTACACTCAGAGTCCTGAATACCATGATAACGCATGCCTTTTTCATTCAATCTCACAAAATTTACGAAAAATGGAAAATGATTGTCTATATTTTATAGGTGAAAAGACAAAATAACAGAAAGCCATTACACAATGGTGTAAAAAGTTAGTATTAGAGTCACTAATCCAATTCGGCCCTTAGCTAACCAACACGCTGTATCACTCTAATTACAATTTTGTTTTAAAGATTGTATTGTGCTTTGGATCTGGAATACCCCCTAAATCTCATGTCGTTGGGTGTTATGGGCTACGTGTGGAACCATGTGCTGATAGGAGAGGGTTTGAAGGGGGCGGGATTATGGTATGTGGGGAATTGCAGGTATGTGGTGGAAAGACATGCATGTAGCAGATTGTAGATTGCAGGCGTGTGGATTGGATTACAGGTATGTGTTGGATTGGGGGCTTAATCCTGGAAGGGGTAGAACACTGAGGCTGGACCCAGGTGGGGCGAATCACAGGGCTAGGACTTGGAAAAGTACATGCTACCGCCGTCCTTCTGGGACTCGGTTTGGCTTCCTGTTTGCAAAGCTGTGAGGAGCTATACCCACTTCCACCTCCACCATGTCCTTCCGCTGTTTCTGGCTGCCTATGAATGGACTGTGACCTTCTCAAGCTGGGACCTAAAATGAACCTTCTCTTTTCTGATTTGTGATGGCGGGCATTTTATCACAGCAGCAAAAAAAAAAAAAAAAAAAAAAAGACAGTGCTATGGTTTGGATCCCAAATGTCCCCCAAAACCCTCGTGTATTTGGAATCGTGTGCTATTGGAAAGTACAACCTGGCTGGAAGGGGCAGATGCTTGGGATTTGACCTTGAAAGATTGTGTTATGGGTCCAGGAAGGGAGGGCCACCCACCCTGCCTCCCCAACTGGCAGTTTGAATTAAATAAAGGAAGGAAGAAAAAAACATTGTTACAGTCCCTTCCTGAGAGAGCTCCGGCCTGGTTAGTCTATAGACTTCACCTTGATTGTTTGGTTTCTGTCTGTGATGGGGTGAGCAGCTCTCCAGCCCCTGTCTCTGCCACGTACAGTCATCATTTCCAGCTGCCTCTTGAATAAACTATGTGCTTGAGAGACTACCTGAAACTGTGAGCTAAATAAATCTTTCCTCCCTTTAATTGTGGATGTTGGGTATTTTATCACAGCAACAAATTAGTAAATAAGACAAAAATTTTCTATTTGGAAAATCCACCCAGGTGATCCTGATATTCTGCTGGTTTAAGGGGGAATCATGACTTGCCCCAAGAAAGACCATGACTTGCCTCTAGAACAGACACTAGTTTGATCACTTTGGTGGGACTGTAAAGATGTACAGGCCACAGCTGTCCCACGAATGTGCTGTCACTCTACACAGAAAGGGCAGTTGCTTGGAGATCCTTAGCTGGATTCTGCCATCATAGCCTTCGTCTAGGACCCTGGTCGTCTGGTGATTTTCACCTTGAGAACACAGTCCTTTCCCTTGCTTGTATATGTCTCGCTCTCTGACAGCAATACATTTCCAAAGAATTCTCAAACAAAACACAATTTACTTTTCTGTGCTAGTGAAGATTTATGAGGCTACAAAGTGTGTAACGGCAAGCAATTACAGCCCACTTGAAAAAGCCTTTGCAGAAGGCTGAAATCTGATAAGGAAGCAGGATGCGATTCTCACAGGGAGGGTGCCTCACATTCTGCCTTTCCAACGTCGGAATCATCCCAATTCGGAAACACAATATATTTTAGCTTGTTAAGCATCAACTTTTGTGATGCAATATATGATACACTTACATGCTTTTCTAGGAATGTGGCATTGGACTCTACACATGCTGAACTGGAAAGTCCAATGTCATTTAGCCACCCTGCTCAGCTGAGCAACCTTCCATTATTGCCAAAGCCAGAGGTCTGACGGAGGTCTCAGAAGCAAGTAAGCTACCAGGGTTTTCACTGTATGATACCGCAATAATTGTTCCAAGTTTATTTAATTAAAATTGTCACCTGATCCAACACAGCCATTAACAGGGTGTTTAGTGGCTCATGAAACAGCCGCACCTGAGAATTCTAGCCAGTAAGGTACTTTGTACTGGATACCATTGTTAAACTTAACCAATTCTTATCTATGTCTGTCCATCTGTCTCCCTCACTGAAAATGGAAACACGAAAATAGTAGAAAAGATAAATACAAATTAAAATAGAGCCAGGATATAAAAATCCAGAAGTGAGAGCAGAGCGGAGCCTATTACTGGTAGAAGAGAATAAAAGCTATCACCATCATGGCTGATCTCGATTGTGTGAGTCTCAAATGCTAAGGAAGGGGGAGTGACCCAGAAAGACAGTGTCATCTTCCACAAACCTCGTGTCAGGGCTGGTTCCATGGCGTAGGCCTTGTGCAGGCTCACCGGCCACGAGCAAGTCAAGGCTTTCAATGCAGCCTGATGTTCTCTTGCTACCATCTTGCAATTCTTTGTAAGATTTGAACTACGAGTTTTGCACCTCTGTTTTGCCCTGGGCTCAGAGAATAAGGCAACACATCCTGCTTCCTGCTGACTTTTAGTAATTTGCTGACTGAGATGATTTTTCTATCTTCCCAGAAGAATGTCCATGTGTGGGCCCAGAAGCTTCTATCATCATGACAGCATATTTTAATAAAGAATGCAATATTAAGAATATAAAAGTAGTTATCAAGGAAACGTTTCTCTAGAGCTGGAGGAATGGCACAGTGGTTAAAGTGCTTGCTGAGTAAGCTCAAGGCCCTGAGTTCAATTCCCCAGCACCATATAAACTTGGTGTGGTGGTGCACACCTCTAATCCTAGCACTCAGGAAGCTGAAGCAAGAGGATTGCCATGAGTTCAAGGTCAGCCTGGGCTACAGAGTGAGACCCAGTCTCAAAAAAATAAAGAAAGAAAGAAGAAAGAAAAAGAAAATGTCTATCGGAATTGAAGGAATAAATCCCACCAAGCACCACAATGTTGGAATATCAAAAGCCATGACTTCCTGTTTTAACGCTAAGATGTGTTTCTCAAAAATGTTGCCACATTATCTTTGGTTGCCTATGAGACAACAGCTTTACAATCAAGTTTTTTCAGTCTTTCCTTTATCATAAAATTCTAGAATTCTGCTACATGTCCCTATGCTTTGTTTTTTCCCACTATTTTTATTAATATACATATGTAAAACATAGTGTTTACAATGAATTTGGGTATTATGTGCACATATGTATCATATCAACTTTACAATTCCTTCCGATTTTTGACATTCCCACCCTCTCCCCATCCCTTCCCCCAACTCCGGCTATCACTTCATGTGGTTCTATAGAATGTCTGTGTTCTGGGTTTTCCAAGTCAGAGAGACTACACAGTACTTAACATATTAATCTTCCAACCTAAATCATTTCACTTAAGTCACCAGTCTAACTCAGTTTCCTATTCCTCGAATGGGTCTCAGTAGTTAAATATTGATGCCTCTTCTCTGAATCCAGCCAATCCCTTTATTGGGATATTTACCAAAAGCTTTTTGTCTACATTTTGCTATATCTTTGTTGCTATTCTTAAACCTTGCCTTACCCACCAGTTCACATTAGAAAATAACTATAAGCATGTAGTTCAAAAGACTAGTAAATGTGGGAAAGAAGAAAAAAAGTTAAATTTCAAATGCCTTAGCTGAATACTGGAAGGTACATATTTGTA
The DNA here is from genome assembly GCA_004027205.1 of Ctenodactylus gundi. Classification (NCBI taxonomy): domain Eukaryota; kingdom Metazoa; phylum Chordata; class Mammalia; order Rodentia; family Ctenodactylidae; genus Ctenodactylus; species Ctenodactylus gundi. The sequence goes on from PVKB01001981.1 coordinate 230,741, forward strand.
CATTCACAGGGTTATCTTTACATCAATCAGTTTCCTTAGGATAAATTTTCATCAGTGACCTAGTAAGTGAATTGCTACAATAAAACAAAGTTAAGCCTATTCTTTGAAGTTGGGGTAGATCCCGTTTTCTTTTAGTATTGTAAGTCTGTCCTAGGATTAAACAGAAAACCTGTTTCAATTTCATCCAGACCTGGTACCGTGAACCAATCTACATGGAAGTTCTTAGAGCAATGTGCTGAGCATTGTAAGAATTCAATAAATGCTTCCATCTTCCGGGTTCTTTTGGTTCGGTGATTTATAAAATGCATGGAAGATTAATATTTTAAATGCTTACTAAAGTTTGTTCCTGGAAAAATAACCATGACCCAACTTTCACCTTTGGTATATAAGGCTAAGTACAAGAGTTTAAAAATGATCATTGTTTCATTGTAATTTTTTCTCTAAGTTGTTTCAAAGCATAATTCTTATTTCTAAGATGTGTAGGCTACCCTTAAATTAAGTTAATTACCAGAATCAGTCGAAATATTTCACCATCTGTTCCAGCTACATTATGGCACGCTGGTTTTAAGGCAGTTAATAGTTCTAGAACATAATGTATTAGCAGTTGAAAATATGAATCAATGGTATTACCTCAATATCGTTTCAGGAGCAACCAGAATGGTGGAACTGATAATGTTCTATTATTTTATTATTGCATGATAATTTATAGCTGTGCTGACACCACACCAGGACTAATTCTCTTCTTTATTGGACTTTATCAGACAAGGTATGATTGGGCTTCTCCAGTGTCCTCAGTGGCAACCCACAGTGACTCAAGCAAGGTCACTTTCTTAACCCTCACCCAATGCCTATTCTTCTTCTATCTCTCCCGGTTCATACAAAGTTCACGTGGAAAAATATCTGCCTAAACTCAAGGTCAGCAAATCAACCAGGTGGCATTTGAACACTTAAACTTGAAATCCAAGAAAAATATCGTGGGCTTTTGGAGCACAAAAGTCTTTGACAGGGTGATCTATCTTTTGATTTATTCTTTTAAACATGAAGCAAAACTGATTTTCTCCTGGCTGTATTGAACTCAGATTTGTTGGTCTACAGGCCACACTCATGTGGAGACAAGGCTACCATGGGTAACTTGAAAGGGAGAACAGGGTGTGAGAGGGAGACTCTATATGTACACATTCTTTCCCCTGGCTATATACAGTCAATATGTAGCACAACCATATACAAAGAAAAAGGGAAAAATGAAAACAAAATCTCATTCAGTGCTTCCTGCTCAGCAAAAGAGTTTCAGAAGGCTTAGAATTTCCCTAGATTGAAAAGGTCATCTCAATTGTTTATACTGTGAAGTAAAGCCTAAGACTGGGTCTGTTGTTGACATCTGGATCTACCTGCTTGTGATTTAGGTAGGTAATAAGAGAAGTTAAGCCATTGCTTCCTTTAAATGATCTGTACTACATACTCAGTTTTACTGAGGCATTATTCTTTTGGAAATTATATTCCAGTTCCCCTTTCTGATTCCCTAATACCAGTTATAAGGCCTTGGTTGCCCCTGCCATAGCCAGAGAGAGAATGAGGAAAGTCCTAAGGCTATTGTTGCTGTTTCCTTCCCTTGGTCTTAATCTCAAAAGGAGCTTTCTTTCTTTCTTTTTTTTTTTCATTTCTTAAAGTTTATAAGCCACTCATATTCAGTGCTTTTTCTTTTGGAGAATACAGCAATGACCATGACAAACCATTAAAATACTTCCCGTATTTAATGAGGTTTTATTCATGGAAGAGAAAGGAATGCTACTTTTTCATTTGGTTGTAACAAAGCCTCAGACCCAAGAGAAGAGATGCAGAAATTATTATTGCGCTCAGCTCTACCCACAAAGATTCTTTCTTCTACTTTTTCTTTGTGTTTCTAGTTGATAACTCTCAGAAAAATATTCTTTTCTCCCATGAGCTAAAACAAGTAAATACAGAATAACATGTTGGAGCTACAAGAGACTATGAATCACCAATGCAAGATTTCTAATTTGCATAGGAGAAAGGCGCCTTTGCTTCTGTGATTTCAACTCTTAAGGCATTGAAGTGTTTCAGTGCCAGAAACTAGAGCTCATTGTTCATCTCTGTTTCTCAGCCTGCAAAGAGAACTGATGCAAGGTGGGCCCCAGCAGGGCCTGTGAAACTGATGTGACTGGCACAAGTTTATACAATGAATTAACAGCAGATCCAAGAGTAAGTGTGTTATTCAAACCTGTGATCCTGCAGTCTCTCTAGAATACCACACGAAGGCATATGTGGGGGAAAAAAAGCTCACAAATTGAAACAAATTGAAAGGGAAACCTTAGAAAAGTTGCCTTTAGGCCAAATTAATTAAAAATGGCTACGTTAGCCTCACAGCCCCTACCCCCACACTGCCTTGTGATGTTCTCTGTAACGTAGGATGAGCAGTTATGGCAGCCATAGGGGAAAGACAAGGGAAACCAAGATTTTTTTTTTTTTCGAGCACCTTTTACGTGCCAGGAAGTTATCACCATCTAAAGTTGTATTTCTGCAGCATTATATCTTCTAAGTTGTTTTCTTTTATCATCCCTAATTAAATCCTTTCTAAATAGTTGTATAAAGGGAGAAAATCACTTAGATTCAAAGAATTTGGGAGATTCTGGGTATTCAGGTAGCCAACAGAATCAACGATAATCTACTAGACAATCTGTTAGAGGAGAGAGAGAACAAGAGAGAGATGAAGGATGAATCCAGAAAGCCTATAAATGTGTGACGCACAGCCGGGCAAATCATGAGATGCAGGCAGGCCTTCAAGTTTCCTCTCCTCGCAGACCTTAAACAAACGGCAGTCTGGAAATGACTTACAATAATCTTCGTTGGGACAATATTCATCTCGGTATTTCTCTTGGCATTTGGTTGCCTTCTTGTTTATCATTCCTGATTTCAAGAGAGTTACCCTGGATCCCGGCACTTGAACTCGCTCAAGACAGAGAGAAAATGAGAAAGGGAAGAACCAGCCACGTAGCCTTTACTTGGGATATGCAAATTATGTAGTCCCAGTTAGGTTCTTCGTATGTCTCTTTGGTCAAAAAAGGGGGAAAGATAAGCTACATAATATCCCTGGCTACATGGGAATTGGGAAATGTTAAATATCACAGAATGGAAAATGAAGAACAAGGAGGACACTGGGGATAGCTGCTGGGGTAGCCCACCCGGAGTGTCTGCCACCAGCTCTTGAGACCTAGCTGAGGTGAGGGATACTTAGGAAGAAGCTGAGTTTCTGACAGGGAGCATTTGTGTATTTCCCATTGTTGTAGCCTCAGAATGAAGGAGGAGTTTAATGAATGTTGAAATAGGGAAAGTACCCATCTAGATGCTTGAAAAAAGTTGGGCAAACAGTAGAAGCAAATAAGGCTGAGAACTAACAGTATTAACGAGAGATACTTGGGGTTGGTAGAAGAATAGAAACCCCCTTTCTAAATTCAATCATGACATAAATTTCTCTGTCATCAGTTTTCTGTGCCATTAGAAGCCATCCCTCTCCTACACAACCAACACCACCACAACCACCACCAAAAATAAAAAGAAGAAGAGAGGTATTAGTAATTAGTATCTGGGAGTATGTGCTTTGTTCTTGGAACCCCTTCTCTGTAGCATTTGAACTATTCTTATAGAGTGAACTATAGCATGACTATCAAATTCTAGAAAGCCTGAGAAAATGTTCCCCATGTCATCGTTCTTCCTCATCTTTCTCTATGGCCCACACACACTAAGTCATCATATGAGTATCTCTGTTTTTAATTTTTGGAGTTTTTCTTTTCTCTGACTACATAGAAATGGGCTTAATTGCGCCTTGGTCATGCAGGAAGAAGGAACAGATGGAAGAAGGGAAATTATTAGCTACATTTTCCCACCTCATTGATTGAGTTATCACAGAGATTAGAAAGTTTAATGTTCTTAATCGTGCTTTAGAATATTATCATATAGGTCACCAAAACAGTTTCAGGAATTTCAGGAAATCCTAAAACAAAGCTATTTAATTATCATTATATTCAGAATGACACATATCTGTATCTCCATCTTGGGGAGCTAAGATAGTGCATCCCTTACTGTCTTCCCAAATTTACTTGTCCAATAGTCTTTCTCCTTTATAAGTCTAGTACATCTGTAAGAGTTGCTGGACATTACTGAAATACCCATGATTTAAAGACGTTGCTTCAGCCCAAAGAGTTCAATCCAGTCTCCAAATGCTTCTTGGAGTCATTCCATTAATCTACAAAAGAGGAATTCTCAATATTTATAGTCAACTCCTGAGAGTTCATGTTACTTGTGCATTGCATCTTGATGTTTTCTATTATATAAAATTTCATTCCAAAAATATGCTAAGTATAACATATTAAAGTGATTTCAGCACATGAACCATTGCGCTAGAGGGAAAAGAGTAGGCCTGGGTATTCAGCAGGGAGCACACGGCATCACTATTGACAACAAACCAATGCTTCCTTGCTGCAATGACACCACCTATCGTTGTCTAGAACATGCACACATCGCGGTGTTGCTCCATCCTTGCAGTACACACGCTGAACACTTTGAAGAACACTTTGAGCATATCTGAAACATGAACATCGCTGTGTCCAAGAGGTGGGTGAAGTTGATGGTCACCCAGTAAGAGCCTTGCCTTTGTCATCATATACTAAAGATCAATAATTCTCTCTTAGCACGCTCCACTCTAATGGTAGGCTTAACGTCAAATTTTAAACCCATGCTTCTTTCAGTCAGTTCTCTCCCACCGAGATTACTAAGAGAAGCCCTTGGAGATATATGCAAACTCAGAACAACGTTAATCTCCTGTGAATACTAAGATGCCAAATAGGTACACAACGAAAAGGCGATCATTCAAAATCACAAAATATCTTGCTGCCCCCATTGATAGTCTATACTTAAATAGAGAAAAAGGCAGTCATATTTTATATTTACTAGTTCAAAATAGCAAAAACAATGTCTCACCAAACCAGACTCCATGCTACACTTTACTGCAGAGAACTAAACACCCAAGAGCCAAGACTCAAGACTCCGTTCAATAAGGAGAGTTGCTTTGTTCGACTTGCCACACCTTTCCGTGTACCTGATTCTGGGCCTCTCAGACAGAAACCATCCCCTCTTCCCTGTCTGTCTTAAGTTTGTTGTGAGACTGGTGAGAAATCCAACGTTGTGGTGCTGCAAAAAAAGTTTAAATTTATTCTGATACAAAATAATGTGGTCATCAATGTAACATTAAAGCTCCCTAAGGAAACACTTCCACTGAAAAATTGAAATTGGCATGGAAGAGAACATATTTCTAAGAACATAGTCTGCTCACTTAAACTCAGAAACTACTTTCTGAGCAGTGAGCAGCCTAAGGATTTCATCATTATAACTTTTCTTCTGGAATCAAAACTGCCCTCCCTACTCACCCTTGAAGCCACTTCAATAAAGTCTCTTCCTAGTGGGCACTCAGAGGAAGTCATTTGGTTGATGTATATATTTAATTTCTTGTACACTTTTGCGCCTCATCTGCAAGTCTCACTTTCTATATTTGTCTTGAGCCTCTCTGAGGGCCTGCTGATGTTGACTCTTCCTACGAAAAAAGAACTTGCATAGACCCAAAGGGATTCATGCAAAAACAGAGAAAGGGTGTAAATAAAAGTCAAGGTCAGGTTTGAGGATTATTATCTTCTTACTACCTTATAAACCTGAATGCAAGGCAAAATATGGACGGATTGTCTCACCTCGTTGATGACTTCGTTGCTGGGCTGGATATATAACATCTTTACTTTGAAAAAGTGATCACTTTAGGACAAATTTCCCCCTAAATCATTTTTCAAGATTTCCTGTTACTTCATCTAAAGCTGCTTTCCGTTAATAATCCCTCCATACAAAGCATCAAGACACACAGACACTGTAATTAGGGGGATTTCAATTACCTATATGAGGAGGCAGGTAATTGACAATCTAATTGGTCTCATTTCAATTACCATTTTTCTCTTCATTAGAGCAGTTAGTTGGAGAGTGCAGAAGATTTGTAAAATATTCCAAGACCAAGAATTTTCAAGATAAATTTACTAAAGATTAAGGCTGGACCTTTCCAAGACCACGAAAGCATAAGCAATCAGCAGACAGGCACCAAGGCACCTGCTGTGTGCAGGAAGCAGACAACTCTATTGAAAGCTCACGAGGCAAAAATGCGATTCAAAACCCTGGGGTAGAAGCTGGCAGGACCGTTAGATAGGATTCTTCCTTTGTCCAGAGGAGAGATTATTTGAAACATGTATTATTGAATGAATTAATAGTTACTCTCATGTATAAAACGGACAACACTCTGTAAAGATTAGACATGTCATATTCTTCCTTTTACACTCCTGTTAGCTCTGGGAGTGGGGGGCAAATAATTGCATCACCTCCAGTATACAGACGTATCACCCCTATTACACAGGTTTTAGACTCTGCATTATCCCATCCAGGTATTCTGAGCCTAGATCCATGCCCTAAAATTGTATGTTCATCACATTTGAGATTTGCTCCATTTCAATGCTCTGTACTCAGGAAAACTTATGGCTACACATTGGGTACCCTGGAGTCCTGTCCACCCCCAACTCACCCTGAGCTCCCAGGAGGATCCCAAAACACCCTGAAGAGTTAGCCCATCTGACACAAGATGGAATTCTATTTCAGATGCAGGCGAGACAGGGTTGAAACAAAGCACAGATGTCTGTTCCAAAGCTCTGTTGCCTTTCTAAATGTATTGGCATAGTGTATTTCATTTGACTCTCACAGTAAACCAACACTTTCTGGTGCTTTTTACAATTTAAGGTTTCATCGATTGTTGTTGGGCTCAAATCCCACATTCCAACTAGATAATTTTGGACACATTACTTAACCTATCTTAGACCCATTTTTGTAATAACAGAATGATATGTTTAATAAAAATATACCATAAAAATAAAAGTATGTAATAGAAATGCAATAATCCCTGACTGGGAAGATGGTTATGAAGATTACAGAATATATGGGATAATGATATACCACAGAACAAACAGAATATACAAAGGCTAGGAAATAGTAAAACCATTCAAAATCAAAATCTCAGATTCTTTGCCTCAAATCAAGCTGTCTGCATGAATATGCAAGCCTGGAAAACATCACACACACACACACACACACACACACACACACACACGCACACACGCACACACACACACAGAGAGTAGAAGTCCAGTGTCTAGCAGAACGATGCAGTCTTCAATCCCATAACTCTGTTTTCTGAAATTCCTTTCTTCTCATACTTGCTACAGAGTTACTATCCTAACTGTGGACTCCGTGACTTGGAATGTGAAGCATCAGTCTTCTGGAAGGACTCTCATCTTTCTGTTGGACTCCACAGACTTAGATCACTCACCTGTGTGAATATGTAGTTCTCCTTTACACGGACCACTGAATACCTGGACTTGCACCAAAGCTGGAACCCTGATTTTTTTTAATATTCTCATGAATCAGGACCGTTCATCTGCCTTCACGAATGAGGTCTCTCAGGGACACAGGTAGTCTCAGAACAATGTTACCTAGGAAACCCTGGATGGGTGGCAAACTGGTTTGTAACTTGCAAAGCTGGCACCATTCGCATTACCCTATGCATGCACCTGCTTATTTTCAGTGCATTCGAGTCTTGTTCAGATGGCAATAAAAATTCTGGCCCCAGGCTTGACGCCCTTGGATTTCACCAGAAATAAAAATCTTACCATGGGTATTTATTTGGTGTGCGTAGTTCACACATTTCCATGCCTGAATTTTTGTCATTCTTTTCATTACTAAGAAAGAGGCCAAACTCAAGCGGATTCGGAACCATTCTAGTCGTGATTCTAAAATGTTATCCTGTTTATCATAAAGACTTGTCATGGGTGGCAGAAGAATGTGAGTTCCCAGGATTAGCTGGGACGCGAACGGGGCTGTCAATACTATGGGAGCGTCAGAAGTTGGAGCACATATGAAATCAGCATCAAAGAGGGCCAGGCTAGGATTAGTGAACCTATTCACAGTGCACAGAGAAAGTCTAGATTCCCAGGTACTCGAGATGAAAGTTTAATAATATTAGACCCATCAGGTTCTCAAATGGATTTCTGTTTGTCTGTTCTTTATGCTTCTGTTGCTTCTAGATCTTGCAGGTTTCCCTCAGTAAGATTTCCCTATAAAGGACAGAGTACACTTTGCCACTTGATTTTTTTAAATAACAATGCACATCAGAAGTTGTTTTGCCTAAACTACTGCCTCATTTTTTTTTTTCTGTTAATGTGTCTTATCTTCACAAAGACTCTGGATAGTAATCTCAGGATATAGATACCAGGGTAAGAATACCTCACTATGTTCATAACCAAGAAGGAAAGATATAGTTACCTGCTGTCTCTATGTAGAGCTGAGAGCCCGCTAACATCAAGCCATGACCCAGGCTACGGATGACTTCCCAAGCTTTGAAAGACCCAGCATGGGTCTTCAACTACTCTCTACAGCTACAGCTAAGGCCACCTACTGCTGGATGAGTACAGCTCCTCTCTCAAGTGCAGTCCCGAAACTCTTACTTGTGGCCATGAAGTTTCCAGTGTGCTTTTAGAATATGCTGTGTATTATTTTTAAAATATGATTGAGATAGAGACTTTCCTCCTTTTAGCATACTTCAAAAGGGGAGGAACAAAAAGAACAAATCTGTCCCCACTAACAAAAAGACAATGTTCAGTTAACCTTGTTCCTTCAAATGCCCAGGGTTTCTTTGGTTCACCAACTGTCATAAATTTGCTCCCTCCAAGCACAAAAGCTTTCTTTGAGGTTCAGAGGTTGAGTTTTATCTGCCTCCAGGGATACAGGGTGATTCTCCTCTGTATCGGAGGGTCCTGGAATACTACTGTTAGCCTCTTTGAGACGAGCTTGCTTTTCTAATGAATGAGTTGTGACATGAATTTCGAGGCTCCCAAGGAGACAGATGAAGCTGCCTTGTCTTCTCCAACTTGACTGCATCTGTCTATGGCACATCAAAGCAAAACCAACACCTACGCAAATCAATCCATCCCTACAACTTCTGTAAAACATTAACTCCCCAAAGCCAGGGCAAGAGCAGAACTATGGGGTGACTCACACTTCTCTGTTTCCCTTTAGGTAAAGAAAACCAGTGCTCAGTTTGCATCCTGCCAAAATTATTTTCAGGTGGTGCATTCTTTCCATTATTTGTTAAAATTATACCATTGGCCACAACTCGCTTTTGGTTTAGTTAAGCGTTCAACATTCTAAAGGCACTCTGGGAACAAACCATGATCAGAAATAATCGATTGAAAAGAGGACATCTCCGAGGAAGAACACTGCACAGTCAAGTGTCCTTGCTGCCAGAGAAGTCATGTTCCCAGATTTTTCCCCCTAAATTCAATTATAGTAAGTCTATAAGACAATAGAATTAATAATGGGGGAAAATATCAGATGAATTACAAACAGGAAAAGCAAAGCTCGATGCTTCTTAATATTCAAAGATGGATTTTTTAAATTTGGTTTTGCAAACTTTCTATTACTAAAAATAATAGAAACTGGAAAATATTACAGGTTAACCATTAAGAAAGGACAAGGCCACTCATCATTTCTAGCAGGAACGGGAAGATAACTGGAAAGTTGAAAGACTGCGATGTCTGTCTTGATTTGGGCAAAGATCTTCTACTCTGAACCGTCATTAATAGACTGGGTCCTCTAGTCAAACACATTTAGGACATGGTCCTAGCTGTCAACCATGAAGTAGATTAGATTGCACCATTTTGGTAGCTGGAACTAATATAAATCAAACGTGCAAACAATACACTTACCTTGGTCATTTTGTTAAGCACGTGACTTCCCCAGTGTTGTACAACTGCTAGTTATCTCAGATGAAAGAAAACTGAAATCCCCATGAAATGGTGGCTTTCATGTACAGAAAGCTCAATGTAAGGATACATATGAAGGGCTATCCTGTCATCACAGTTCTAACAAAACTTTGTAGGGTACCCCTTGTCCAGTTTCCTGTATATCATGTAAAAAAAATCTATTCCTAGGACCACAGTTCAGTATCTTACACTTCTCTCTTTCTTGTTAAGTAGTAGTGTATGCATTGCTAGTTAGTTTTCAAGTTTCCGTGTTTCAAGTATCTTCCTTCAAAGTCTTTGTGATCTTGGAGATGTCAACCACTCTTCTGCTAGACTTCAAGTGTTAGAGTCTCCAGTATCCTGTATCACTGATCTTCTATTGCCCAGAAAGCCTACCATGGGCACCCTAACCCAAGAAGGCAGGTGTGGTCTTGTTGGACAACTGCATGGATTTTCAACGTGAACTGAATTTCACAAGAAAACTCCAGGTAGTTTCAAAAAGAACAATGAAGGAGAAAAGTAAAAGTGTTTAGCTAATTGGTTGACTGTAGGATTATCCAGAATGAATTATTTTCCCAAAATTAATTGATATCCATTCAGAATTGAGAGCAAAAATTTAAGGCACTTCAAACTACCATGATTTATTATATTCCAGTATTTCTCCTCAATGCTGTGACTCATTTCATAAGCTATATTCTACTTCAGGAGCTCTTTTAATCACAGATAAAATTATTCTTAAATAACTTGTAGACCTTGTTTCACTAAACAATATAAAATACTCAGATGACTACGGTAGTAACAAGTCTCCACAACAAGATTATGCACAGTCGGTTGGACAAACTATAGGAGAATCAGTGAAGTGCAAGGCCAGGACAGCACATGAGTCTTTGGGAGATGATCCAGACCCAAAGCACAGTAGCCCCATAAACATACAGCTACTGTCTTGATGCAGAATCCACCAGTGTCTTGTTTTCACAAGCTGCCATCTACAATTCTGCCCCATGGCACCCGCACCTTGTATAAGCAGTCATAAAGGTTTTGGAGTCTTACCTGCGGACACCATATAATCCTTAGTAATCAACCTAAAAATTTATATTAAAAGTTCCGATTATTCCTGCCGTTAAGAAAACTGTTTTGCCTGGTGTCACTCAATACCCAAATTTGTTCAACTTAGAAAACTTTTGTTTATTTGGTTGTACTTTTTAACATAACAATTACAAAGTATTTTTCTAAAACATTTCATCTGACTTTATACTGAGCTCTGACCTGTGCTAGTGATGTGGTTTTGCCTAAGATGGACAATGTTACTGCACTCACGGGCTTTACATCCCAGCAGGGAGAGGCAGGCGATGAGCACCCAAGAAAATCACTTTGACGTGGAGCCCCGTGCTGCGACCATACGCAGGGCGAAATGGGAAGAAGAAGAACAGGCAGCGGGACCGAAGTCTCGAATTAGAAACAACCTTTCTGAGAAATTCACCTGTCATCAAACAGATTTTGGACCAGGTTGCCAAAAAAGAATTATCTACCTAAAAAATGTTCCAGATACATATTCAGAAACAATGTATAATCCTGACAGCAAAGCCTTACGACTATGATTCATTGGGAGATAGAAAATGTTCCGTGTGAAGGAAATCCAATTGGCAGAACTTCCATGGCATGCCGAAAACTCAATAAAGAACCCTCTGTTGTCAGTTAATGTGCAGTGTTCCAAACTGAGTGGTCCCTTGTCCAGAAACCTTATGAAAAGTGACTTTCCTTCCTGTACTTACCCAATTGCTTTAAAGCTCAGACAGGTTCTACCTCCCTTATAATTTTTTTAAAAGTTTTTCTCAGCAATTGTAGTCTCTGTTGCACCAAAGCTTCACACTACAACTGTTTTGTGTTTTAAACATGCTTCTAAAACTAACTTATAAACTCCTTTCTTCAAGAACTGTCCCTGCTATATCTCCTAGCAGGGTTGGCAAAACTTTTGTAAAGAACCAGGTAGTAAATATTTACATTATGTGGGTCATATTTGGTCTCTGATGTGATTTCTTGGTTTAATTTTGCTTTTAATCCATAAGAAGTGCAAACCATTTTCAGCTCACACATCCTCTATAAAGCAGCTGTGGCCTGGATTTGGCCTGTGTGCCACATTTTGCCAACCGCCTTTCGGAACACAGATCATGGAGTAAATACGTAGCATGTATTTGTTTATTGAAAGCCCTGAAGTTTCCTAACGTAATCTTCGATCATCTTCTAAGAAGGAGGCTTCCTTTACAAAGCCTTTGACAGCCACTCCCCACACACATTTGCACACTGACACACCTGCCATAGAAGAATCCCATCTGAGGAAATAGATGGCACCCATGGTTCTCAATCCTGGCTGCACATTAGAATCTTCTGTGAAGCGCTCTAAAAATACCTGGGCTCAGGCTCTTCTCTAGACTAATTAGATCCACAGGTCTGGAAGGGAGCCCGGGTATCTGTATTTTTAAAAGCTCTCCAGGTGATTCTATTTTGCAGGTTGGTTAAGAATCAACATTTTAGAGCAGTGGTTCTCAGACATTAACATGCATCCCTGTCACCTGGGGGCTTATTCCACCCAGGTTGGGGCCACCCCTGCAGGGTCTCTGATGTAGTAGTTCTGGGGTATCCTAGAGTTTCTTTCTTTACCAATCCCCCAAGTGATGTTGTTGCTGCTGGCCTGGGGACTGCAATTTGGGAGCTACTGTCACAGATAATGGAAAACTGGTCCTGGTAAGAGCTTTATTTTAGCTGGGATTTCTTGGTTGGTTTTGTTGGGACATTGATTTGTTTTGTTTCACTTTCTTAGCTTAGAAGTTCCTAGTATCAAGCAAAAGAAAATTGGGAAAGTAACTTGAAATCAGGGACTACAGAGAGGCCTAGAGTCCGTTCTTAACAAATATGGGTTTAATTTGGAACTGGGGAAAGTGTAGTTTTTCACTCTGACTGGAGAAAGCAGGAATCCTGAATAAACAACAAAGACATTTCAAAGACAGCTTTGAACACAAAGCCCATGACAGGGAGAATGCTCACTCTCAGGAAAACTCACCAAAGCCAACAATACCAGCCAAAAGAGTCCATTAGTTACACACTCTGGACCACATACGTTCAGGTGCTTAGCTGAAAGAGATGGCAGTGAGATGAGAACTAAAAATAAAAAAAATAAAAAACCTCTGCTGAAACTTTCATGTGTGAAACTTTGTTTAACGAAGAACCTTGTAAATTCTGTGTGATTTCTGATGCTCTTCTCTTCAGGCCCTGTAAAACAGAAACTCTGCTACTCGAAGTGTGGTCCCTGGACAAAGAGAATCTTATTATATGGTGGTTCACAGACACCTTTTCTTTCATGGGCCTTATCTACAAAATGACATTGAAAACTACATTTTATGATTAAAGTAGTTTCAATATATATTAATATTTTATATTCAAACTCTTTAACCTTAAAGAACTTTGTTCTTTTGATGTTAAAAGAAATGATAGTATTGCCCTGAGTCCCTCAAAGTACTCTTTGTCCTAACATTTGCCTCTTAGGTAAGAAGATTCACAGAAACTCTCAATCCTAGGCACCACCTCACACTTACCAATCAGAATCTACATTAACAAAATCTTCAAAAAAATGCAAATACACATCAATGTTTGAGAATAACTATCTGCAAAAGTTCACAAGCAAAGAAGAGTAGTTCTGTTTTCAATACTTTCTGAATCTTAAGATTAAGCTAACATGTTCTCTATTCTGCACTATCAACTGTGTACCTCCAAATTCTCAACCAGCCCTGAGGCTGTGCCATGTAAACTTACATAGAGTTATTTAGCATGGCGTACATGGAAGATGTGAAGCGTTTCATCAGGATTCTTTTCCTTTAAAGTTATGCAGGGTACTTGGTTCTGGGAGCCACTCAATATATTTGACTGCTTAAAATAGTTCACAGAAACTTAGGATATTGGCATTTTCTGTCAAGACTGATCTCCCATCCAAGTACAAACCAGGCCCAACCCTGCTTAGGTTCCAAAATCAGATGAGATCAAGTGTGCTCAGGGTGGTAATGGCAATAGACTCTCAAGACGGGAGATTATGACTAGTACTGCCCAGTGAGGGTAGAAGACTCAAGTGTGAGCTGAGTCACCACTACTCGGTGATCTTTCAATGGACTGGAATTATATAATAGGCTTAAAAACTATACATTATTTTTCTATTAACATTTATAGACAAATTAAAAATTGTAACTTTTATGTTAAAATACAGCTTTGAATCTGAGAGAAAAATAGTAATTCAATAATATGAACTTCATCACAAGGTTTTAGAAGCTGGGCTTAGTTGTTTCTTTGATTTCTAAACCTTCTCAACAGTGAAATTACTTTCAATCTATAAATATTAAAAAGAAAATAGAGGTGGGAGCATATCGAATTTGTAGAGTCTCTTGCCTAGTACACACAATGACCTGGGTTTGATCTTTAACACCACCACCATCAAAAAAAAGCACACAAAATGGATCATAGAATTAAATTTAAAACACACAAAAAAGATTTTCAGAAGATAGCATAGAAAAAAATTCCATGACCCTAGATTTTGTGTGAAAAAAATTATATTACAACCACAAAATTAAGTGCCATGGGAAAAATGACAAGTAAGTGGAACTTGGTTAAAACTTATAATTTTTGCTTTGAGAAAGACACTGCTAAAATAATGATGGTGATGATAATAAAAATAAGAGAAGTTATATATTGGAAGAAATTATCTGAAAAAACTTATTCAATAAAGAATATGTGTTGTAAGTAAATATAGAGCTCTTAAAACTCAGTAATAAGAACATGACCTACTTTAAGAATAATCAAAATGTCTCAGTAGATATTTTATTAAAGAAGATACACAGGTGACATCTGAGGAAACAAGCAGATGCTTGACATCCTATGTCATTATGGAACTGCAAATTAGAATGACAAAATGACACTACATATCCATTAGAATAACTACAATCTAAAACACTGGCACCACCAAAAACTGGCAAGGATATAGAGCAACATGAACTTTCATTTGTCACTGGTAAAAATACAAAATCAGCCACTTTGGAAGACAATTTGACTGTGCCTTAAAAAGCTAAATATATTCTTACCATACAATCCTGCAATGCAATCCAAGTATTTACCCAAAATTGTTACTTGAACACAAATGTTCCTAGCAGTGTTTTTTTCTAATTGCCAAAAGTTAAAACTAACCAAGAGTTGTCCTTCACAGATAAATGGAAAATCTGTCAGACATCAGTACCAGAGAACGTTATGCATTGTCAAAAAGAAATAGCTACTAGGCCATGAAAAAACATGCAAAAGAACCTTAAGTGTCCATTACTATGTGAAAGGAGCCAGCTGAAGAAGATTACTGATTCTACTTGTATACCATTCTGCAAAAGGCAAAAATATGGGGACAGTCAAAAGATAAATAGTCTCTAGGGGCTTGGGGAAAAGAAGACAAAGATAAATTGGTAAAGCACAGGGAATTTTTAAAACAATGAAATCATTTATATGATACTAGAATGGTAGATATCTCCACCATGCTGAGTGCCATTATGTATCTGTCAAAATCCACAGAACTATGCCTCAAAGTGTGAACCCAGAAGGTAAATTGCAGCTGTATGAATAATGTATTGATACTGATTCATCAATTGAAATAAACTTATTAAATCAGTATAAGATGTATGGAAAACAGGGTAGAGGGAAAGGTAAACTGTACAAAGACTCTTCCCAATTTTTAGTAGATAATGTATGCTCCATTTTCTATAAACCTAAAATCTACTCATTAGAGCCAATTAAGCAGCGCTACTCAGCATGACATGGTATCAGAGACTCAGAATCATTCCCTCTTATTCCTCCCAGAAACTCCACGGAGGCTGCCTGGATTACACGCAGTCTTCTCTAGCAAAACAAATAAAATAGCCCCGGCTGAGACCCACACTTCATTCCTGATAATCTCTAGGCCTCACTCATATAGCATGCCGAGGTTTTGTAAGAATATGCAATGTGAATAATCATAGTCACTGCGTGTTTGGAAATGAACCAGCCATTTCGCATTATTTTATTTAATCTTCACAACAATCTGAGACATGATTTAAAATAGAATCCTCTTATAGCAAATAAAATAATACAAAACCCAAAGAGTCCAAAGTGATTTCCTCAAAGTGACTTACAAATTGTGCAAGAAATGAGTTTTATACTCTGATCTATTATATACCAATGCCTGGGCTCTTTCTCCATGTGTTTTTTCTTTCTTTGTGTTGTTTCTATTATGTGATTTTTTTTCTAATTCTATGGGCATTGCATTAATGTATAACCTCAGATTTTTGTAGGTAATATTTTATATTGGTACAATGCACATGGTACATTTTTCCTGCAGAAAATCTACAGCTCTACTCCAAAACTGGCATTCTCATCATGACTGTCTTGTTTATTGACAATCTAATCCGATGGCAACTTACCAGCTTTTTAATATATCAAGATCCCGGGAAACATAACCTATATCTTGGACTTTCGATCATATTCAGTAGCAGGCCACAGCTAAAAAGAGGAGGAGATAGTCAAGATTAAAATTGGGATTCTCCTCTTGGGATCCAAAATGTTAGCATACTTTCAAGGAAAGTGATGAGGGCAAAGAAATCAGGTAGTAAAATCAAGAAAATAAGCAGAAGGAAAAAGAAAAAGAATCAAGACATACACTCACAGCATGAGATGAACAGTTTAGGGATAAACACATAGATCAAGGTGAAGCCAGAATTCAACCTCAGAGGGAAGGACTGGGGGATTCTGCTTTATCCCCAGAACTTGTGTGAATTTCCTAAAAACAGATTTGTAAGTTAGCTCTATGGAACTCATCTGATTGGAGTACACACATAGACAGAAAATTAGTCCCTATGTTCTTCTGGCTGTGGTAACAAGAACACTGTTTCTTGGTTATGCTCCAATCTGTCACTGTGGTGACCTTGTTTTACATTTTCTTGGATGATGGTCAAGGAACCCAGTGAAACAGGTAGTGTCAGCCCCACTTTACGGATGAGAAATTGTGTTTCCAAAAGCACCAACAGGTTCATGAGGATAAATCTGGGCCGGGATTTCCAGGACAGCCCTACTGATTGCAGAAGAAATGACCTAAGCCACTATAACACACTGCCTGATACCAAATAGTGGGTAGGAATGAACTCCTGCTCTCTTGTATTTTGTGAAGATTTAATTTGCTTTGAAAATATTAATTGCTGTAATTAAAATAGATTGGCCTTTTTAAAGGATGTGGGGTTAAGATCCTGAAAACATTGCAGAGTTATACCATGTTTCCTATAATGTAAAACAGAGACAAACAGGGCCTGGGGGGAATAGCACAGAACTTCAAGCACTTGTCTAACATGCACAAAGCCCTGAGTTCGATTCTTCAGAACTACATAAACCAGGTATAGGAGTGCACACCTGTAATCCCTGCACTTGGGAAGCTGAGGCAGGAAGATTGCCAGGAGTTCAAGGCCAGCCTGTGCTACACAGCAAATTCTGGATAACTGCAGAGCAAAACTCTGCCTCAAAAGAGAGAAAGAGAGAAAGAGACAGAGAGAGAGAGACAAACAAGAAAAACAGAGATTCTGTTGGCCTTACCTTCTACTCTGGTAGCAATAGAAACCACGTCTTGCTCCTGTTCCTTTTTGTTTCCTCAGTGATGGGTACCTTGCTTGGGACTTAGTAAGTGTTTAACAAATGCTTCATGATGGAATGACACAGGAATATTATTTACGTTATGTCGATAGTTGCAAGAATGCATCCAAAGTCAAGCATGCTTCTGTTCAAATTACAGTTCTTCCTCCTTTTTGCAGTGCATAGATTGTGCTCAACCCCTTTGTACAGAGTTGCTTCCCAGCTCACTTTGTTTTGTTTTGTTTTGATTCTGAAACAGGGTCTCCTCAGCCACTAAGTTGTTCAAGCTCATCTCTAACTTGTGGTCGTCCTGCCTCAGCCTCCCAGAGTGCATAGTTCCCCTAATTTAATGTTGACGTTCGTAAGCAGTCTCTCTGAGCCTCAGTGTCCTGCTCAATAACAGACCATTTTAATATCTACCTTATTGAAATGATTAAAATGAGATGAGATATTTTAAAAAATTACTGTTTCATTATGTAAAGCAGAATACATAATACATTCTGCTTCTTTATCTTTTGTCTATATAACTTATTATTTGAAAGATAAAAAAAGAAAACCAAGCTGACCATGGTGGCACAGGCCAGTAGTGCCAGCACGTAGGATGCTGAGACAGGAGGGTTTTCATGAGTTCAAGGCCAGCATGGACTCCGTATTCCTGAACCATCCAACCTGGACTACAGATTAAGACCTTCCCTCAAACACACACACACACACACACACACACACACACACACACACACTCACAAAAAAGTCTCATTTGATAGACCAGAGATTTAAATTTCTTTAATATTGACACTATGATTTAATAATTAATATTATTGATACATATATCTTACTTAGGGTGTGTATTTGGAAATAAACGTGATTTTCTCAAGGAATATTACGTTATTTAACCAGCAGAAGTAATCTTTGCACATTAGAATCATGGTACTGCAAATCTGATATCTGCTCATCCTTTGAGTTTTATCCATCTTCAGTTACACAGGTTGTGACTGTTTTATAAAAATCGCAGTAGAACAGAGCTCTGACTTGTCAGTTACACTTCATAGATATGAGGGCACGTAGATAAAATCTATTAGGCCAGCAGGGCACCCATTAATGTTCCAGTGGCAGTAATTAAATCAGGATGGAAAAATAACTACAAATATTTGTCCAAAACTGAACCAGATGTTTTGGCAACTGGATGAAGGCATAAACCTGAAAACCTCCACATGCCATGAGTGAAAGCTTTTCAGAGGGAAACCTTCTGTGAGCCTCAGACTGCACACTGTGTCAGCCTGCTGGCTGTGCGAAATAATAGCACACACACACGTGAGCACGCACGCGCACACACACATGCACGAGTCTCCAGTTATCCCTTATGCATAACTGCAGTATTGCACAATCTGGAGAACTGTAAATTTATATATATATATATTAAAAATCCCTTAGAATAATCAGGCAAGATGACTAACACACTTACATTTCCCTCATGTGAGGCTGCAATCAATTCATGGTGGTGCTCCATCCGACTTAGTTACGCCTCATAGATCATCTTTCTAGGTAGCTTACCCGCGATACAATTTCCTAATTAATAGGCAGTAAAAATATTAATTATTGTCATTTTCATTTAGTGTTCAATTAACAAGTGAAAACATAAAGCACGTTTCGTGGCTGGACAAAGGTGACCCGGGGGACCCTTATGTCGCCAGCATCTTTTTCTTTCCGTCTTTTAGATTGTGGCTTCAGCCTACCCCTCCTAGTTTGCCTCTGTTAGACACCCTCTCTGACCTACTTCCCCTCACGGTAGCTCATTTAAATATCTTGACAAAATGTTTTCCGGCGAGGCAGAGCTCATTCTAGCCTTGGCATGTATGCCGACCATGAAGCTGTCATGATATCCTGTCACGAAATGAGATTAGAAGAGTCATTTGATCCATGGAGACTTAAATTAATAACGGTGACACTGCTTTCCCTCAGCAAGTCCAGCGGCAGTGGCTGGGGGTTGGGGGAGACTCTGGAGCAGCTGAACTTTAATTCGGTGAAGCACACCTTGAACTTCAAGAAGGGAGGAGTGAAATGCTCACAGCCACTGCGCCCACACAAACACTGTGGAGCACCCCTGAGTGACACCGGCCGCTGGCTCCTTACGCTAGCGAGTTTCCTTCTGTCAAGTCAATTGCTACCCTGGTAAATATCTGATTAGAGTTAATTTATCTCCAGTGTTAAGGAGGTTAACGACACTGTTATTTTCTCTGCTACTGAGTTTTCCCGCATGCCTGTAGGATAATATTCCTAGTAACCTTCTCAGAGGGAGGAATCACACAGCAGCCCTGCCTGGACAATAAATAACCTTTCAAAAAAAAAAAAAATAGTGCGTCCTTCAGAGAGAGGAAATCAAGCGAAATAACAATAATTGCATAGACTGTAGAAGAGACATTTCTCATCCACAAAAAGAGACACTAGCATGGTCACAATTCCATAAAACACAATACCAAACAAAAACTTGCATAATGAACTGAAGTCATAATTCCAAGCAGTTCTTGACAGTCCCAGGGGAAACTGGCTAAGGTAAGAGTTCAGATGTTTTCTAGTGAGTACCTATGGTCCTTCTCGCTTTATTTTTCCACCAAATATAGCTTCATAGGTATGAGCCCCCCCCCCCCATGGTGCAGAAGTACAGTGAGGAGAACACATTTTTTAAGTCCTTCAGTACATGGGAGCCTTACATTTAAAACTGAAGAACATTCTCAAGCAGTGAACAGCTGGGACTCCTCTGTTCCCTTCTCCAACTCACGGTTTATGTCTAATTTGTTGCCCTGGAAATAACTGACTTTGTAGAATTTGTGTGTGTAGAAGTCTGTGGTATTCTAAACGAGGTTTAGAATGTTATTATTAAATTATCAGCTAATGAGAGAAATGGTTTGGATCTTCTGCCTCTGCGTAATTAGATGATGATCAGGTCAAGAAGATTGTTCCTGAAATGCTTGGAAGATGATTGTTGCAACTATACCTTAGAGCTAACCTTTTTTTTTTTCTCATTTAAAATCCTGACCTCTGAACATTATATTAAATTTCATCCACAGAAAAATAAATCTGCTATTCCTCAACTTTTGTCAACCAGCAAGGTCCCACATATTACTACAGCAAAAGATTCCCAACATAACTACAGTACAATAGGAATAAAAACTTGAAATGACTAGCCTTCAATATGCTTTCGTTTGAGAAACAGTTCTGACCTGACTGAAATAAATCCCAAAGAGTTTCCTGTTTCCATGTACTTTGTGTATTACTATATATGGAACTTCACCTGAGACAGGCATGTCCAGGCCCACGCTGAGGTCAGATTCCAGTCCTTAAGATAGCTTTTCTTTTATTTGCCCGCAGATATCAGTTTGTCTTGCATCTCCTCACTCCCTCACCCGTACTCTTTTTTGGAAGATCCGCTTCCAGAGAGGTGTTGACAGTTGATCACTTTATGAGAGTTACAACATGTAAGAAGTGTTAGTAAAAAATGACAGCGATGAACTGAAATTCTGATGCTAAGTCAGCTGGCTTTATCCACAGGATAAGTGATTTGCCTGTTTGCGCCATCCTTGCAGGATACAGTTCAAATATCCATATAGTAAAATGATTTGGGAGTGGCTGGAGTACGTACCTTAAGAGTTTGTGTTGGCAGCTTGGTCTTCAGAGTTCTAATGCCTTTTTCTCTTTCTTTCCTTCTTTCTTTCTCCCTCTCTCCCTTTCTCCCTTTCTCTTTT
This sequence comes from Ctenodactylus gundi, assembly GCA_004027205.1. Lineage (NCBI taxonomy): Eukaryota > Metazoa > Chordata > Mammalia > Rodentia > Ctenodactylidae > Ctenodactylus > Ctenodactylus gundi. The sequence goes on from PVKB01001981.1 coordinate 252,042, forward strand.
TCTTTCTTTCTTTCTTTCTTTCTTTCTTTCTTTCTTTCTTTCTTTCTTTCTTTCTTTTTCTCTCTTTCTTTCTTTTTCTGTTTTTGAAACAAGCTGTCACTCTGTAGCCAAGGCTGGTCCTGAATTCCCTATGGAGCCCAGGCTGGCCTTGGACTCAGGATGACCCACCTGCCTCAGCCTCCTGAGTGCTGGTATTATAGGCATGCACCACCATGTCCCGTTTTATATGGTGCTGGGGAAGTGAACTCATGGCCTTGTACTTTCGAGGTAAGTACATTTTAATGTCTAGATGTGGAGTCTACTGGAATATCTTGAGGGAGTAAGGTAGTTCTCATTCTACTGGGACCCCACAGTTAGTTCTACCAAGAGGGAGAGGGCTATTATGACAGAAACAAGTCTGGCATTTGCCCCTTTTCTCCCGCTTCCTCTCTGGCAGTGTGATTCTCCAACATGTGCTCCACCTCCACACCATCCTCCCCTATACCTTCACCACAGGACAGACCAATGATGCCACCCAATCTCAGACTTCCACCTTCTAAACTGTGAGCTATGTAAAGCTCTTATCTTCAAAACTAGACTGCCTCAAATATTTCATTGTTGTGATAAAAAATGAATGATCACATATATACATATATTTTTTTTCAAAACAGAAAGTATCTTGTGTCATGGATCCATACAGGTCTACTCATCAGTAATCAAAATTATAACTATTGCTTGTATGCAGCTCAGTAGCCCCACGGGGACATATATGTATGTGTAATTTTTCCCAGTGATCTTTGGACAGGTAGCTCCTTGCAGAACCCATTGCTTTATTGTGTGTCCTGTATGGGCCATGATTTCCACTGCGTATGGAAATTAGCATGCATTCAATATCTGCCAGGTGCTTGTGTCTCATGAATTGATTCCATCTAGAAAAGGGTACATATGTATCCCCTATGAGCACATGAAGACATTAAAGTTTAGAGAAACTGAGCAGTTGTAGGGAATGCACAGCTGTTAGTGCAGAGAGGGGGACTTCAAAGCGTGTGCTCCTGTGACACCTCGCTGCCTTCCAGGTACGTGCACCATGTGTTGACACACTCCACCCTAAAAACAGCCAACATATCCAGGCTACATATTAATCCAGACATCAAATATTCCACCCATTTTGACATTGGTCATTAACTCTGAGTAGCTAAAAGAATCTATTTGGGTTGTGAATCACTGTGTTTTGAATGCCATCTCCATGCCTCTGGTAAAAATCAGAGATGTAAAGATTAACTTAATCATTCTCATGAATACTGCAGCTGGGATGGTGTATTTTTCCTATTGTCCTGTCACAAAAATATGTTATTGGTTGCCAGCGTAAACAAACACTTGAGCTAACTTAAAGTCCAGTGATTCTGAAACATGAACCTTCAAACAAATTGAGTAGAGAGTGTTAAAAAAAAATCAAGATGGGAAGACAGAAGCAGGAAAGGAAGGTGAGGGGTGAAAATCTGGGAAGCACATTGTCTCTACTCTGACTCTATGTCCTAGCCAGGAATAGTCCTGGTTCTAGACTCCACTGTTCCCCTCCTTTCACCGAGGACATGCCCTCTCTGCATGAGACCCACCCCCCACCACAGTGGAAGGGAAACCACATTTCCTTCCAAACTTTGTGTTATTGAGATTGTCTCCAAATGAACTCGTATTCAGAGCTCTGGGGAGTCTATTAGACTATGGGATCTCTGTCCCCTGCTCTGCTTCCCATCCAACCTGCAGGAGGTGGGGAGAAACTGGAGACATGCTCAGGTAAGGTGCCAACACATACTTCTGATCAGCACTCACCAACGTTAGAAAAGGAGCTATGCTATAAGCATGAAAAAAGACAAGCACCACTACAAGTAGGTTTGACAAACTTTTCCAAATTGTTGCATTTGTTGTTAAAAATATTCACAGGTGTGCATTTACTTGAGTGGGAACATAGATCATGCTTTGATGTCTAAGTTGATAAGCGTCATTGGTTTTGAACCTATTAATATTTATTTTTAAACCTTTAGTCAATATTTCAATGTATTTCGATGTGAAGTAGGAAAAACACCTTGGAATTCAGTATATCCATATTTCCATTTTTACAACTTAAAGATGTAGAAACATCACCCTTGGAAAAAATGGGCACCCATGAGTGAGATGTGTCCTGGTGAAGATAAAATCAAGAGATTGACTATCCAATCATTGTCTCGACACTTGTTCTCCCTGGAACCTTTGCTCCTGGGTCCCTCGCTGGGGATTTAGGGATAGTATCTTGGCAGGACAGCTACTAAGGTGAAATACGGCAGAGCCTAGCATATAGTAAGCTCTCAACAATTATTAAATTTAAATGTTTATCTTTTCACAGGATTGCATCTAGTGATTATTAACTATTAATCATCATAATTTCCTCCCATAGCTATTCTGAGCTCATAAGGGCAAGTCTATATCCCAACTACTTCAAAATTGGTAGTTCCAAGTAGGGTTGCCTTTATTGGGTCCTAAAACTTCAACCAAAACTATAAATCCCAGTCATCTCCAACATGTTCCCTCCCCAAATTTGTGTTATTGAGATTCTCTCTAAATGAACTCACATTGCTTTGGGAGCTTTGGCCCTTGACAGACCCTCAGGGTCAGTGTGGCAGGTAGATTTGAAGGATGTGAACAAGCTAACATCCATGATAAACAAAGGACAGTGTGAAGCTGGTTTCTGTCTTCTCAGAAGCTTATGATATACCTAAGGAGACATGCTTGAAAGCACAAGCTAGCCAACAATAAACGAAGGTGCATTTGGGTCTGCTAACCAACAGAGATTGCTTGGGCTCCAGGATAGAGTGACCACTGGAGTCAGCATAAGCAGAGAGGAGGGAGGCAGGTGAGCACTGAAAATAATTGGAGAAGGGTGTTAAAGGAAGAACAGAAATCCAAGAAAATGAAAGATGAAAGGGAAGTCAGTCTGGCCAAGAAATCTATGCTAAGATAAGGCGAGATGGGATAGAAATGTTTCAGTGTGCACTAAAGAAAACTTAGTATCGAGAGCTTTCAAAGAACCAGAGAAGTGTGTGGATTCCCACACACTTCTCCATCTCGAGTAGATTTCCTATCTTCTTTGCTAAGCCACCTGAAAATTAGTGTTGATATGACACAAGTTTCCTGGTAACCTCTGATCCAGAATTTACATACAAGTCATAGCCATCAACCTTTTTAATATTACTATATTTTACATAAATTCTCTTTTCCAGTTTCCTGAGGGCATGTCTCAAACTCTTTGCTTTTTTTTTTTGAGAATTATTTTCCAAAAACTAGTTCTAGAATCCCTGGGGAGTCTCCCTACATAGATCCCCCAGGACTCTTCTAAGTCTCTGAGCATCCTCATTTCTACAGAGCTGGAAGGAAGTATCCCAAAGGGAAGGGAAGCTTGCATTTACAGTATGGAAGGTAGCTCAGGGACTTTAATTTAGATGCCAAGAAGGTTTATAACAAAAAAACATTTCCTGAACCTTTGTTTGAAATGTTATTTTTCTGATGCCAGCTATGGTAATTGTGTTATCCCTGGTGTATTCAGAGGTAGGTAGCTAATTTTCACAGTGATTCAAGCCATCATTGTTAAGCTAAGTGTTTATTGTACTGATCTCATCAGATGATTGCTGATTATCTTTCTCAGGAGAAACATAAATATTCTTTCTCTCTCTCTCTCTCTCTCTCTCTCTCTCTCTCTCTCTCTCGCTCTCCCTCTCCCTCTCTCTCTCTCTCTCTCTGTCTGTCTGTCTCATTTAGTTTTCATTTTGCTTAGTTTGTTGTCTAGTTATTTTTGGTCTCATGGTCCTTAAAGTCTACCTCTATCCCACTTCCTGCTTGTGTTCACACTAAAGGGGCTTGAGACACCTGAGTATATTTACTCACAAAGTATTAATCTCAAATCTCTCAACATTTCAGTTAAGCTCCTGGATTCCTTTTCATGCTATTTATATTTTTAACTACAAAAAATGAGTTCTTTGAGCTGGGCATGATGACACACACCTATAATTCCCACCCTCAAGGAGACTATAGTAGGAAAATTGGAAGTTCAAAGCCAGCATAGGCCGCTATGTAGCAAGATCCTATTGAAAGAAAGAAAGAAAGAAAGAAAGAAAGAAAGAAAGAAAGAAAGAAAGAAAATGAGAAAAGAAAAATGAAAAGAAAAATATAACCCCCCAAAGTGGTTCTGAAAACACTGCCAGTGCCACCCCATGATTTAATGAAATTATACAAACTTAGCTTTAATGGACCCCATAGAGACTTTCAAATCCATTGCTGCTATTGTAAAGAAGCATTTTAAAAGACAACACAGACTAACTTTCATGGTTGTAGAGTAAATTTATATACTGCAGTTGTCAGAGATGCTCTAAGAGGAGAACAGAACTCTATCAAGGTTCACTGAGTTAACTGTGATGGAAGATTCTAGGCCCAGACAGATAACATTGTTCCCCAGCACTTTCATTTAAGGAACTCGAAGGAGCCCAGAAGAAAGGCCTGAATTCACAGTTCAATTTTCCCCTTGGAACACTCTGTGGTGCAAATACATCTGAGCAATAATGAATAAAGCAGGTGCTCAGTGCATGCTAGAGAGAGAAGGCAACACCAAGCACAAGAAAATATGCTGCTTTCTTTTTAAATCCCTTTCCACCGGCTTTTATGACCTATTTTTGTTGAGGAGAAATTTTGCCTCAAGAGAATTCTGACCACCGTTCTCCCAAGTCAAAGACAGGCCACCTACCACAGAAGGGAAGAAAGATTTGCCATTCTTCTACTTATAGTTGTTCATTTTCTCACTTAATCAGCAAACATATCCTGAAAGCTTTACTGTGCTTCCATTAAGCTGCATGCTGGCTTTCCCCAGGGGTGAAAGAAAAAGATGTTAAGAAAAAGAGAGATCCTGTTAGGGGATCATGAGCCACGCCCTAAGTACTTGCATATCAATGCCTAGTGCCTTAAAATTGAAAAAAACAATACCTCTACACAAAACAGATATGTTATATATTGCTATAGTACAAAATATCTGAAAACTTAGTAGTATAAAAGAGCAAACATCAAATATTGTCCCTGTTCTGTGGGTCAGGAGTCTAGTCACAGTTCACTGAGGTTCCTCTGGCTCACAACCTCCCAGAGGTTGCGTGTAACCATTGACTGAGGCCACATCCTGTGACAAAGGACCTGAATGGAGACCATGTGCTCCCAAGACTGCCCTAGGGCTCCTGGCAGGCTCCAGTTTCTTGCTGGTCACTAAGTGAAGGGCTTCGTTCTCCTGCTGGCTGCTGGCCAGTTATTTGACACATGAGCTTCTCCATGGAACATATCACAGTGTGACTGCTGGCTTCCCTTAGAATGTGCAGGAAAGAAGGGATGCGTAAGATGGAATCTATGGTCATTTTGTAAACTGATCTTAGAAAGCACATCCGTTGCTGTTGCCATATCCTATTTGCTAGAAATAGGTCACTAGGTCCAGCTCATACGTGAATGAAAATGACAGATGGGTGTAAATATTGAAAGGCGAGGATCATGGACAGCCGTTGTGGAGGTTGCATACTGCATCACCTACAGGCCCGGGGAGGTTGGGATCATTTGATTTGTGTTGACAGTGAAGAGATACCGAGTCTAGAAATAGGTTCTTAAGATGGTCAGTGTAGCTGAACTACTGATTTTCCCAGAGCAGTCATGGTTAATGCCCATTGTCCCAGCGTGGTTATGAATAATGCCCCCATTGACTTTCAGTATGCCCAGATGTGAGTGACGCACTAAATAGAAATGTCAAATAAAACTCTCTGTGTTGCTGAAAATGTTTTAAATTTGCCCCGTCCGCTATAGCAGCTACTTATCGTGTGCTGCTATTGAACACTTGAGGCATGGCTAGTGTAAGTGAGCAACTAGTAATAATTCTTAGTTTTAATTTCATCTCCACTAATTTAAAGTTGAATAGCCACATGTAGCTACTACTGCTACATTGAACAGTATGCAGCATTCTATGGATATTCTACAGAGCGAGGAGAGAACCAGAAGAATGGGAATTTTTTTTACCACCTACACCTTTCATAGGAGGCTAATAACTAGAATGTGCGAGGAATTGAAAAAATAGATCTGTCAAAATCAGACTAAAGTAAAAAATGGGCAACTGAAATGAATAGGCAGTTATCAGATGAAGAAGTTCAAATGACCAGTGAATACCTAAAAAGATGTTTAATATCCTTAGCCATTAAAGAAATGCAAATCAAAATATCATCTCACCTCAGTAAAAATGGTGTATACTAAGAATTCAAACAGCAGTAGGTGCTGGTCGGGTTGCAGAGGAAAAGGAACCCCTTTGCGTTGTTGGTGGGGCTGTAAACTGGTACAGACACTATGAAAACAGTATGGAGATTTAACAAAAGGCCAAAACCAACATATTTCCTTTGAGACAGTGATATCTCTTCTATGTATCTTCCCAAAAGAATTAAAAGCAGCTTGTGACAGAGATACATAAAGTTTACATATCCAAGTTTATAGCAGCACAACTAACAATAGCTGAATTATGGAAGATGCTAAAATATCCATCAGCAGACCAAGGGATACAAAAATTGTGTTATATATACCCAATGGAGCACTATTCTTCCATAACAACAGATAGATTTGAGACTTTTTTAGGTAAATGGTCGCAACTTGAGACCATACTCAGTCAAGTGAGTTAAACTCGGGTTAAACATTACATTGCATCTCTAAGATGAGAAACCCAGAATACAGGCGTTTCATAAAGCCAAATAAGTGTGATACTGGGAATCAGGGGTGATGAGGAAGGGGAGAGGGCCCAAAAGGGTGAGGGGAAGGGATTATGATGCTGGCACAACATATACATGCACGGAATACTCAAGTTCAATGTAACCATTGTATATCACATATACACTAATAAAAGGGGAGAAAATTCTATGGTTATTCTAAAGCCCTCTTCCAAGGGCTAGAGAACTTGAAATTGGAGATTCCACTCTGCTCAATATATGAATAACTATCATGCTAGGGCAGCCAATGAAAAACATTAGTCTGTAAAGGGAAGTCAAACTTCACAGAAGCTTTAATTGGCCCTTCCGTCTTCACTTCCACTGTTTCTATTTCTTCTAAATCATGCTGGTCAGAAGCTATGTGATGATGCTCCTCCCTCTCCAGAGCTGCTCTCGCTAAGGTCACAATTTGACAAATCTCACAAGTTTGAAAGAAAATCCTCATCTTGGGATGAGGACATAGCTCGGTGAGTTGAGCACGGGTTCACTGCCCCAGCAATACACACTAGCTGCACCTCGTGATGCGTGCCTGCATTCCCAGTACCGGGAGGATGAGGCAGGAGTATTGCCGTGAATTCTAGGATTTCCTGGGTTGTGTAAAGAAGTCAATACAAGCCAGACTGCAGAGCAAGAACCTGGAGAGGGAGAGGGAGAGGAAGAGAGAGCACAGTTTAATATGTTATACTCTGGTGATGCGTCTGTATCTTCTTGTCAAGCCTTTTCTAATCTATCCTTGAGTTTTGGGTGGTTGTCACTTCTGGAGAATAGATGAAAGTTCTCTGGCATCTAGTAAGATAAAGAGGACGTGGGAAAGGAATTCAGCCTGGGTCACCATCAGGTTGCACCCTAGGTTTTGTTTCTCTTTGTCCAAGCTCACATCTCTAAGAACGTCATCATCTGACCCAAAGAGTGAGGTCTATGCCTCGTAAGTCTGTGAAATTGGTTTCTAATGGCTCTTAAATCCATCTCTCTTGTTATGTCTCTGTGCATACTTTGGCACAGCACCAGTGTGTCCGCCTCCCTTTGCACTCAACACACACCTGTCCCACCTATGTGTTGCCTTTACAGGAGCTCTGGTCTGTTCTGAAATGACCATGCCCTGCCTTCTACTGCCCAGCTTCAGAAAGTAACTTAAGCATGAGTCAACTTCATTGGTTCATAGAGAAAACAAAACATAACCCAAAAAAAACCTTGTTCTGCTGTAAAAACTGAGTAATAATCCATCAGTTAGAGACACTGGGAAGAGTACCATATTCCAACAGATGACAGTGACTCACCAGAGTGTCTGTGTCTTCTGTTTTTTGATGTTCTCTAAGTACTTTCCATCTACTATACTATGTGTCATGTAGGCTGAATGTGTCGCCATCCAGAGACCCCGGGAGATCCTTCGCTTTGCCTTATGTCTGTCCACAAGGCCTGAATCAAAAGACTCCAGAAAAACCCAGAGCCTTATATTTCTCATTGTTTTAAGACAAAGAACAAAATCCTCTCTATAAAATGTTTCTAGAAATAAAATTCCCTTTCCTTTATTTTATCCCATTACTGTAAAATTGTGTTTCAATAAAAACATATCCATATGCATTTCACTAGTGCAGAGGTACCTAACCAGCAGATGTGCTCTACAACTCAATGCAATTAACATGCTGTTCAATTCTCTGAGCTGCTGAGTTTCCTCCTCATTACCTGAAGACCCTTGGTTGAGATGTCAAACTGAGTTACAGCATACAACGGGGTGGCCCTGAATAACTCACTTCAAATCTCTGAACCTCAATGTCCTCTTCTAAAATGGACATGCATAGTGTTAACTGCCTTGCAAGATTATGTAACAGGAAGTGGGTACCAAGTGAAACGATCATTGAAAACTTACACCAAATTGTTTTATGTCTACAGATGAAGACCGACTAACTCTGGAGCAGATTTTCTTTATTTGAGGAGCAGTCTCCTAAAATACGACTCATAGCTACTCAAATATAGAGTGATGATGAGATTCTCACTGCCTGTCCGAAAGTATGACAAAATCTTGCACGAACTAGTAAGGACTGTCTTCCTGTAGGACCCGTGATGAAAAAAACACTGGTGGTAGTGGAAGAATAGCTCAATATGCAAAGGGAACCAGGAGCGTTTGGGAGAGGATAGTCTGAGATCCACATTCCCTACTCAGCAGTGATAGGATGTCAAAGTGACTTGCTTGTTAGGGACTGTGGTGGCAATTAGAATTCAGTGTCAGAAGCCAGAGAAGATATCTGAAGGCATGTGGTAGCTTTGGGGCACAATAAGTGATTAATGGAATAAGAGATAAGGAGCAGGAAACTTGAATGTAGATTAGATTGCCACTCCCAACACTGTCCTGAGGGGTCTAGCCGGAGTTGCCCAGGAGCAGCAGGCCTGGTCTTCGGATATGCAAGAGCAATCTTCAGAACTGCTGGGTTCATATGCTCTCTGTTTCTTCCTCTTCTCCCTTTGTATTTTCTTCTTTCTTCTCTTGGTATAGTTTTGTAAGTGACACTAGTCTGTGTGAAATATGAGAGGTTTTTCAAGCTTTTGCATATGATCTTTTCCTGCAGCTCAGTATACTGTACACTCAAATTTTTCTGCAACACACGAAGGCCTTCCAGAGACTAGCAAAGATCTAGAATAAAAATGAATCATCTGAGAAACTTAGAATTTTTCCTAACTCTGAAATATAATGATATAACACAGGTTGAGGAAACTTTTGTCTGCCAAAGGCCATTTGAATATTTATGACATCATTCACAGGCCATACAAAATTACCAAATTAAAAATTAATCTGCTGTATTTGGTAAAACATTGGTTATTACATAGTAACTCACCCCTAATGTGATGGTTGCCTTAGCCAGTCCAGCCCAAATGTTCCACCCCGATACAAAGGAACATTTGAGCAACTTTAGGCTGAGGAATACTACAAACCAATCAGCTCTGAGTTTGCAGGGTAAACGCGACAGTAAGGCCTTTGTAACAAATGCCTACTATGTAGGTCGTAATAAAGGACAAACCAGATACCACTGGTCCTAGAGTCTTTCGCTTTACCTGTGATGTGAAGTGGCTACCCTCTTCCCTGTAGTCAGGAAAGAAATTTAACTTAGAGAGTGGGGGATTTCCGTTGTTAGCCAGTTCTTGGATTTCAGCTGGCTTCTCAGCTCCCTCCCCAAGACCAAGCTGCAGAAGCCATCATCCTTAGCCAGACTCCTCTGGCCACCTTGCAACCTGACTTTTTCCTTAGCATATGTTACCCAGCTCAGCCATCACCATTTCTCTCCCACATGGAAACACAATTTGTATTTTCTTCTGGTTTTTTTCTTTTTCTCACGACACGACACGTGAATCCAACAACTCTCTTTTACTTTCCACACCCACGATCCTTACCCATGCCTGCTTCCAAATCCAATTTTACAACTAATTTCCTTTACCTTGAAAGTGATCCTGAACTTGCCACTGTTGTTCCCCGTAGGATACAGCAGCCGTCCCAACCTTTTTTTGGCACCAGGGTCCAGTTTCACAGAAGACAATTTTTCCGCTGGCAGAGGAGAGTGGTTTCAGGATGATTCAAGGGCACTGTGTTTATTACGTGCCCATATGAGAATCTGGTGCCACTGCTGATCTGACCAGAGCGCAGGCGGTAATGTAAGCAATGGGGACAGCTGTAAATACAGACGAAGCTCTGCCTCTTGCCTGCTTCTCTCCTCCTGTGGTCGGCCTGGCTCCCAAAGACCACGCACTGGTCCCTGTCTCAGGGGTTGGATACGCCTGGATTAATGTCACGTATCACGTATTCCCAAAAGATTTTTGAAATAAGCATTTTTAAACTTGGAATATGATATATTAAATTATTTTCAGGCGTTTAAAGACGCCCTGCTTCACTGTGACATTGATCGTCATCTTCAGCTGCTTTTATCTTTTCCTTCTTTAGCTATATAGCGTATATCTGTATTATTAGTAGTAGTAATAATGATTATGTCATATTATTTATTTGCTGACTTATTAATACATCACTTAGCTCTTTGTGGTACCTAAGCACATGAAATGACTTACAAGTACTTAAACTACAGCAATATGGCACAGATTTAAAGTAGGGGGAGGATCAAAGGAAAATGAAAGTACAAGTATAAAATGGGTTTTGGAATAAAGCAAAGGCAAAACTCCACCTCGTGAGAACTAACGCAACTGCTGTGTGTGGATCACTAATCTGGCTCTCAGGTTCTTACCAGCTACCTCAGAAGGAAAGCCCAATCGTGGTAACAATTCATAGAGTATGTAAGAGGAGCAAAGCGTCACTCAGAAGAGACACAATGATTCGGGATAGGGCCGTACGGGAACGCCTCCCACAAGGGCTTTGCGAGGAGTTACGAGAACCACACGCCCATGCAGGCCTCCAGGCAGCACACTGGAGCTTTATAGGTCTGTCGGAGCAGTTCTCCGCACCTAGAGCCTGTGAGTGTAAACATCCTGACAGGCTGTGCCTGGGTGACAAGGAGCAGACACACAGATCTCCGATGATCTGACTTAATCCAGAAGTAAATATAAAGATCTGCAAGAACAGATGAAGCATGGCTTCCAAGAGAAGTTCCCTGGAGACGGAGTTTTTTGCTTTAAAAGCGGGCGCCGGTGGCCACCAATGAGAACCTGGCCGCGTGCCTACCCTCCACTGCGGACATCCGCACTCCTGCCCTGGGGGAGGGGTTATTCAAATTGTGTTAATGAGGAAGTGGGCCTCTGAGAAAGCACCAAGGCTAGGAAAAATGTGATAGGGGTTTGAAGCGCAAGACTATTCCAACTTACTTATTTTTTTAAAATTATGAAAATTCCAAAACATTCAGAAAAATATAGAGATAGTTGTACAAGCAACCGTAAACCCACCATCGTGACACCGGAAAGTTAACATCTCCCTGCCTCTCGCTGGTGCCTCGTTAGTGTGTAGGAGATGGGAACGGACGGACAAGACTAGAGGCTTGCCTTATTCCAGCCACACAGCACAGACCGTCCTGGCTGCCATCTCTCATGAATTCCTAACTGCCCGTGCACAAATGATGCAGACTGCATTATTTAAAGCACACGGTGCTTCTGTATTTGTCCCTAGGCTTGCATGCAGGTGCAACTGGGAGTTAAACCACAACTGTGCCCTGAAGAGGAGACAGCTCAGCTGCTGGGTCATCTGCCAGCCTCTGGGAAAAGGTAAGCGCCAGTTGTCCCCTGTACCCCCAAACCAATCTCTTGTGACAGAAAAAAATGCATACTCAGCCATATTTTTTCTTCTATGTGAGACATGTCGGGAGGACACCCACTTCAAAGGTGTCATTCTTGAGACCAGTGCCATTGCATGGATTCAATGGTGATTTTTTTAGAGTAGCCCAGAGCTTGTTTCTTCTTTATTTTATTTTATTTTATTTTATTTTTGAGACAGGTTCTTGCTCTGTAGTCCAGACTAGTCCTAAATTTACTCAGTACCTCAGGGTTCAGGCTGGCCTCAAACTCATAGTAATCCTCCTGCCTTTGCCTCCTTGAGTGTTGGGATTACAGGCATACACCACTATACCAGGCTAGGGATAGAATCCAGGGCCTTAGCACATGTGAGGCATGCTTGACTATTGAGCTATGCCCCAAGCCCTAAAATTTTTGATTTAAGAAATTAAAGTGGACTCAAGATCTCATAATCGTGAATATGTGTTTATTTGAAGCACACTTCTCATCTTTTTTACACCCTATTTTTGGGGAACCACAAAAAAATAAAACATTCAAAACCAAAGGAAGAACAAATTTCGAAAATAAACATGAATAAAGCTATAGTTGATCAATCCTTACATTTACCCTTTAATGCTACATTGAGGGGCTAAACACACACACATACACACACACACACACACACACACACACACACACACACACACACAGATAAGGACAGCTAGGTAGATAGATACCTTCTCTCCAAATATTTAGCATCAAACCTGACAAGTTTACCTGTATACTTGCTACTGCACTTCAGCGCAAAAATGGCACACACTTACTCCCATGGCTTTCATTTGAACTTTTGTATTTAAATCTCACAAATTAAAGAACCCATGATAGGTACAACGAAGATTTGAATTCAAGCATCACATTAGTGGAATCTAGAAACTAACCTCCCCCCAAAAAAAAAATAAATATTTTTTGCTTAGTCCTTGCAACAAAATACATGACACTCTCAGCTTAAAAGAGGAGAGATTTGTTCTGAGTGACAATTCCAAAGGTCCCAGTTCATGCATGGCCGGCCAGGGCAAAAGGGACACGAAAACAACCTAGCAGAGGGTAGCTGCTCATCTTACAGTGGCCAAAGATCAGAGAAGAAAAAGGAGCAGCCTGGGAGGGGGAAATATGCTTCCAAGTCGTGCCTCCTGACCCATCCCTCCAACCAGGCCCCACCTCCTAACGTGAAAGTACCAATGGATTGGGCACTCCGTAAGTACAGCACCCCCGTGACCCAGACACCTCCCAAATACACAAGACGTAGGGGGAACATTTTATACTTAAGCTATAACATGCCTGAAAATGGGTCACTTTCCTCATTAATGTTTTATTCACCAACGTGCCTCTGTATTTGAAGTCCTTTGCTTTCTTCAGTCAGACTTTAAAGATTTGCACTCAGTTCCAAGTTTTTTTTTTTTTAATCTTTTAAAGCTCTCCCACAGTGTGCTTGTATGACCTTAAATAATTTTTCTTTTACACTCTTTTTCCTCCCCAGGCCAGCAGTAAATGCTCAGACTGTACACCTAGGAATGATATACAGTGGCAGCCGGGCATGGTGTGCTTGTGTCTACTGACCCAGAGGCATAGAACAATTACATGGACCATTTGAATGAAAATCTACCTTTTTGGCGATTGCGTGTTTCTCCATGTCAGTTTAGAATCATAAATATTTGCAATTAGGTAGTTCGTAATGATCTTACTGATTGACTTCCCCTCTTTTTTTTTTTTTTTAGAATTGTACACAGAGGCCAGAACGTTTAAAGATTTTTATTTCCCAAATCTCAAGACATATCCACGGCAGCGATACACAAAACCATCGTTTCTTCTCATCACTCAATTTTTCCGAGCAGTATCTCTTCCTCTTTTCTTCTTTTTTCTTTTAATCTTTTCTCCTTTGTCCTATATTTGAAGACAAAGCCTAGGCTCTGGTTTAACTCAAATCACAGTGATTTTTGTAGCTGTTCAAAAAGAATAAATCTTGTATTTGTTTTGATGGTCAGGTTTATTCCTCCAGCTCTCCCAGGAGCAGTCACTGCCCTCCTCTTTCTCTGACTCAATAAAAAGATAGTTAAACCAAGCCAAATATTTTAATACCTCCTTCTTTCCAGGAAAGAATAAAAGGATTTGTAGGATTCGTGTGCATGCTCTCTCTCTCTCTCTCTTTCTCTCTCTCTCTCTCTCTCTCTCTCTCTCTCTCTCTCTCTCTCTCTTTCTCTCTCTCTCTCTCAGATCAACACTCACACTAGGGCAACAAAATCAATTGCTGAAAAGCAATACAATAAAAAAGACAAAAATAGCCTTCTGACAAGCCCAGTAAAAGTCTGATTTCATCACCGATTTCATGCTCCTGAACTCTGGTTGATCCTGGACTAATATCCTCCTGTTACCATTTCTTGGTGTCCCATCTCCAACTGGACATTGGATATGGAGCGTGAGTCTGTCCATTAAGGACACTGCGCCTGTAATCAAATACTAAGACAATATTATCTCAGAGTGTGCAGAGGATATCACTTTCTTGCTCTTCTTAAGTATTCATAGCTAAATGATTTATGGGCACACAAATGGATATAATGTCCCATAATATGTAACAGGACTAATATTTAATGTGTTTCTTTTTTACTTTGTTTGAATAAAATCCCCCCAAATACTTTTAGCAAATGATCATCAATTATGTGCATTGTCAAATGCTCTTGGGCTCTAATAAGCAAGCCTAGGAATTTACAGTTCCCGGCTTTCTGCTAGTGCTCATAAATTCAAAATGGGTGATGGTACTCAATAAAGCAGTCCAATCACCGGAACAGAAATCTCCAATGGTTCATTTTTGGACAGACCACAATTTTTTTTTCAGTGCCTATAACCCAAGAAGAAAATGCCCTTTATGAGTGTTATTTCAAAGAACCTCTGAAGCGGTGTTTTAATAAGACTCTGGGACCCACCAAGGCTAACTTGACCTTGTTCTCATGGATTTTATCAGCCGCATCCTTTGAATAGATGAGTTACCTGAGACAGAGATGAAAACCATAGTGGCTTCCTGAGGAATATTTATCACAAAATGCATTTTCCAAAAACTAAAGGAAAAAATGTTTAACTAGAGTTGTGACTTCATAGCCAATTTACTTAATCTTCACTGTCACTGAAAAGCCATTATGCACTTGGGATGTCAGAGGGGCCTACAAATTATCAAGTTGTTTGAAGCTGTCTGCTTTCTGAAGTGGCTTTGGTCATTTATTTTCATAGAAATGTTATTTCTTCAATTTATAGGTTAGGTGATAGCAAGGCCTTTTGAGACAGCTGTCTGAATAGGATATGATTATCCACGTTTCTGAAGAGAAGTTAACTTGTTAGTTACATGAAGTTCTCCAAGAAACGTATAGCATTTTAAAAACAGGAAGAGGCAAAACTTCAACTTGTAAAGTCTATAAAAATTACTCATGCAAAAGAAAACTGAAGAAAATATAAAAAGCTTTTGTGTCACTTTGACCTGAGGTGAGTGGTAAAATAATGTGATAAAATTAATCTTCAGTTATTTTTACCTGAAATTCTCCAAATTTAGATCAGAAAGGGTCAGTGTAAGAAGGCATTCCTTATTTTGATACAGGGGTAAAGGTGTACTTGGAATTTCAGTTTGGATCGAATCATGGTTGAGCTGCAAGCTGGATACTAGGGCCAGGTGATAGATTACCTCAAGATTTTTTTTTCCATTCTGGAAAATCTGTCTTCTCAAAGTTTTAAGGATCCAACTAACAACAAGAAAATTCACACATTGGCCTGAGTTTTCCATGGTGGGAGTTTCCGTGGCAATGTAACGACTGAACACTGGTTTAGGTTTCATCTAAGAGGTACACTTCGAGTTACAGTCTCCAACTCACACAAATGAAGAAGCTACCACATGGCAAAGGAAGGAAAGCCAGGAGATACAGTGGGAAGGGAGCCGGGGGGAGGAGAACTCAACTTTCCACAAGATTCAAAGAAGATGAATTAGGCAAACCGTAAGATGAGCCAATTTAAGACCTTAAAATTCAAATCAAACAATTTCCATTAGGGGAATTTTCACCCATAGATGCAGCACACATGTTTCTGGATTCCCTGCCAGTGTTCTCTCCAGGACATAAGGTTAAGCCTTTGTGGAGCTGCACCGTACTGCAAATTATAAATAATCCTGGCCTTTATGTCAAGACTGCTGAATTTGGCTAGGCCCCAGCCTTCCAGCTTTTCTTTCCTGATTAACAGGCCCTTCCTGGTTTTGTGCAGGTATTGTTTTATGCACTGGTGTCAGCTTCGCTGTAAGAGGAGCCGCTCCTGTCCCCGAAACAGTGGACGCTCATTTACCTTGGGGGACTCAGTTTACACATATATGCTCCAAAGTCACAGTTACTTTCTCCAGAATGGCCAAGCAGGGCTTCTCCTCTCACTCCCGGAAACCAGCCTGCTCCGGTATGCAGGACAGACAAACCTGTCTCTTGCGCGACTCTGTTACCCTGGCTTTCCTTCATCCTCAGCTCATCTGTCATTGCTTCGTGTTTCTTGTTACTGAGATCCAAACTAAGGAATTTCTGGGGTCTTTGAATTCTCATTCATTCTTCAGCTTTCCCTGTGCCATTCAGGATCATTCTTGGATCCTTTAACAACCTGCTTTTAGAGTCTTAAGTTGATTTCTGTTGCTGTTACTCTGCCTCATTGCCTCAACATCTCACTTGCTTTTAGAGGGATCGTGTTAAAGTTATTTGGCACAGTAAGCCTTAAAGCAATACCACCATTGTTTTTTTCAAAAGCATTTTGTTCCCGAGCTCTCTGATGGGAGAAGTTATTTATTTGGGTTTGAGGTTGCACTTTGGAAATGGAAGGAGGGGTTACTGGGGTCACATGTACCCATTAGGGAAGGAATTGTAACATTAAACAAGAGCAGCATGGCAGGATTTATTATTCTCCCAGTGATTCACCCTTCAGGAAGGAAATATTTGCCTCTGCAGAGCTGAGAGAGATGGTTTTACCATGTTCTCAATTGAAACCAACATCTTGCAACACAGATATCCAAAAGCAGATTTTTCTACTGAGTCATTCGTTAGTGATCAAGAGGTGTGTTGTCGAGTAAGTTGGGGAGAGCACAATAACTTCTGAAGGAAAACAGAGAAAGAACTTGTGAGGACAAGAAAGATGCTTTGAACTCAGGGTTTTGTCTGGATATCCATGGGAAGGAAACCTTTTTGCTGTCAATTGCTTAATAGTGATATCTTGTAAAGCCTGAACATGTTAATTTTTATAAATATCTGATCAGAATGGTAATTCAGACCCATCATGTGCATCCCTAAAACAGCAAGTTGCTACGAAAGCATCACAATATCTTGGCAAGTCGTAGCATCTGGCGATTTCATTAGTTCATGAGTTTTTTTTTTTTTTTTTTTTTCCAATCTGGAAATGGACCCAGATGGTTTAGGAGAATTTGTATTGGATTTGAGAGAATCTGGATTCTTTTGGGAAAATGCTATTTTGTAGACCAATATCATGCCCGTTAGCTCCATCTACATGAAAGGGTCCAGGTTTTCTTTCTGTGTGATTTAGTCCCAATGGAAAGGCAAAAGGCTTTTGTAATGTGCGTGTGTGCTCCATCCTGATGGATCTGGAGACTGTTACTCTACCGGCTTCTACAGACCACCCACAAAGAAGAAAAGAAAAATGACCATCTCTGGAGTTTAATGCAGGGCATAAACTTTTACTACTTTATTAGTTAGATACTATATCCTCGCAAAAATTGGCTCTTCCCATTGAACTAAACTAAAAGAAACGTAGATGAATCAGAAAGACCCAACCGACTGATGTAGCACATCTCCCTTCTTATCTTTGGGACAGATTATATTTACAACAATTTTAACCAATAAAACAGACAACATCTTTAAAGCCCCCTGGAGAACTGAATTCTATAGCTTTTATCATTAGTCTAGCCTGGGTCTAAAAACCCTGCATGAAAATGTAACTGTTTTGATTTGAAGTTACTGGGTATCATTAGCCCACCTTTCCTACACTGTAGCCTCTGGGTTATCTAAGAATTGAAGGGCATAGTTCTGCTATTATTCTTCATCTTTCATTACCAGGTATCTGGCCCTACAGTCCATGATTCAGGGCTCTCACTGCTACCACTGAATTAATCTACTCCTATTGCTAACCTGGTTTATGCATAGTTTCTTTTAAGACTTTGCATTTAAATCAAACTCTGCCATTTTCAAGCTGTGCAATTTTTGGCGAATGAATGTAATCATTCAGTGTCTTCATGTGGAAAATGATGCCTATGATAACATATACTCAACAAATTAAGAACCAGATAGATTATTTATGTACAGTGATTATTTTAGTAAGCCCTCAAAATTGTTAGCTGTAGTCGCATATGTATTTAAAATCAAATTACTAATTCTTCCTTTATTCCTCTTTGACATGGCTCTGTACCTGACTATTTTGGGTTAACATTTTACATTCCATGCTTTTCTCCTGGTCTCAGGGCAACTTTCTGGTATATAAAGAACTCATAGGATTATCCCTGTGTTACTAAGGAGCCATTGATAGCTCATAAGATGTCAATAATATATCAAAGACCATAAAAAGATGAAGTCTTCCATGATGATTGTATATCTTCAACCCAAAGCTTGTTTATCACCTCATACAATTTTAAAATCATACCGGGAAATCCTGGCCTGCGAAGTAGCCAGGAACTCTCATGCACCTTGGCGATGGAAGCCACAAAAGAGCGAGACAATGAAGACATGGCTCCCATGTGTTTCAGAGGAACTTCCATGTGTCTCAGAACGTCTTCCTCCTTCTACCAAAAAGCAAAACATGTTCTTTATAACTTTTAAGGACGTGCTAAAAGTCCCTCATTTCTTAAGACTGCTCTCATTTAAGACATATAGCCTGGTAGTCATAATTCTCAGTTGCATGTATGCATAAGAAT
Source organism: Ctenodactylus gundi (assembly GCA_004027205.1). Taxonomy (NCBI): domain Eukaryota; kingdom Metazoa; phylum Chordata; class Mammalia; order Rodentia; family Ctenodactylidae; genus Ctenodactylus; species Ctenodactylus gundi. The sequence continues at coordinate 270,996 of PVKB01001981.1, forward strand.
TATTCATGAAACTTTGATTCTGTGGGTCATGATCCGGGATCCAAGGATTTGGGTCTTTAATTAACATGACACATAATATATGAAGTCCTATTCCCACTTGAACTTGGATTGTTGGAGCTCCAAGACATTAGAAATTCTTTAGTCTTAGTTTTTCTAATTCTCATCCACTAATTCTGCACCTACTAGAGATATTCTTGCTTTCATGTTAAATTTTCTGATCATGTCATAAGTATAGGCATCAAACATTTATATTATGTAGATCACTTTTCTAAAATATAGCAATCTGAAAGTATCATAAAAGAAAATTAGAGCAGTTTGACAGGATTTAAGCAGCCACCGGTTATTTCTTAAGATGGTTTTAAAGGAGATGCATTATCTATAGGGAACATTGAATGAGTCCTAAATCATTGCTATTAGTAGTAGGTAGCTTTATTTTATTATTTCTAAGATATATGACCATGATAATGTAGTATGATAGAAAGTTACAGACATTGTTTCTTCATGGCATTATAGAAATAAAGGGGAAATGAATTCAGTTCACATCCAGAATTTTTTAGATTCAAATGTATCCACTTATAGCTTTGAATATAATACCTATCCTTGTAGAGCTGATTCTTGCGAACTTCCTTTTGAGGCTCTTTTTCCCCTATAATTAATATTTTATTAATATATGCCTGTGATCTGCAATAATTACATTCAGTTTGAGGAGTTGACATCTACTACTCATATATCTATCTATCTATCTATATCTATATCTATATCTATATCTATATATGCGTGTGTGTGTATACACACACATATAATCCCTATATAGATCCATATATATATATATATATATATATATATATATATATATATATAATCCCAATATCTGTAATTATATATAATATCCCCATATATATATACACATACATATATTTTTTTCTTAATCATTTTTACTTCCCCTCCACACTCTTATATCTGAGTTTCACAAAGTGCTTTGTTGGCGTGGTAGAATTCTAGGCAATCTGAAGTCTAATCTAAAATACAAGTCCCTACAAGTGTGTGGATAACTCTTGTGGGTGTGTATCTTTGCGCATGTGTTAATCTATTATAAAGCATTAAGTAACATTAAGATGTAATCACAAAAATCCCTGGGAAAGTTTTATAAAGCTAGTTCCATATCTATATAATATAGCACATAATAACATACATGTGGGTGACACACACACACACACACACACACAGGGGTATGCAGGAAAATCTTTAACTTGCTTTTTGAAGAAGACAACAGGAGATCAGTATTTGCTGATTTCCACCCCCACCAGGGGTAACCTCATAACTACCTGTGTGACGGAGCATGCTCACCTTTCCTGAGCTGCCATAATCTTCCTTCAGCACACCATTGCTCTCTACATCTTTCAGTTTCTCTTTGTCAAAAAGGAAGTCTTGATTTGTCCAGCTGATCTCAAAGGTGCTTTACCACTTAACATCATGCTTTCTCTATTTACATGTATACGCTCTAATTCATCGGTATCACATGAATGGAAAGCTTGGTGGTCCATGGCGCCTTTAATCCTACATAAATGACAAAGTTTATCAAAGCAGAGATTTAAAGGCCACTACACAAATCTCGGGCTTTGAAATCCATTGCTCTGCCCAGTGTTTCTAATCCCATGGGCTTGCAGAAATGGATTTTCAGCTGGCCTATTTATCATTGTGATCACTGCTTCCCATAGGATCTGCATAGCTCTATGTGTGTATTTCTCTCTTCAAAATGACTTTCTTTGTTCCAGATGTTCAAATAAGACATTTCATTCTGTGCCCTACCAAAAAGAAAAGGGGGACAAAAGTTAATTGTGTCTGAACTGGAGTGTAACTACGGCCCTATTAAAGAGGTGTAGTTATGGGCTATTGATCGCACGCAGTGCACAGGAAAAGCTTGTCATGTAAAGTCAAGAGGTTAATGTAATTACAAGAATGGGCAGCAGGATCAGCTGTAGCCCAGAAGTGGCGAATAACTAAAAGCTGCTTTAGAGACACATAATGTTGTCAAAGCATAAATAATTCATCCTAGCATTTGAGAAGAAATTACTCCTCTGTTCCAGCATATTATTCAGCCATTAAAAGCTTGCCATCTAAAGACTTTTGATGTGGTCATATTTTCAGTCCTAAGACGCTCTGAGGCATGCCACCTTCGTTAAGCCTTATTTTGAGCAGTTTTCCAAGTATTAGAGAGAATGTAGAATACATGCACAATTTGTTTCACAACCACAGTACAGTTTAGGGAAGAGGCAGGAAGCTGTGAAAATGCATGCCGCACCTAGTCGCTGGGCAGTGAAGAAGATTAAACAGTGTGTGGTAGTCTTAATTCTCTAGCTGGGCCAAGTTCCACTCGCTGCAGCTCCTTGCTGATCCAATTCCTGAGACATCAAGTTAGTGCCAAAGAAGCAGAAGATACATGAGAATAGTAGCAGGTCCCTCTGCTCTCCTTGTAAGTATCCTCACAACTGCTCACTGATTGGGTTGAAAAATGCTTTAACAGGATGTTTTGAAACTCAATTTTCTCCTCTTTGTACATTGTCAGTGTTGGTTGTTTTTCAGCCTGTGCATTTAGTAGCAAAATTTTGCTCATTCATGGCAAATTGATAGCTTCAGACCCCTTAAAATCAATGCCACTTGCTATCTCTGTAGCAGTCACAACTACCATGTAGACTGTCTTGTGCTTAGCATGTAAAAGGCAGTACATAAAATTATAAGAATAAATGTAAACATGAAATTACATAGCTAAAAGTGATTTTTGTTTGAGGGGGAAGCACGGTTATCTGTTTCTCTCTCAAATTCCTTCTCTGCCCTGACCCATGCTCCTGCAAGTTGAAGCAGGATCCTTGACCCTTTAAGCCAGGACCCTTGACTCTCTGACGTCCCTTTGAGGATGGTTCAGGGAAAGATACTGAAACAATCTAAGACCAAGAAGAGAGAGCTGAGAGAGTGGGGTGGGGGCAAGTCTTTCCTTTCTCCTTCTGACAAGGGCTCACTTCTAGAAGTAGTTGCAGCCTCCACAGCATCTCTTGAAAGTCCTTTCTTCTTTGTTTCTGATCTCCTTTAAGCTTTGGTACTGCTCTTCTGCTTTTGCTTCTGGAGTTCAGACCTTTACGGTATTAACAGCACTGAAGGTCTGGGAGGTATGTGGCAACCCTCATAGTCAGCTCTCTGTCAACAGTTCTTTTACTAAAGGCCATCAAATTTCTCAGCTCAGTGACTTGGCCATATTCTCCAAGGATCCTGGCTGATACAAACAGCTAGTTATCAGGGGACAGGGGTCAACCCCTTTTCAGAACATTCTGTAGAAGAAATTCTTTTTCATCAGACTTTTAAGGCATGGCAACAGTTACTTAAACCAAGTTGAAAACTTTTTTTAGAGAAAATATCATCAAAATAAGATGGTAAGTCAATCAGAGAAGTGTGGTGGCACTTCGACATGTCAGGTTATACCACCCATCAACGGATTGTTCTCCTGCCCATCTCAGAACCGGGCTTTGCTTTAACTCCTTGTTTATAATTCATGTTATACATTGCCTAACATATCCTTCAATCATTGTAAGGACTTTCTTCCTTTTAACTAAAAATGTGATGGCCTTCTAGGTTACTCCTGGGTTAGTTTGTAAACCAATAATATGAACTTTATTATTTAACAAAAGGAACATAGAATATTTGACCAAAATGTCTGAGACATTCTTATTTATGTAGTTAGCCAGCAAAGGTGTAATAGTGCAGGACGGTAATACATTTTGCTGCAATAACATTGTAGCTCAGGCCTACCTATGGTCTCTATTACAGGTGAATGTTTTCACTACTCCGCTACCAAGGAGTCCTTGTTTCATTGTTCTGTCACCTCTATGCTCAATCCATTAATCTATTGTGTCCCAATCACCTCAGAAAATACACCTGAAGTGCCTCTAGCAATCATTTCTCACCTGGATTGGTATTCATGAAACAATCTGGTTGATTCCTTTGGTCTCCCAATAGTCCTTTGGTACACAGAGCAGCTAGTGTGATGTTCCTAAAATGCAGATCTGATCACATCACTACCTCCTGCCCCCATTACGCCCTCCAGTGGCTCCCTTGATCTACACGACCCTCACGTTAACCTTCTGCTTCCTGTCCTCGTCCCCTCCCTCGTGATGTACTGGCCACGATGAACTTCTTCACCGCTCTTGCTGCTCGGGTTCTTCTGCCTAGAACTATCTTTCCACAGTTTGTCTTACTATTCAAATATCACTCAAAACCATCAGGGAAAACTTCAGGCTCACCGTCCAGCAGGGTTCTATTACATCTCACTAGGAACTCTGCCTTTTTCGCCACCTGAGAAGTATTGTGTCTGTGCCTCTTTGTTACTCCCTGTCATAGCCTCCGAAATGTGAGTTCTATGACTTAGAAATTGTGTCTGTCTGCACTGCCCACTTCTTACTGTCTAGTCGTAAAATGTACTCGCATGGAATGTTATCATGCATCAGATATTGTTTATTTGACTACTTATTTTGTGCTCAAAGTATTTTATTGTCTTAGTAGAAATTGGCCCAATATTAACTTGCTCTCTCCAGTGCTGGACAATGCTAAAAATATATGTGATGCAAAATTGCTTTAATGTTAATGCTTTATGAATAATGTTTTAAAACTTTGGTTCTTAACTACAGTATTAATCTATTAGGCAAGTTAAAAATAAAATGTAAGAACACAAAGTGGGGGCTGGAGGAATGGTTCAGCGGTTAAAGCGCTTGCCTAGCAAGCACTAAGTACCTGAGTTCGATTCCCCAGCACCACATAAACTGGACGTGGTGGCACACGCCTGTAATCCCAGCACTCTGGAGGCTGAGACAGGAGGATTTCCATGAGTCCAAGGCCAGCCTGGGCTCTGAAGTGAGCTCAGGACCAGCCTGGACCACAGAGTGAGAACCTGTCTCTAAAAAAAAAGAAAAAAAAAAAAGAACACGAAGTGGGACAAGGGCTGGAGGAACAGCTCCACAGTTAAAGAACTTGCCTAGCAATCTCAAGGCCCTGAGTTTGATTCCCCAGCACCACATAAAACTGAGCAAGGTGGCACACCCTGTAATCTCAGCACTCGGGAAGCTTAAGCAGGAGGATTGCCATGAATTCAAGGCCAGCCCGGGGTTCACAGTTAGTTCAGGACCAGCCTGGACTGCAGAGTGAGACCCTGTATCAAAAAAAGAGAAAAAGAAAAGAAAAGTAGGACGAATTGAAGGAGCCGACACACTCAAGACCTTAGTCTCTTCCTGGGTAAGCAAATCCTTCTCATGCCAAACCCATAAGGAAAAGATTTAAATGTACTGTCCCTCCCTTTCTGAAAACTTCAAGATCAGGAGTTTATCGCCTGAGATTCAGATTTTGTGATATCTCCACTCCTAGCAAACTTCTATAAGCTGAGGTGGAAAGCTCGGAGGAGCACAACTTCTGATTGGAAATCCCAGGGGCAAGTTATGTAACCTCACTGAGGTTCGTTGCTCTCAACTGAAAATAAAGTAGACGTGAACACATGAAGTGATAGCCGGAGTTGGGGGAAGGGACAGGGAGGGGGTGGGAGGGTAGAAGATGGGAAGGGATTGTAAAGTCGATATGATACATATGTGTATGAAACACCCAAATTCATTGTAAATACTATGTATTACATTTGTATATTAATAAAAAATAGTGGCGGGGAAAATAAAAATAAAGTAGATGTGAATGATGCTAATAGCTGTGTGTTCCTGATGAGGCTGAAGTGAGTCAGATGACCCTGGGGCAAGTGCTTTGTGACACACCAGCAGCACACACTCTGTTTTCTATGCAATCGTTATGGCTGTAAGAAATCTAGAAAGGCAACTTACAGGGACCAGAAGTAGAAGCATACACCATCCACCCACAAGGGTCCACAGAGAAAATTCCCCAAGGACTGGCCATTTACCGAGAATAGAGAAGAGACCAGAATTTCTTGCAGGAGGAAAAGCCAGGAGAGCTTGTTCTAGAAAGTATTCATAGAGACAAGCGACTTGAAGAACAAGCCACCCTTGAGCACACAGCAAGAGGGCAGAGCGACTGAGCAGGAGGGCAAGGAAGCAGGTGCAGATGCAGGGAAATCCAGGGCAGGTTTGTCTGCCTCAAGGACAAAAACCTGGGGTGTAGCAAGAGCTGAGATGAATTAACCAAGGGGGAGCTGAATCGCGGGAGGCTTAAATGCTCAGACTAAGGCGCTGTTCTGGAAGCAGGCGGGGGCGCGGTCAAAAGCATATCCAGTCCCGCTGAAAATCCGTTCTTTCGAATTAGCAGGGGGAAAGTGTGCACGTGTGAAGGAAGCGGATGATTCCCACCGCAGTCTGTAGGTCAAGCCCTACATCTGGACAAGGGGACTTTGTCTCAGGAACTACATTTTGAGAAGACATTGTTTCCAACGTACACCCAGGAGTGTGAAGGGACCAGTGAAAAGTAGGCCTTGCAAGGGGGAGTTGGATGCTCTTGTGCATAACCCAAAACAATCAAAAATTGGGATACAGTTATCTTTTCGGTTTGAGATGGCCTCAGCTGATGTCAGCAGAGTAGTAAAAAGAAAATATAGGAGGCACTGAACAACCTAAGTGGTACAGGGGAAAGTCCGCTTATCTAAAAGCCAGCGGACTTAGATTTAGCTCATTTTGCTCCCAGTTTGTAAGCACATTACTCTCCAAGTCCTTGGCTAATTTATGACTTTAAAAAATTAAAGTAGAAAATCTCTAAAACATGTACATAACTAGCTAATGGTAGAAGTACTAGAAATTATCCAGTTGTCTAAATCCAGGAATTACCTAAATCACCAGAAATACTGATTTGTTTTCCTCATTTGGACTTACCTAAGAGGAGGCAAAATGGAGTGGCAGAAGCAGGAGTGGCTTTTCCAGTAGTAGAAAGTGGGTAAAATAATATTTCTTGTTATGTATGAAATCCAGCTATCTGTAGTCAGTTCTCTGGTCACAGATTTGAAGAATTTGCTCAAGGTGTGGCTTGGAGGGAAGGCTGGTGGGAAACTACATTAGGAGAAAACTCTCAGACTTGGTAAGACAGAATGCCAGGGTTAATGGGGACTAAATGGAAAGAAAAGAACAGAGAGAGAGAGAGAGAGAGAGAGAGAGAGAGAGAGAGAGAACAATTTTGGAACAAAATAATAGAGCTTTCTTTTTTCAGGAACTTCTCAGCCCCTTTAATACGTTGTCAAGTGTTCTGTGACTCAATAAGGTCATGACACAAAGCAATCTTTTTCTTTCCTCTGCCAATACAAACACGACCTTCTTCCTCACAATACCCATCATCATCCCACAAAAGCATTTCAAGGATTACAGTGCTTGTTGAACTTTACAAAAACCCTGAAGAGCTTGGCCCATGGGTAGAGCAGTCTCACCAGCGGCCATAATACTGCTCAAATCAACCTGTAGGAGTTGAACGGGAATTCTTAAATTAATCCTCTTGCACTAATTTTTTTACTTATTACTTGTCAATTTCTATAAAAATATAGAAAATAAAGCTCACTGCTCCCATCCTCAATTTTTGAGATCTTCAAAAATAAAAATTCATAAATATAAATAGATTTTAAAAATCATGTAAGGCTCCTTTTTTCTATTCTTTTGAGAACTAGGTATTAAACTCAAGGTCTCTCCACTGAGTTACTTCCCCGTCTTAAGTTTTTATTTTTTTAGTTTGAGAGAAGGTCTCACTAATTTGTACAAGCTGGGCTCAAACATGTGACCCTCCTGCCTCAGCCTCAGAGTATTGGGATGTCAGCTCTGTGCCATACCAACTGGCCTACATGAGACTTCCATATATGTTGAAGGCTAGAAAGAATGGCATGAGGTGTGAGGATTTCAATGGCTGGTACAGTTAGAGTTCGCTCCGATGGACAGAAGAGGCCTCTGCAACATGGTGTTGGTGCTTTTGGGAAGATGAGCAGAGCTGGACTGGCCTGCAGGAAGAGTCAAGCATTTTAGGAGAGGAAGATGTTTGGCAAGTGCCAGAGATATTGGTGGAGACAATGAAGAGATTAACCCACAGCTGACAGCTCAAGAGTGGTTAAAGATAATGATAGAAAACCAAGCAGGAAGGTGTCACACGTGTATCAGGAAGAGCTCACATACTAGACGCAGGACACCTGAGCCCTGCGAGGCGTGCAGTGGTTAGCAGCCAAGTTTTAGATCTAGAACAAGTATGCCATGTGATCAGAAAACTATCATCACCATCTTTGTTATAGGAATAGATCAAAGGTGCCGAATAACCATTGGCTCCCATTTCAAGACCAATAACTTTTGCTTCTGGAGCATTTACCCTTGATCTCATTTTTAGTTATTTTCTATTGTATTTATTTCACTTATTCATCTTTGTGTTACAAGAAACCAAACTCACAGTCTCACGACAGATCCACAGATTTAACCAGCCAGAAAATACTTGGAGAGTTTGTATTTGTACTTAATATACACAAATATTTTGCCACCATTTTCTAATCAGTAAAGCATAGTATCTATGTGTATAGCGTTTACATTGTGTTAAGCATTACACATGATCTAAAGATGATTACAAGTATATAGGAGGAAGTTGATGTTGTAACTCAGTGGTAGAGCACTTGTTCCCCAACAGAGTGGTCCTGGGTTCAAGTCCAGCACAATAATAAGTAAATAAACAATCGTATAAATAAAGTATATAGAAGGATGCATGTAGGTTTGCATATAAATAGTACTTTTATATAAAATGCTTGAGCATCCACAAATTTGGTATCTATCATAGCCCCGTGGACCAGTCTCCACATACACTCAGGGATAACTGTTTTAGAAGGAATTTAGGGACAGAAATAAAAAGAACGTTTCCGTGTTCTCTTTTCTTAACACCTAAACCACCTTGTGGTAGAGAAAAGGGTTGGGTGGACTATTTTGAGCCTCCTGCCCCTGGACCCCAGTAATAGAAGACACAGACACTGTCTAATAAAAGGTTCAGGTATTCTGCTTGGCCAGCTCTGTACATGAAGTAAACATTCTAAAAATACTATAATAAACTTACACACCAGGAGAGACAAACTGGGACAGCAAAATGATTTCAAGTGCTTCCTTATTTACTTTGGAGGTTTCTTTGAATTTCAGCCAAAAAAGAGGACACCCACATGTTTAAGGAAAAGAGCCTAAAGAGAAGGTGTGGGAGACCTTCTTCCTGAGTGTATTTACATAAAGGTTTAGTGCTAAAGCTGAGCTGTTCCTTACTGAAGAGTAAAGATGGGTCCTGTATCCATCTTGTTTATGGCACAGATGAGATGCACTGTTGGCCTCTGGGGTACCTCAGTAAATGTTTGTGGAGCTAATTCATGGGGATAAAAATGAAGCAGGAGGGAAAAAAGCTATTGAGCAAATGGTCCTTCAGCATCCCTGCCTCAGCCTTGTCTCTTCTCATCCTGCCTCTTCACGGTCGGCCTTACTACCCTCTTGCTCTCAAAGCCATCAGACCACGAAGAAGTTACCATGCTCTGCACTTTCTCAGGTGAGAAGATGGAGGAAGGAAACTGGCTTTTTGAAGTACCAAAGGGCCTAGGAGCTAGATTCCTCGGTTTAATAGTTCAATGTGAAGGCCGAGTATCCATTGTCCAGAAGTACCTTTGGTTCAGTTTTTTTTTTTTAATTTTAGAATGTTTGTATACACACAAGGATGGAACTCAAGTTTGAACGTAAATTTTATTTTATATCTTGTCTATACCTAAAACCCATTGCTTGAAGGCAATTTTATATGATGTGTTAAATAATTTTGTGTATGAAATATGGTTTCCTGAAGTGGAATTTTTTACTTGTGGCAACATGTTGGCACTCAGATAGCTTTGGATTTTGGAGTCTTGGATTCCTGATATTTGGATTAAGGATGATCAACCTATTCACTCAAGTTATGGATTTTTCCGATGAATACCCCTAAAGATTCTACACTTCTTCTAGTGAAAATGCCATGCATCTACATTGGAAATGTTTCTCTCTTTCAAATTATATTTCAGTTTTGAGGATCTGGGCTCCCTTTATATTTCAGTTAACATGTGACTTAGAAGATGATTTTATTGGCAAGTCGGGTTAGCAATAAATGAAACAACAAAGAAGCAAAATGGCTAGAAAAGTAAAATATCAGACATTCCAAAATTATTTCCCAGGCTCTGCTGCGGACCTCCTAGCAAGCCTCCAGTTTCCACTGAGTGCTAGTTAAAAACCGCGGCTGTGTGGGCTTCCAATCACTCCTTCACGTATGAAGCCAGCCTCCCACCCTCACAGCTCAGCCATTCGGGCAAATCCAGCGCTTGGTGTTAAAAGTGGAAATGCAAATGGAAGGCACAGTAAGGAAAATGAAGTTCGTTTAGTTCCTGTCTTTTAAAAGAAAAGCTTGAGAATGAAGCACATTATTTTTTCCAGGTTTTGCTTACTCTGAGTAACATAATCAACCCTGACCTGGATAACAGCACACGGGGTGACAACATCCAATCCCATCTCTACTCTGTCCAGCTCCATCTCACCAGAGACTGACCCTTTCCAGAAATCTCATTTGCAGAAAAATTACCATCAAGTGGCCTCTGAGAGAACCTTGATGTCACTGCCTTTAGGACAAAGAACTTGTCACCTTGAGCTGCTATAAACTGACACTCCCTACATGATGTCTTGTGCCTGAATGCACACAGTGAAAAATAAATCCTGGCTGCCTAGCATCCGTCTGCTGATCTACCCGCTTTTGGAGTACGGAGGAAGGCAAGAAGATGTTGTCTAGTTACCACACATGGCATTCATCTTTCTAAGATGATGAAGCAGAAGACAAAATATTCACTCTGTTAGAAACGACAAACCAAGGGAGAAAGCCAGCAGCTCATTATCATTTCAAAAGCCGAGCAGGGATTTGAGCAGGGAACAGAGGAAGCTGAGATGAGAACACAAGGACACATGTCCTCCCTGTAAGAGCTTGACAGAGCCAAATAAATCAGCCCCATTGAAGACACAAAGCAGTCCCCGTGGGCAAGGGAGCAGGGGGTGGATTTGCTCTCCCTGAAGTTTCTGAGGTTAGTTAACGATGGGAGAACTCAGACAAAAGATGGTCAGAGTCGGAGCAGCTGCCAGGACACAAAGGACCCCTCCTCTATGTGGGAGTGGGGGACAGAGCACAGCCCAGGGGGCCAGAGCAGAGCAACAGGTCCTGTCACCTCTCAGTTCTCTCAAGACTCTAGCTAGGCTGTGGCTTTGCCTGAAGGTGGGCAAGGAGGCCAAATGGTCTGGGAATGGGCCACAGTCAACTGCCACCTGGGAGAGCCAACTGCAGGAGGCCAGCAACCAGCCACCACCCACACTGGATAATGACGGTCAGACTCACTGTGACTTACTGTCCTCGAAGGGCACACTAGAGTCATAATTCTGCCATCCAAATCACAGTGAATTGGCTAACTAGGTGGGTATGAACAATGTCAGGGAGAAAATGGGAGCGAACCCAGGTTAGCCCTTCTTTCTCTGAGAGGTAGTTTTATTTTCTTCCCCATCTTTTGTGGTTAGGATCTGGAGTGTCCCCCAAAAGTCTCATGTATTTTAATGGAACCATGCGCTGTTGGTGGATTGAGGTCTGGTCTGGAGGGGTGAATTACAGTTAAGTTAGGATTAACGGTGTGTAGTGGCCACACCCGGATGCAGGAGGGACTGGTTACTGGGCGGAGACCTGAAAGGATACATAAGCTGCATCTGCCTTCCCGGAGAATGGGGACTAGTCTCAACTAGCCTCAGCTTGTCTTCCCGTTTGTCCGGCTGTTGCCGGCCACCCCTGAATGGACTGTGACCTTCGAGACTGTGAGCTAAAATAAATCTTTCCTTTCCTGAGTTTGTGGGTGTCAGGTATTGAGTCACAGCAATGAAAAAGTAACTAAGACACCATCTGATTTCGAGGTATAGAAAAAAACATAGGAAATCCTGTTCCAGTTGAGCAGTATGTGAGGTCTAATTCAGCCCCACAAAGATAAGGGTTTCCACACAAACAATGTGATATCACAGGCACTTTCAAACAGAGACAAAAATGTCCTAATGGGGTCAGATGATGGAGGTTTGGGTCTAGATTCTAGTACTTTCCTTGACTTCATTGAGCCCTGCTTTGTCACGTCTAAAATGGCATGGCACTGGAGAGCCTAGTAGCGCACTGGAAGGCTGCAGCAGGAAGACTACAAATTTGAGCTCAGGCTGGGCAATTTAGCAACTTAGTGAGACCCAGTCTCAAAAAAATATATACTTTAAAAAAAAAAACTGACTGGTTCAATTTCCAGTGCCACAAATTAATTAATTAATCAATCAAATAAAATGAGATGATGCCACCGGGAGGTTGTGGGACCCTGACTATGACAGGAGGTTTCGGTGAGCAGATGTGAGATTACAGATATGAGCCCAGGTTGCCAAGCGTCTGGCATCCCAATCCCAGACACGACTTGCCTGTATTTACATATATAATGTATATTCTCTTTCAAGGCACTGTGCTTGGCACAGAGTAAGTTTTCCAAATGTGCAAATTATTGGCTGGAATGCGCTGCTTCCTCTACCTCCCTTTATGGCTTATCACTGGAACTGCTCTAAGAAACATGAAGAGAATAATTATAAGCCAAACACTGTCTGTTGCTACCACAGAAGGGTTGCTGCCAAATTACCATGCAATTAAGGATATAAACATGAACGCCAAGGAGTAATGTGGAGGAAAATAATGCACTGAGTCATTTGGGGAAAAGTCACAGGGTGAACTACGTGAGAGTAGATAGGCTTCTCAGAAAAGGAGGCACCTATACACTGTGCGCTAAACCCACTGAGAAGAGGGCAAGGGGGCCTCCAGAAAAAGAGAAACCAGAAGTGAAGATCCTGATGCAGGCAAGGGCTTGGCATCTTCACGGGGGAAGATGTAAGAGGAGAAAGAAAGGCGCAGATCGGAGACTACCCCAGAGTAATACGGAAGCAGCGGCAGCGGTCACACCAGGGGGCGTGGGTGCTTATCAGATATGCATTTATTGTGTGCTTGCTATATACTTCTCTAATAAAGAATATCGAAAAGCCATTGAACGGCTGGGGGCAAAGCTCAGTGATTAGAGTGCTTGCCTAGCAAGGCGCTGGGTTCCTGCTCCCAGCACTATGTATGAGGTGGGCAGAGTGGTGCACACCTTTAATCCCAGCATTCAGGAAGTAAGATTGCCATGAGTTCTAGACCAGTCTAGACTGACTACATACTAGGGTTAGAATCAACATAGACTACAGAGCAAGACCCTGTCTCAAAGAAGAAGAAAGAGGAGGAAGAAGAGGGGGAAGAGAAAGGGGAGGAGAAAGGAAGAGAGAGAGACAGAGAGACACACACAGAGAGGAAGACTTGAAGGATTTCCAGCTCTGAAAAGCATGAAGGATGATCATGTATACATAAAAAGTGCTATTCTGGTTCTGGAGTGAAAAATGGGGAAGTGGGGAGGGAGAAAGGATTTGAATGAGCCAAATAAAATGCTCTTGCTATATTTCAGGAAAGAGCAAATGAAGACCTGGACTAGGGTGACCTAAATCAATGGAGAAGTGGACGACCTGAGCACACACTTGGACACAGTGTGTACATCACTTGATGACGCTGCGTGTGGGAGGAAGAGAGAGAGAGGTATTGAGAGTCATTCTGCCCTGTGACGTGAACTCTGGGATAAACAAAAGCCTAGGATTAACACCAGACTTCAGAGGTAAATAAAAGTGTTGCTCACATTTGTGTATTTTCAGATATTTGCCAGATGATGGAGTGGAAAAACTCAAGCATAGATAAATCTCAAGGCTGAGGGGGAAAAATGATGTGGCCTGGTTGCAGTAATTGGGAATAGTAGAAATGTAGATGATATTTAAAGACAAGGATGGATACAAACATGTGGAAACTCTACAGAAAGAAAAGAGAGCAAAACATGTTTAAAAAAATCCTCATTTCCCCATGTCCTTACTGGCCCTATGAGTTATTACAAAATAATAATAATAATAAGACAAATCTGATCATCAGTATAAGGAAGTTTTTCATTAAGATTCATCTGACTGTTCTCTGCTGGCTTGTATTAAGTCTCTACTCACGTTTCACTTAGGATGGTCTCTTGTTAAATTAATTTATGATTGCTCGTTATAGTTAAGGACATTAAACACATCCTGCTCATGTTGCAGATAGTTGTGTGTCATGTATCTTTTATAATTCCTTGGGTATCTCCTTTTTGCATAGCATGTTTTCTTAATAGAAATATACTTCTCTTTCTTGATTTTTTTTTATGACACAGGGTCGCACTCTGTACCCAAGGTTGATCCTGAACTCAATATGGACCCCAGGCTGGCCTTGAACTCAAGGCAATCCTCCTGTCTCTGAGTCTACTGAGTGCTCGGATTACAGGTGTGCGCCACCACACCCGGTTTTTGTGGTGCAGGGGAATTGAACTTAGGTACTTGGTGCTTGCTAGGTAAGCACTTTAACTGCTGAGCCATTGCTCCAGCCCCTCCTTCGTGATTTTTTGTCTTTGGTACATAGTTTAAAAGATATTTTACCCATTACCAAGATTTTAAAACAAAAGTATAGCAATAAAAAGTTTATTATGGAGTTGATTATAATAGTAATTTTTAAAAGTTAGCAATAACCTAATGAAATATCAACAGTTAATTTGCTAAATGTGTGACTTTATATAATACAATGATTTTCATCTATTAAAAATGGCCTACTTCCATCTCCTATGATAGAAATGCTATCTATGTAGTGAAAAATATATAAAAATAAAATATCATGTAAGATTACTCTTTTGGTATATTTTTATATCAACAACTATATTTCTGTTTCTATAAGAGTTAACATTTTATTTATATTACCTTCCAATTAATTCTTAAGCTTGAACATTCTCTTCAAATATTATTGATGTGAGAAATTAACAAGTGAATTAAATTTTGTACACTTAACAAATAATTATGTATGATTTGTAAAATGCATATACATACAAATGGTGCCTGATGTCTATTTAGCCCATAGTATTTACCAGAATCTGTCACTTGCATACACCAATGCAGAAGGGTAGATAACTGGCAACAAATATTTCAAAGACCTTAAAATGAAGTTATCACTGCCTTTCACCTAATTGGCAAGTCAGAAATTTGGCTGTTGGCAGAGTTCTTGTAATTGTCCCAGCTCTTTTCCTGGAGGCCATTGGGCTGGCTTTCCTCCGGTTCATGGCCAGAGGCAAACATTTGAAACAACCTAGTATTGACTTTGACAGCCTTCCACCTGCTTTCTCGCTCTGCTCCGTACATCCCTACAAGCAGAGTCAGCTAAGAACTCTCAGTCCCAGATTCTGTTACCCAGACACATCTGCTCTATCCTCTCCTCCTGGAGTTCTCCTCAACTAATCTCCCTTTAGTAGCAACAACAAGTCTTACTCTCTAGACACACTTGATCAGATCTAGAAATTACGTGGAAGGCAAAATGAGTCGACTTTTTTCTAAAGTATTCGTAACTGACAGTCCATTGACTTCCCTGGAGTTGAGTCAAAACTGAAATCATCTTCACTGAAAATAAAAGTAAGATGTGAAAGGAGAAGAAACTCTCTATATCTAATGACTCATTGGTGGAATATTAACTAGCCTGGCCAAGTAAAACAACCCTCACATTTATCTTGGACAATCCTGCTCTGACTAAGGGTATACACAGAGGTGAGAACATGAAGGTGGGTGTGTGGAATCCGAGGGTATAGGAGGAGGGCACAACCTGTTCAGATAGTCTTGATTTTCTTGATTGCTAGTACTTCAAATCCCAGAGATCTTTAGCATGTCTGAATCTCATCCTGCTTGGTTATGTTTTGAGCCTATATGCTTCATGTCAATGGCCATAAGTTTCTGACAGTAGAAGGGGCCTCCAAAGGGAGTGAGCTCCCGTGTCTGCAAGTTTGCCTCCACCGGGAAGGTCAGGCCATGTACAGCACGAAGCAGCCCCAAACCATTTCATTCTGTACTCTGCATCAACCTCACATTTCCTGTCTCCAAAAAGTCTCACCAGATCCTGTGCTGGCCGGGACTTGAGAAAACTGAGAAACCACACTGTCTTGGTCCAAAGACATACACACACAGGGCTTACATTTTTCTCTTCCATTAGCATTCAAGTATTTTAATGAATACCAGACTTTACTATTTGTTCCTAGGGGAGGATATTTGAGTTTTCTGTGGCTCATTTTATTCTTAATATTTAAAAATCTTTTACCTCAATGAGGCATAGCCATAATTGCATTTGTAAGAAGTAGGCTGTGTTTGGTTACTGGAACTGTTTTCTAAGTGTGGTGACAAAAATTAGCTCTGTGTTTCCAGGTTCCTTTTGTAAGGTGCTGGTTTCTTTTAGGAGATTTTTTTTTCTTTCTTTTTCTTTTTTTTTTTTTTTGAACTTATTAGGGCCTAAAAATGTTAAGCCAATCTGAATCCTATAATGCTTGAATACCAAAACATAATGACTTATAAGGAGCCATTTAAGCAGGTCTATATAGATGAATATAAAGAAAAACTCATGTGCTTTATACAGGGTATTCAAATTGTTCTATCTAACCACAAAGAAGAGCAAATCATCCCCAAAGTATAAAATGGTTTAAAGACGGAGAATTGAGAACTAAATTTGAAGCTGACATCCTGACAGGCCCCTGACCTAGTTTCAGGCACACAGCTATACAAGAATGACAAATGAGAAAAAAAAAGAAAAAGAAAGAAACAAGCTACAAGAACCAGTGAAAAAGAACAGGAGGATGAGAGTGAGGCTGTGGAGTGAAAAGACACCAAAAACAATTAAGAAGAAAATCCTAGAACAGAATAAAACAGGTAGACTGGTGTCCTTAAATCTGTTCTTTGATAGGTGATTGGTAACGCAAACGAATACCATAAAAGTAGATATAGTATATATTATAACTTTATATTTTTCAATGCAAATGTGATGAAAACTTTGTTTACTAAAACAGTAATCTGATAAACACAGAAAGAAGGAAAAGGAGCTTTATGATCTTGCCCACTTCTTATGTAGCTAATATTGGATACCTCTAAATAACAAGATTTCTCTCAGGGTAGAGGAATGGCACAGTGGTTAAAGCACTTATTCCGCAAGCTCAAGGCCCTTAGTTCAATTCCTCCGCACCACATAAAGCTGGGCATTGTGACGCATGCTTGTAATCCCAGCACTGGGGAGGCTGAGATAGGCAGGTTGTCCTGAGTTCAAGGTCAGCTTTGGCTACACCAGTGAGTTCAGGACCACCCTGGGCTTCAGAGTGAGACCTTGTCTCAAAATAATAAGATTTCTATCGATTTCTTTGTATGGGTATAGACATTGTGTTAGAGCAGTTGAATTTCCCTAGAGACTTAATTGGAGTTTGTGATTAGCGAGTCTTCTTAAAATATATACTTTTTGACAAAATAATCTTATATTTTTCTCTTTAATCTCTGTATCTCTGGGTTTAAGAGATGACATCAGGACATGACATGGCAGCTCTCCACAGATCCCCAATACTTTGACTCGCTCATTGAAAAAGCATTGCTTCTGGTGTTGTCTATTCTAAACAATATTTCTGTGCATGGATGAGCCCTTAGTCTACATAAACACTATCCAATGGAAGAAATCTGAGTAATTTACTTATTGGAGTATTTTCTAATTAGGTGTATTTTAATATATCTGATATTGTGCTTCAGTTTAGTATATTCCTATTGGAGTTAGTATCATCAGAAGAAAAGCTCCAGGATGGTTAATCTATGTCCAGGAGATACTTGTTAGGAACATAGATAGTTTTATACTCAACCACATTTTTTTTTTTTTTGAGACAGAATCTCACTATGTAGCCAAGGCTAACCTTGGGCTCGTGGCAATCCTCCTGCCTTGTTCTCCCTAGTGCTGGGATTATAGGCATGCACCACCATACCCAGTTTATGTTTGTGCTGAAGAATCAAACTTAAGGGCTTACAATTGCTATTACAATTGCTATTCAATTGCTTTCACTGCTGTACTATTTCTCCAGCTCCTAAATTAAACTACAATTTTTATTGAAAAAAGAAAGAACCCTATGTAATAGGATTAACCATATTCAATTTTCTAGCAATCTTGCATATGTGTACAAAATTGCTAATCGTATATGGATAGATCTGCCATGTGATTATCTTGCTTCATATTACGCTTTCCCATTAACAGATGCCCACATCTAACCCATCTAACCCTGGGTTGCTGGGAAGCATGGCACTCACTGGTAGGTTTTGGGTACCCAAGTAATTTTATTATAGATGGACTGAGACAACATTGCTCAACTATAGCTCTCAGCTTTGATAATTACAAAATTCAACAGTAATCTTGCAAAATACGAGTTTCTTGCCTCCACTACCTAGAGTTCATCACCATCATTTTTACTTCCATTATATTTCAAGGGAGAAAACATGAGGATCAAATATGGCGGCCCAATGTCTTGATAACAGCTCCTCCATCTGATGAATCCCTTGGTATTTAAGGCTTAAACTTGGCTAGCAGTAGACTTGATTGGGTTTCCCATCTCAAGAATGTAATTGTTTCTAATTTATACAAGTGCAAAAGACTCCTCTGAGGAAACACAAGACTGTCTTCTGTTCCCATGAGCAATTTAAATATGCATACTTGATTGGCCAGAAGAGCCTGCAAGAAGCCACTATATAGGAAAGACTAGAGTAACTCTAGGAGTGACCTTTCTGCAAAAGTAGAAATCTGTGCATGAGCCAGATGCATCCAGACCTATCTTTGGTCCAGGATCCCACCCTTGCACAGCCACTCTGACATCGTGTGCTTTTGCAAGTTCACATCACCACCCAGGTTTGTTCTATAAGCAATTAACACTAGACACTGCAGCTTCAAGAACAGTAATGCCTAGGATTAACGCAAGGACTACATAAACTACCCTGTGGGACTTCAGAAAGGATGAGAGAAAGAGAGGCTTAACCACACTATATCTCCTGTCAGTCACAGGAAGGTGAAAACCCATTCAAATGGAGCAATAAAGTCAATGCAATCCATTCATACTCTGAAATAGAGAAGGGGGAAGAGGGGGGCTCCGTTTGCCTCATTTTTTTCATAAGTTACTACACATATCCTTTCAACAGTGAAAATGATGAAGACTAAACCCCTCTGAAGGACTACATCAAATGCTTAAAATCTCTTTTGTCGATAGTCTCAGGTTCATACATCAGAGACAGAAGGGTGGATTTTTTAAAGACATGTTGAGATTTAGGATTTAAAAAATACATACATCTTTCTAGCACACAGCATTACCTAGAAGACTCCTTTGTAACCAAATGGCCATTCCACAGTTACTTTTTTTCCTACCCGTTTAGCAAGGCAAGGCCAAGCATGGACTTTGATGTTCAACAGCATTGCGGATATTACATGTGGACTTCATTGTGGAGATCCAGTCTTGGCCTTTCCACATTCAGATCTTGGTAGGCAGAATCTCAATGGATTTTGCCCAATGCTTAATTTTAAATTCCGCTTAGTGTCCTCACAAGGTGTTTTTAATATGAATGAACGGAGATTTCATCTAAATAGAACTTAAGCTTTTAAAATGGTTGAGATAAAATTTGTCATAACAAACATGAAGCATTGGTTGAGACCAATGTTCTGGCCAAGCACCCAGTCTCCGAGACGAGCCAGAGAGTGAACAGTTTTGGCTGTCTAAGCTGTACAGCCTGTCTCACAACTACTTAACTCTGCCACGGCATTCTGAAAGCAGCCATAAATAACAGACACATAAAAGGGTGTGCCTGTGGTCCCAAATAAACTTTACAAACACAGGCAACTAGATCACAAGGTGTAGTTTATTTATTCCTGTTCTAGGCCCTTGCATTTGACAAATGTCATGTTTCCTTGTTGTGTCATGTATTTAACAATGGAAACTACCTTTGAAATTAGATGTGTGTCATGGTTTGGATCTGGAGTATCCCCCAAAAGCCTCAAGTACCTATGGACTCTGCGTAGTGTTGGGAGGTGGGGTCTGGCTGGAAGAGCAGTGGCTTGGGGCTTGACCGGGAGGTGCATATGCTTGTCTGCCCTTCCTATCAGGCATCTCTTTTTCACCATGTTTTGAGGGTCTCAGTCTCCTGAGCTCTGGCTGCCAACCCAGCCCTAGCCCTGCTGTGTGATTCCACCATTTCCAAGATGCCCACCCTTGAACAGACTGAGACCTTCTGAAACTGTGAGCTACAATCAAACTTTTTCTCCCCTAATTTGTGCATGTCGGGCATTGAGTCACTGTGACAAGTAAGTAACTACTACAAGGTGATTCACCGGTAGAGAAGACTCTATAGAGTTTTAAAGATGGGGATACAGCCATTCAAATTGTGAAAGTCTCTCCCTGTGCATAGGGATCAGGCTGCTCAATAGATAAATAAGTCATTTTTACTAAACTAACAACCTTTTGTATATTAAATATATATATATCAGAGAGGAGAAAATACCGAGGTAAACTCCTGTTATCAGACATTTTTTTTTAAATCGAGCAATGGGCTTCAGGAATATAACACAGTAGCGAAAGAGCTCACTACCAATTGCAAGGCCCTGGGCACAGTTCCCCAGTGCCACATAAGCCAGGCAGGGTGGCACATACACTCAGGAGGCTGAAGCAGGAGGATTTCCATGAGTCCAAGGCCAGCCTGGACTATGTAGTGAGTTCAGGACCAGCCTGGACTACAGAGCAAGACCCTGCCTCAAAATAAGTAAATAAATAAATAAAATGAAATCTGGCCCAATTGTAAAACTACATGGTAAGAAGGATAGTGCTGTATACAAATGATAAGAGAATTACTTTGTTATGTGGACTGACAAATATTTGAAATGCAGAGCTGTGTGGAGTCACTTCTTCCCATGGAAACAACAGTTATGTCTCTTGATTGCTGATTACACCCATAAATATAGGAAGGTGTTAGGAATAAAAAACTAAAGCCAAGAAAGAACAAAGCAAACTGGAATTTGCCTTACTTTGCTGTGGCCCCTTATCTACAGCAACCACCCTCAAAGCCATAAAATTTGGAGAGAAACTTTTCTTGAAAGCCATGGTTTTTCATTAGTAAATGTCATGTCCAAAGATAATATGTTGATTTAAACTTTAAAACTTTCCTCAGGAAATATTTGTTACAGGTTTGCATTTTAGTACAGTCTCTTTTTCAGGCAATAAATATGCAGGGGAGATCATGTTGTTTTTCTGTAGCTTTATTATAGCATATGCACAGATTCCTCTTGTGACTCTCCATTGCGCACATTAGAAAACTGGCCTCATTCAAACTTGATAAACCAAAATGATGAAATGCATAGCAGCTTACCTGGTGGGGATTCAGTAATTTTTGCAACTTCTTTGTACAACTAGAAAGTCCTTTGGAACAATTGTTTTTTACTATCTTTTTGTAATAAGCAGACCTTTAAAGAGAGAAATTGTGTCATATATTCTTTTTGGTCAGTGTTTCTTATCTCTTTTTGTAACCTTCAAATTAACATACGAGATAATTAATTTTAATGTACTGTTCTATTTATTTTGGCACATGACTAAATCCATGTAATTACCACCATAGATCAGACACAGCACAGACCTGTCATGTCAAACCATCCTGCGTCGCTAGCATCCCTCCTCCTCCACTCCGACTCCTGGCAACTTCAGTCTGTCCTCTGTCACCATTACTTTGTCTCTGGAGACTCTTTATTTAAATAGAAGCGTTTAATATTTTTGATTGCCTTCTTTCAATCAGCATGTAGTTCCTGAGACCCGGGCAAGCTGTACCTTGTATCAATAGTTCATTTGGGGGGAAGTTGCTGAATATGAATAGATTTTCATTCTATTTACATACACATACCACGGTTTGTTTACATATTCACCCACTGAAGGATTTCTTTTTCTGGTCTTTTTTGTAGGTTATTTTTTTGATGATGATAAATGGAATGGCTGTAAACATTCATTTACAGGTTTTTATGGGAACATAAGTTTCCACTTCCTTTGGGTAAATACCTAAGAATAGTCTGCCAAGTCATATGGCCAGTATATATTTAACTTTGTAAGAAAACTACAAAACAGTTTTTCAGAGTAGCCATACTATTTTACCTTCCCAGTAGTGATCTATGAGTGCTTAAATAGCTTCAGATTCTCTCAAATTCTCACCAGCATCCGCTACTGTCAGTGTGTTTTGAAGTCATTCTAATTGGTGAGGGGTTGTAGCTCATCATCATCCTCTCTCTCTCTCTCTCTCTCTCTCTCTCTCTCTCTCTCTCTCCCTCTTCCTCTCTTTCCATATCCTCTGAATCTCTATTTTATAATCTGGCTACACATTCTATCTCTAGCTTTTTAGTCTACTCTTATAGCCAGAGAATCTTTGCTGTCAGAAAGACTGTGCTCTCCTCTCCTTCAACATCTTTTTCTTTTTTCCTACGATTCTTGGTGAGTCCAAGCCCACTGGAGATAGGATTTCTGTG
Source organism: Ctenodactylus gundi (assembly GCA_004027205.1). Classification (NCBI taxonomy): domain Eukaryota; kingdom Metazoa; phylum Chordata; class Mammalia; order Rodentia; family Ctenodactylidae; genus Ctenodactylus; species Ctenodactylus gundi. The sequence continues at coordinate 293,481 of PVKB01001981.1, forward strand.
TCAGAAGGAACAAACTAATTCAGTGAGACCGTGCTGAGGAATAAATTGCTAGCAGAGACTGAGTCACCCAGTTTGGAGCACCGCTCCCTTCTCCCCTGGGATCAGCCATGTTGATTCGGAAGTGTGTGGTATTCATTAAGGAGTAGAGCTAGAGTATTTCATAAAGGTGATGCATCTACACGTGTGTTACAGAGCCAGAAACGCTGTATAAAGAGGATCCATAAGAAATACATTGTATTCTTCGATGGATTTATACAGGTAACTGAAGCCAAACCTGTACATGTCCTCGTTCTGGGGCATAATTATCAATGATAATAAAAAAGAGAATAATCATAATGGAATAAGGAAAAGATTCATGCTAAAAATTGCCAAGGCACGGGGATAGGAGGACGAAGTAAATGGTGAGAAGATGGAAATGAGACCATCCAGGGAAGGACTCAGTCTTGCTCTGACCGCAATCACTTGGGACCAAAGAGTGGCTCTTGAAGTGGCCCAGAGACACAGGAGAAAGGGGAAGAGGTGAGCTTTGTACAAATGCGAGATGAGAAAGGCGACCTTGGCATCATGAGGATGTAAAGGAATTGTTGGCATTCTATTCATGGCAGATTTGAGATTTTTTTTTTTCAGTGTAGCGCATGGAACCCAGGGCCTTTCCACTGTGCTGCATGATACGCAGACCATTTGTTGGTTTTGATTTTTAAGACAAGATCTCACTAAGTCACTACATTGCCCAGTTTGGGCTCAAATTTACGATCCTCCTGCCTCAGCTTCAAAGGGTGCTGGAATTACAGGTTTGTATCACCAGGCTGGGGTTAAAAAGCGTTTTTAAAAGAACTAATTCGACAGCATTAGATAACACGATGCAGAGAGGCTCAAACAGGAAGAACAAGACCTCTTGAAGAACGCTTGAGGAATGGTCCACGTCCAGAATTCCCGCGCAGAGGGCAGGCTGTCTCTCGGCCCAGCTGATTCCCACTTCCTCTCTAGTTCCGCCCACCCTCGTCATTCCCACCCTGCCAGCCCTGACACTTTTCAGTGCTTTGTTACTCATACTTTGCGATTCACCAACTTACCCTCTCCTAAAGAAAGACTAAAATCATGGTCATGGTCTAGAGATTGAAAGGCAGTGGCTTTCCAGGTTGCCCCAACAATATCTTCACTATAACCTTCTTTTATTTACTGCTATTTTCCATGAAAAGAGATTCAAGTTTGATGTTATGTGCGTCAGTGAAACACCTGAGCCACTCCTCACTACTGGAAAGTGGTGGCCGGTGCTGTGCTCACATCTTGGGAGGCCCAAACCCTCACAACGGGCCAAGTTTGTTTATCAGAAATACTTCTTCTTGATAGATTTGAAGAGAGGGCGTAGTTACCATCTAGGTATTCCCAGGGGTCAGGGCACAAGAAATGCACCAATGAAATCTGTAAAAAAAAAAATACCTGCAATTCCTGAGTTTCGTGCAAAGCCTGTATAGAGAGTCTCTTAATATTTACAGTAATTTCTACATTGAATTTGATGTCACTATCTTATTTGAGATAATATTTTTCCTGCCCCATTTTTTCCCTTGGTATAAAAACAAATGAGCAGCTATAAGGTTAGTGAAAGAGAAACTCTCTCAAGCTAGATGTAGAAATAGAAATTAGCTATGAGACACTCCAGCCGCAGAACCATTTGATGACAGGTGCTTCTCAGGATGTGTGACTTAAATGCTGTGGGAAGTATGTGTGTTGGTACATACTCAAACCTACATTTATTGAAAGTCCAGAGGGCAATCGTCCAACTGGCCATCTTGTGTTTGGTTGTCAACGTCAATTTTTTCATTACCTTTAACTCCACCTCTAAGTACCTAAAATGAAACAGAGGAAACATCTGAAGGGAGACACCAGTGAATGACTTTACCTTCATTAAGTTCTGCTCAATTACATATCCTTAGCAGTTTATTTTTGAATAACAAAACAAAAATTTAAAAGTATGACTTGATTTTCAACAACTGCCCTCCATTCGGTGACTTCTTCAATCAATACCTCAATCTGTGTTTTAAGAATGATTTTGTCTACGGAACCAATTAAAAACCAACAAACCAAAACCAGTGTGGCAGTGTCTGGTACAAAATAGCATGTTTTTTTTTAAAATATCAAAATATAAAACTAATCTCATCATTTTGTAAATAGGATTGCAGGCTTCACTTTTTTAATGAAATGATGTAAGATAATTAAACAAGATATCACAGTAAGGAATACATTATGCACATCCGCAATTCATCTCTCCGTCTAGTATTGGACATAACCTAACCCGTAACAGATTGACTTGACCAACTCACCCTGGTAACGATACCTCATGTTCCTGCTTCCTAGGGAACATGTCTTTAATTGATCATGTTTTTTTAAAGATATATACAGGATCAGTTTTATCACCTTTAGTGCTGTGGCTTAAAGGTTGAGGGAGAGAGGAAGATTCCTTTGAAAATATGACATTGTCTTTCATTGTATTCCCACGGTCAAATTCGAGTTTAAAATTTCAAAAGTTCCCATGAATTAAATCAACTCCCCTTTTCTTTATCTTATTTATCTGATGTCATCATGTATTTGGGTGTAATTCCTCACGACGACTATGAAACGTAGCTCTGGAAGCAGCCAGGAGAGCTGCTGTTCCTCACATATTTCATATTTCACACATAGTCTTTGAGACTGCGTCCGTAGGTACACTGTCCCCATTCGTGCTGAGTTTCAGACGCGTCTGTGGTAATGTGGTAATGGAAGTTGAACTCAGGGTCTCACACTGACTGAGCTAGGTCCTCTCTTTTTGTATTTGTTTGCTTCTTTTTGATAGAGGCTCTCCTCAAGTAGCGAAAATGCCAAGGCTGGGTTTGAATTCGCAGTCCTTCTGCCTCAGCCTACTAGAGCTCTGAGATTACAGGCATGTACCACTGTGCCTGGCTGCGCTGACTTTTAGCGTATCCACATTTTTGGATTCCAGAGGAAGAATTAGACATAGATGGGTCTGCATCTGCCGTTTCCGTGATACACAATCCAAGTAGAACACTTCTTAAATCAGTTCCTACTTCCATGGATGCCGAGGTGAGCGGGAGGTAATTCTACTCTGCCGTGGCCTCGGCCAGTGCTTCTTCCCCCGCGGAAGTTTTCCTGTTGTCACATTTACGTGTTCAGCAAACAAATCAAGACAGTTTCATGGCTCGATTCTCTCACGTGTGCTCTGGGTCCCGAGATCTCTGCACAACTGCTAAACCTCGTTTCTCAACCATAAAATGACTTCCGGAGTGCAATACCACACTTAATTCTTTGAGGTTGTGGGCCTTCTTTTGCCTTCTCCTCTGCCTTCATGGCGTAATGCGGAGAATAGCCAGGTGGCCGACTCTAAATCACATCAGGTTAATTAGGCACTGTGTATCTGTAAGCTTCAGTCCTCTCGACTTCTAAGGTCTGTTCTGTGTATTCAGTGTTTCACCACTGACCTCTGGTCATTGTTACTTCTGAGTTAGGCATGTGGGCAAAGTCTCAACCGAATGTTCAGTCAATTTCCTTTATGTTGGCATATTGAACAAATGTTTGTTGAATAATGACTGCATTTGGTGAGGGATAAGGAAACTAGTGTCTCAGCTACAGTGAGTTAGTAGCTTTTGTTCAATTTATTGTGGATTTTACCTATTTCTTCTCAACCATCATACCAGTGCATTGCAATAATGGTTGTCATGAAAAATCAAACCCTATTTGTAGAGTTCTTTTACTATCAGCTGCAACGAGTGGATGCTGAAAGTGGGCCTTCTGCCTTCTCGCCTCCGTGTGGCCTCTATAAACCTGGTGAGAAAGCACAACCAGCTTTTCTGCAAGTTCCCATTGGAGAGAACACGCTACCCCCTTCTCCCAAGAGCTGGCAGGTGGGAGTACTGACAGCACACAGGACGTGGAGTGCTGGGCACTGTTCCATGCAGAGTTAACTGAAGGTGACCCCTGCAAGGCACATGGGAGGATGGTTCTCAGGAAACTTCAGTCCTGTTCATCTTAAAAGTGGCTCAAGGTAACAATGCAGAAGAATTGCCTTCTCCACTTTCAGTAAGTATGTGTCTCCCCACAAAAGAGGGGAGAGTAAAAAAAAAATACTAAGATATAGATAGATAGATAGATAGATAGATATAGATATATATTTCTAACACAACCAATTCTTAACCGCTGAAGAATATCTGACCTTGCCCCACTGCCCACAGATGTAGAAAAACCATCTAGATACAAATTAAAGGGCAATTTGTTCTATGTCTTGAATTATTAGAAAGAAATCTTAACTCCCTAGAACCAGATCTGAACGAGCAACTGACAGTGATTCTGTACATTCTCCCAGGGCCTCAGCTGTGGCCCAGGAATTCAAACACAAGTGGAAGTGGGAACTTGGCTTGACTCTATATCAATAAACTTGTCTTTAAAATGAAAGACAAGACTTGTTCGCCAGACCCATAAGAATAACATATCTGTTTTGTGTCCTACAGAGCACTGGTCCATGGACAGTGTCACTGAATGCAGGCAGAGAGGCCCCTTGTGCCGGAAGGAAACACCTAACCAGATCTGAGGGCTGCCTGATCTTACCAAGTGTTCTCAGATGCCTGCCTTCAAAAGATTCACTTTTTTAAAAATCCACCGATGATTGTCCTTTTGTAACTGGTCTTGAAACCTATTTACCCTTCACCAGTTACATTGCTGGGGATGAATACCAAATCAAAACAGGCTGATTAATGCTAATTCAGGGTTTATACAAAGCAGAGAGAGGACATTTTTTTCCTTTGCTAAAAGACATCTGACCCTACGTATGTTCCTTTATAAATGAAACCTTGAGGTTTATTTACTTATGTTGGTTAGTTCCCAAAAAAAAGAAAGAAAAGGAAAAGAAAAGAAAAAGGAGAGACAGAGAAATTGACTGTGACATGGAGTTTCATAAAACCACTCTGAAGTGGAGAAAAATTCTTTGTTAAAAAATGTCTATATACCTGTTTCTACCTTGGTAAACTTAGTTGGCTATCATAAAAGGAGTAACATAATTAGCAGAGGGATAGGAAATTACACTAATGGAGTAGCAGACACAAAATGAAAATTAAGGTGAAAAGAACCCCCAAATATCTATTAAACAAATGTCTTTTTTCTACTTAGAAAACACACCATGCTTTTGTCTCCCAGTGGTATCTGCAGAGCTGATGGGGGCTGAGTGGTTAAGACAGACGGGGCTGGGACGGAGAGGCCACGCTAGGAGCTATGCGAAGCTAGTTCTCTGTGCTCTCTTGCTGTACACTTCTTCTACTTTAAAACTCAACTATTTTGTATTCCGTCTCTCTTACTAGAGGTGTGAAAAGCAGACACCAGATCCCTAACCGCAAGGTGGCAATGATTTCGATGTTCTTTCTATCTTGTGAATGGAAGTGCTCTAGCTGGCTGGGTCAGCAGAATGCAGTGGGGAGAACAGGGGCCTTGGGAGCAAAAATCCAAATTTAATTCGTACTTCAGGCAGTATGCTGTATAGAACTGGGGAAAATATTTTCTGCTACACATAGGAGTAATCATTCCCACCTCAGCAGGCCATTGGGCTGCAAAACTTAATGAAGCTTGATTTGATCACCTGTCACCTGTTAAATGGTACCTGCCAAGGATACCTTCTCTAGGTTCTAATCTGAGTGACTACTCTCATGAGATGTGTACTGTGGTATGTTACTTTAAATATAAGCAAGTCAAGATTTCACCTTAGCCCCTTTTTTCAGAATATTAATCCCCAGACCTGGTACTCCTTTCCTACCTGTTATTTAGATGCAAAGAGAAGAAGGTGTTTATTCACTTGTCATAAAAAAGGAACCGTCATTCTTGAAATGCACTTCAGAGAAACATCAAGCATATAATACAGTATTGGTTACCCTGGGGCAAATCAAAACAAGAATATTCATGGCTTCCTTTGTCCCACCCTAAAGTAATAATAATAATATCCTAGAGACAGGTTTCGTGTGAAGACAAAGCTACTCAAGTTTCCAAACTGTCTTCCTAAATCCCTCCTAAAGCAATGCTTATTCCAAGCCTTCTGGAGGTATATGTGTGAAGAGTCCTCAAAAATTTATGAGTTTCAAGCCGCACACCAGCATCCCAGTCCTCTAAAAATCATCTTCAATTGTTTCTTCATCATATTTATTTTCCTCTTCCATACTGAAGTTCTGGGTTAAATTTTGAATGTGGAGTTTGGACTCCGACGTGCAGAACAAACAAAGGAACGGTGATCGAACAGTGAAGTCCTCAAATTCCACCAACACTCAGCCCTAGCCTATGTTTACTCTATGGGATAATGGTACATCATGTTGGGATTGTTCTTGCTCAATTGTGGAGTGCAATTTTAAAGCGTCGTGATGGGCCAGCAGCATATATGGTGGACAGTACACAAGCCATCAACAAATAACTGAGTGTATTATTCTGAACTGAAGACACCTTTGGAACGACCATTCTTGTTTAAATATAGATCATGGTGACCTCTCCAGAAAGGCCCATGCCTTGTTACTTATTTTACTTTCTCCAGGTTTTTATTCAAACTCTCAAAAATGTTCAATAACACAATGAACACCCACATGCCTTTAGCTGGACCCACCAGCTGCTAACATTCAACCAGCTTTTTTGCTCACTGTCCACTGCTCTTCTCTTTTGAAAAGTCTTGTAACACTTGTCCTAAAAATGTCAAATATAAGACATTCTCCTACATAGTGATACTCCTACATAGCCATTATCGAAATGGATTAAATGTTAATTCAATAACATTGTCCAATATCAAGTTCATATTCAATTTTTCCAAACTGTCTCCAAAATTTTCCTTATAGTTTTCTTTCTGTCCAGAGCCAGTCAATATTTCTGTATTATTTCTAGTCATTATGTCTCCTTAGTCTTCTAGACAGTGAACTTTTTGCCAAAATTTTAACCTTCAGGTCACCGGAAGCACAAACAGATTTTCCTGTAGAATATTCCAGAAATGAGTGTTGGGTCTGAATGAATGGCAAAGCAGTTAAAGCGCTTGTCTAGTGTCTTAGTTACTTTTTCATTGCTGTGACTCAATACCAGACACACACAAATTTAGGAAAGGAAAGGTTTATTTTAGCTCACAGTTTCAGATGGTCACAGTCCATTCAGGGGCAGCCAGCAGCAATTGAAGTACATGGCAGAGGCAGAGATGGTGGCAGCTTCTCGGGACATCACAAACAGACAGGCAAGTGAGACTAGTCAAGACTAGTCCAAGTCCCAGTCTTAGTCTCTCCTGCATCCGGGTATCGAAGGTGTGGCCACTACACACCTTTAGTCTTAACTCACACGCCCCTAATCCCAGCAACTGCAATCCACCCCTCCAGACCAGACCCCAAACCACCAACATTACATGGCTCCATAAACAATCCATAACACTGAAATACATGAGACTTTTGGGGGACATTCCAGATTCTAACCGTAAAACCTAGCAAATGCAAGGCCCTGAGTTTAATTCCCTAGCACCATATAAGCTGGGTGTGTTGGTGCACTCCTATAATCCTAGCATGTGGGAGGCTGAAACAGGAGGATTGTCTTGAGTCTAAGGCTAGCCTGGGCTACACCAGTGAGTTCAGGACCAGCCTGGGCTACAGAGCGAGACCTTGTTTCAATACTACAGAGCGAGACCTTGTCTCAAAACAAACAAACCAGCAAAAACAGCAGAACTGAGTGTTGACTGTTGATGTTCGGTCTTCTGATTGTTTTTGTTTGTGTGTAGACTTCAAATGTCATTCGCAAAACCAATTATATAATTTGTGAGAGCTATACAATACAAAAATACAGGATCTCTTCTTCAAAAGAGTAGGAATATCCTTAGTGTAAAATATTAAAATATAAAAATATATATAAATATATTGTTATGAAACATAAAAGGTTACACCAGTGGATATGTGACAATATAAACTTAACAAGTCAATGTGGTAAGCTTATACAATAAAATAAATGCTAATACTTTAATATTCATAAATAGTAATATAATATTTTGATTGATCATATTTTCTGGCTCTCTTATGCCTATTATTTTATTAAGTCACTCAAATTTATTCTCTTAATAACTTTATTTTCAATCAATAGAACCGAAAGCAACTGCTGTCAGGAAAGATTACAAATGATTTTTTGTAATTATTAATTATGAGAAGGGGCTTTTTGCTACAGCTGTTATGGAGTTATTGAAAAGGCCTCACAGACTATGACAACGGTGGGAGAATTTTTTGGTAATTTATCATGAATATTAATTTTTATATCCAGAGCTGACAATCATTGAGAAATAATATTTTCTGGAAAGACTTAACTCATCATCCAAATCAATTTTGTGTAAGTATGAATTTAATTTTACATGCAGATTTACACAGTGGAATTTTATGTTTTCTCTGAGAATTTTTTTTAATTTGTGGAGGTCAGAAAAAATAAAAGAGGTTTCATGATTTGCATATATTTAAATTCCTGTTTATATCATACCTGTATCTTCAATTACAAGGAAATGTTAGCCTTATAATTATTTTCTTATCAAAAGTTGGCTTATTGAAAACTTCACTGAAAACTGCATGCTTGCATGCTTTTCCACTGTATGTGGTGATCTTTAAGTTTAACTTCTGTTTTTACACCTGTGAATAATTGGTTTTCAGCAATGTTACAGCTTCAAGCTCAGATATTCCAAATTCTTTGAAGGATTCTAATAATTGTCTTGATCAGTTTAGACTATTATAACAAAATACCTCAGACTCGGTGACTTACAAACAGCAGAAATTTATTTCCCACAGATCTAGAGGCTGGAGGTGGAAGATTAAGGTGCCACCATGACCGGGTTCTGTTGAAAGCTCTCTCCCCTGCTACTGACTACCAAATTTTCACTGCACGCTCCCTTGAGGGAAAAGGGTAACACTGCTCCCTGGCTCTCTTCCACAAGGACACCAATCCCATAGGTGAGGACTGTGCTCTCCGTCTATTTACCTCACAAAGGCCTAACCTCCAAATCGCAGGGCTAATGAAATAGCATAGTGATTACATCACTTGCCTGGCAAGCCCAAGACCCTGAGCTCAATTTCTGATACCATATAAGCCAGGTGTGTTAGCCCTCACCTGTAATGCCAGCACTTGGGAGGCTGAGGCAGCAGAGTTGCTGTGCATTTGAGGCTAGCCTGGGCTACATAGTGAGACTATAGTGTGAGACGCTATCTCCAAAAAGAAAAAGGGAGAAAAAAATCGCATTCAGGGGTGAGATTTCAGCATATAAAATTCAGGAAGATATAAATATTGTCTATTGTAGATTGTTTAATATTTTTGCAATGTCATTATCAATACTATTTTTTGTGGTAATTGATTTAGTTGTTCTCCTGGATGTAGTTGATGTAAATGCCTGGTTTTTGTTGTTTCTGGGGATCTGTGGGGTACCCATCTGCCATAGCAGAAGCTCAGTCTGTTGGCTACCTCCTGCTCACCCTTCCTATGTCCACTAGCCACTCCCACTCCTGCCGCCAAGTGGCGTTTCTTCCTCTGCTGTCACACATTTCACGGTCTCACCAGGCTTCATTCATAAAACACAAATTAACAGATAAAATTATCAATCATTTTTAAATAGGACAGCAGAGCATTAAGTCTTACACAAGCCTCTTCTGAGAGTGACACCTGTGCAATTGTGTCACAAACCCGGCAGGCAGGTCCACAGACTGGTTAGGCAGTTGTCCCTAAGAAGTTGAGGAGGGATCATATCTACATATATCATGTCCAGCAAGTCGGGGACAAGCTGAAACATCAAAAGCCAAGAGGAATCCTGCTTCCAGGGAAGTTCAGCTGATCCCTGCCAAGAGGCAGAGCTTCTCTGACTTCATGTGCACTAGGACGGCCAGGACGTGCTTAAAATCCAGGCGACACGTCCCAGCCCTACACCTTCCCATCTAGCAGGTCGTGGAAGACCCCACACGTTTCATCTGTACCAAGTTCCCAGCTGACGCTAATGTTCTAATCCAGCAAACAAACTTGGAGCACCGCTGTCATAGGGCACAGCGGGACTCGTTGGTGTGATGTTACCACTTTATAAAACTAAAAAAAATCATATTTCATATGAAATTTTCTAATTTTGACTATTAAAACTTATAAGAAAGGTACACAGCATGATGTATTGATATATGCTTATGCTATGCAATGATCTGTGCAATCAAGTTTACTAACACACCACATGTATTTACCTTTTAAATTATTTTTTTCTTTTTGGTGAAAACACATTTCTCTTATCCATTTTTAAATGTATAGTATAGCATTATTAACTATTTCACCACGCTGTACACTAGTGCTCCAGAAATTATCCGTGACAATTAATTGTACCTTTTTGCCCTTCGACCACCATTTCTCCATTTCCCCCACTTCACAGCCTCTAGAAGTAATTATTCTGTCTGTTCTGTTCTGAGTTTAGCTTTCTGAGTTTCCATATGTAAGTGAGGTCATGCAGCATTTATCTTTCTGTATCTGGCTTATTTCACTTGGCATAATATCCTCCAGGTTCATGCTGCAAATTACAAAATTTCTTTCTTTTCTTAAAGATGAATAATACTCCACTGCATAGTATAGAAGATGCTATAAATACTATATGCATATCCCTTTACCCCTTCATCTATTCATGAACACCTAGGATATTTGCATATTGTGGGCTTTATAGCTAACATTGCAATGTATACAGAAATGTGGCTATCTCTCCGAGATACTGATTTTTGTTTCTTTGGCTACGTATCTGGGTGCCAGATCATATAAGGAGACCCTACTTTTAATTTCTTGACCAGTCTTTATGTTTGGTCGAGGGTGTAACTCAGTGGTACAGTGCTTACCTAGTATGTGGGAAACCTTGATTTTAATTCCTGACTCCACAAAATAACCAAAACAAAGAAAGATAAATTAAACAAAATAAACATGCCGTTTTTCATAATGGCTATATTAATTTACGATCTCATCGACAATATACAAGAGGTTTTGGTACTTTTCTACACATCTTATAATTTTTTTCTGTACAGCCAAGTTAGTAATCGATGGAGTAAAAAGGCCACGTACAGAATCGGAGAAGTGCCTGAAACCCATACACCTCGTGAGCAGCTGTGTTTTAGTGCTGCTATATCAAAATATCATAAGTCAGGTAATCATTAAGCAATAGAAATTTCTCACCATTCTGGAAACTGGAATGTTCAAGATGGAAGTATGAGCAGAGCTGGTGTAAGGTGACAGCTACTTTCCTCTTCCAATATTTCTTTGTCCTCTGGAAGAAACAAGCATTGTATCTTCACATGGTGAAAAGGACAGAAGGGCAAACAGAACGAGCTGTTTCCTTTCAGAAGGCCGCTGATCTCTTTATGAAGTTTTCATGAACTGATAGCTTACTCCTCTTCCCTTAATACCATCACGATCCATCTTATGAACTTTGGAGTGACGAGCATGTTCACACCACAGCAGGCTAGTACCCAAAGTATCAAAATATAAAGAATTCAAGCAACTTAACAGCAAGAAAACAGCATGATTTTATAACGGGAAAGGAACTTGAATAGCTATTCTCCAGAGAAGACGTCCAAATGGTCAACAGATACATGAAAAGGGGCTCAAAATCACTAATTATCAGTTATCCCCTACACCTGTTAAAATAGCTATCATAAAACAATTTGAAAACACGAATCTCTTTTTGTTTCTAAATATGTTGTTGAGTTTTAAAGAACAATCAAAATGTGTATGTAGATTAGATTTGGCCTGCATATTCTTGGTTTATGCCTCTCTCGTGAAGAAATTATGCTAAATTAGAGGGAAATAACACTCTGAAACGTCAGTGTTTACAAATTGACTAGGAAATTGGGTCAGGGATATAATGCAAATAAAGCCCAAAGCAGTGGAGGTTGAGCTGCATTACTTGTTCTTTTAGATAAAAATGTTATTAATTTCCCTAGACTCTAGGAAGAAGCAAAACGTATGAGAGAATATGCACAGATGCCTTCAAACCTACATTATCATATTAAATTTTTTAAATATACATTACAAATTAGGTAAAGGAATTTCCCACTGTGTATTGGAGCTGTGAGGCAAAATAGAGACATGCCTTCTTGGCCAAATGTTCATCGGAAATGCGAAGTGCCTCTTTCACGGCAAGCGTCTCCCTCCAACACCTTCTTCCTTCCCTTCTGACTCTCAGACTTTCCTTTAGCACAAATGCCGTACAATTGGCTGCACAAATTCAATATTCAGCAGCTATAATTAGGAGAGGGAGAAAGAGCAATGAAGACGTATTTTTCATAAAGTGAAAAACTACAGCTGAGTTCATTTTACTTAGCAGCAATTAAAACACATTTGTGAATTTATAAATATTTTGTAGATTGGTTCTACAAGTGTTGCTAATTTGAGCAATGACAGGTGTTTGTTGTTTAAAATAAATAGCAATCCTGGGGTCTTTTACTTAGGATGCGAAATTTGTCGCTGTGAAGGGATTAAATTGAATGCTGCTGGATTCTCCTCAGAAACAAGATCTCTATGCCTTGCTTGGTGAGCTAGGATGCATGTCCACATACCAGGTAAAGAGGAGCCTGACTGGGCTGGGTGTTAATTGCACCTACTTGCATTTAATCTCCAAAAAAAATTCCGAGCCTTACTTATTATGTCTCGGTAGCTGTGTGTGACAGATGGGGAAAGAGAGTTCAGAAAGAGGGAGTGAATTGGCCAAGATCGTAATGCGAAGAAGCAGTAGAGCTGGGGCTCGAACCTTGACTCTTTCCCACTGGGGTGGTCACTGGGATGGGTGATCATTACTTGCTGTAAAGAGCCCAGATGAACACTTCCAGGAGCTGCCAGAGCAAAACAATGGTAGTGTCACATGCCACCAGGGAAGACGGACAAGGGAGAAGAGCGGACTTCAGGTAAATAATGACCCAATGTCTTCCTGTGTTGATTTCTTAGAAGACAGTGGAAAGATTAAATTCTAAGCTCTGAAGCCGAAGTGTTTATATTCAAATCCCACCTCCGCTCCTTTAGAGTTTATGACTGTGAATGTGTTTCTTGGCTACTCAAAGCCTCAATTTCTCACTTTACAAAATGAGACTGATGCTATGCTGGGCCCAGGGGTGTAGGCCCATAAGCTCAGCATTCTGGGAGGCTGAGGGAGGAAGATTTCAAGTTTGAGCCCAGCCTATGCAACTTAATGAGACCCTATCTGAAAAATAAAAAAATAAACATGGGTTGAGAATTTAGCTCACAATGAAGGCCTTTAGCTCCGTGTTCAGTTTCACCATAACAATAAACAAAAGCCAGCAAGAAACAACAATAACAACAAGAGAAATGCCTACCTTGTGAGAGTCCATCCAGGATTAAATTAGATAATGAATGTCACCAAGCACATGGCCTTGCACACTGTGAAGTATAGACCGTCTTAGCGATGGTGATGTTCAATTTCAAAGGACCTCACCAGAAAACACCTAACCTCCTAGACCCATACCTGAATTCATAATGGGGCAAGTTAGACGTCACTAACTCCTGCTTCTCTTTTAAGAGTCAGTGTGTTTTCTCTCCAAGGAAAGATAACCCATAAATGTGTGTCTAGCATTCTTTACAATGCTCAAGTGAATTCTATTTTTTTAATCACTATGTTTGCTTGTTTGACCTTTGCCTTATTTAGATTACATGTTCTCTTATGCCTGAAATTCTTTCAGTCTTATCCACATATAGGGTGTTTGGGGAGTATAGGCCCTCTCTCAAATCCTCTGACACAGGCTCCGACCTTTGCAGCGTGAGCCTCGATCCACAAAGCCTTTCTGGGAATCCACATAGTTCTGGGCTACCCGGCAGGCACCAGGGCCCTGCTGAGGTCTGTGTCACACATCTACTTCTTTCTCTAAGAACAATTTTGCCCATCACTCTTCCAGGCTCTGCATTTTAGATACCTGTAGTTGGTATTCAAATTGAGCAGTATTCTGTGAACAAATCGAGAAGAATCTTCCTCTTCCTGTCTGCAGTTTGCTTTCCAATCCAATGGCAGAAGAATGGGACTGGTCTCCTCTAGTGGTACAAGTCTAAGTCGAAAGAGGGTCTGAAATTAAACAAACAAGAGCAACAACAACAAAAACATCAAAGTCTGCAGCTTTCTGTTTCATTTTGTTTTGTGGTATTTGAGATCAAGTTCAGGGTCTTCACCCAGGGCTACATCCCCAGCCTCTTGCTATGTTTGACTTTCAGACAGAATCTCGCTAAGTTGCTAAATCGCCCAAGTGGGCCTTGATTAAACTCCTAGAAGAAGAAAATATATATTAGCAACTGCTATAGTTATTGATGAGCTTCTAAAAATAATAACAAAAATAATAAGATTGGTATAGGCTTCAAATAACCAGTTTTGTTAGTTGTTATTTAATACACATTTTATTCTATGTAGAATGATCAGAGACTTCTCGGTTGTGCAGTCAGCCTGCAGGCACACAGGCTCTGCTACAGAATTGCCTTTGAGGAGCAAGTACAGAAACGTTTGGAGCCAGCCGGGCTCATTTGGGGTACGGTGTGTGTTTATATATCCGCTCATTTATATATTCGTAACATGTGGGCATGTAGACGTTAGATTCAAATAAGGACAGCAAGCACCTTGCTGATGAAGAGGCAGAACCTGAGCACCTTGAGCTCTGTTAGTGGGAACTCCTGAAGCTTTGCAGTCTGAAGTTTGAAAAGATCACGCAGCACAGTGAAAGCTTTGCGCCTGCTTCTTACACGCAGACTTAAGTTCATCCATTAAACATTGTACTGAATTGCAATAATATGAAGCTGAAATTTGTTTTTATGTTGCTTTAAAATTAAACAATCAATCAAGAAAATAGTCATGACTCTTGCTACATGATTATCACTGAAAATGATCTCACGAAGAAGTGGAACATTACTTCCTCGATGATATGAAGTGATGGGTGTTGAGTGTGTTGGGTCTTCCAGACAAGCAGTGCTCCCTGGGCCGCAGCGAATTGAGAGAATTGTAAGATTCTAGAAGGCTCATTCGCCCCTTGGAATCTCCAGTTGCAATGACTAACTTTATGTGTAAACTTGTGTGGTTAGGACAGGGATTCCCAGATGGCTGGTGGAACGTTATTTTGGGGGTGATTCTTTGAGAAGGTGTTCTGCACTGTCATTTGGTTTTGTACCCTGAGTAAAGAGCGTTACTCACCCTCACCCATGACGGTGGGCATAGTCTAATCTACTGCGGGCTGTTAGAATACAATGCTGGAGGGAGAGCGCATTGTCTGTTTCTTCTGAGCTGGAACATTTGTCTTCTGCTGTGGGACAGCAGAGCTCCTGGGTCTCAGACCTTCCGACTAATACACCAGGATCCAGGCTAAGGATGATGAACCTAAACTGGAGATGGCGGACAGTATCTTTGCTTCTAGGTCCGACTCCTCCTGCTCCCCACCTGCCTCCCGCCCAAGGCCTAGCCAGCTTCCCTGCAGAGATTCCTGAAGAGCCTGCCCTGCCTGTTCTCCCACATTCCCGGATCCTGGGCACCTGCCCGTTCAGTCTATCAGGGACCCTCCGTTTTGGTACTGTGGGAAAGCATACCGAGCCCACGTCTGGCAGGCACACACATGATGTTTAATGGACGCACGAAAGAATCAAATGAGTGAAGTTAAAGCATGCCAGCAGGACAGGGTCTGATCAATTTTCCTTTTGGTTACACGAGGAAAGGGAAAACTGGAAGGAGGAGCAACAGGAAAATGGGGAGAAAGGCTGAGGCAGCAGTGGCAGAGATATTACAGCGCTCAGCAGGAGTAGCACAGGGGCTTGGCTCACTTAGCCTTGCCTGAGTGAGCTTGCGTGTGTGTGTGTGTGTGTGTGTGTGTGTGTGTGTGTGTGTGTGCGCGTGTGTGTCTTTCAGATGTTGTTGCTCCAAGCGCTGGAGTTGAGCAGCGAGGAGAGTCTCTATCTTGTTGCTTTTCTGTTTCCATAGCACTTCAAGTCTCAGACTTTGCAACCATTAATTATTTATTCCTCGTGGCTCTCTGGAGAGATCTTATAGACTAGGAAACACGCGGAGCAGGATCAAGTGCCTTGCCAGGCCTGTGAAGCACTTCAGAGGGAGTGAGGGTGGCCAGCCTGAGAGTTTCCAATCCTGCACTCGGGTCCCCACGGCCCTCTCATCAGCCTTTTCTGGAAAGGTGAAGAAGCGCTGTCTGGCTTCCAGGAGCCATGAAGGACTTCAATCCACTCACTTGTGCTTAATCATAATTGAAGACCTTCAGGAAAATGACTTTAGCCTTTTGAAAGTAATTTGAAGGGGGAAAAGGAAAGAGAAGCATTTAAGTTGGAAATGCTGAGACTTGACTCCATTTTTCCTTCTATGAAGTGTGCTGAGGTGAAGCAAGATTTGATTGAACCCACCATTTTGAACCCTGAGGATATTTGGTACTCGTATCTATCTGCCAAGGGCAGAGAGCCAGTACTATGTAAACAAGAATTTAACTTAGACTTACGGAATTCTCCAGAGACACCCACAGCGGCTTCCCTGGTCCACTGTTACCCTTCTACAATGATCCCACCACCCACAGAAGGATCAGGGAAGACACAAGCCTCTGTGTGCCCTGATAAGCTGCTTTGTCCTACAGCGACATCCCCATCTACCACAGCACCTACTAACTGGCCCGGGACAATTTCTGAGTAAGGCTATAGTAGAACTGACTGTATACCCTCACTTAAAATGCCATTACAGCTAATAGGATGGTGCTCTAAATTCTATGCTCACCTTAGCCACTTCCCGAGAGTATCAACTCTCCCAGGTTCCCATTATTTCTTGGCTTTTATCCTTCTGTGTCCCTAATCTGACCCAGTCTCTCACCGTCCTAGGAAAGGGTTATGGGACCCCTTTATCCGAGTTCTCTGTGGCCTATTTGAAGAATTGGACAGGTGCCATGGCTGTGCTACGGATCCTCCAAACCTGCAAAGACTTTCCCAGCCATGTGGACTGACCTGAACAATCCTTTCCATGCTTCTAGTGACTCAAGCAGCACCAGTATGATAACAAAGTGACTAAACATACTCTCTGATGGTGACCCAGGGGGACAGGGTTACTAAAATAAAAAGTAGAATTTTTTTTCAAAGCTGATGTGGTCTCATGAGCACTGTGTCTACCCAGAGTGAGTCTCAGAAAAAGGAGGGTGGGGGTTTATTTTCCAAGTAACTGGCTCAGTTGAGCCCCATTGTGGGTGGGACACTGAGGTTGCTGTCCAATTCTAGGATCTGCCTGGAAGAGTTCGAGGAATCATGGATGTTGGTTGGTCCCATGAACAGCACCGAAACACTTGGAGTCCATCGTATATCTGTTCCCACCAGAAAACTTCTGCAGATTCGAACATTTCATCCCGTTAGGTTTTGCTTGGTTCTGCTCTAACCTATCTCACTACTACTTCCCTGATTTCCAGCCCTTCTCTCTGCCATTAAAATTCTTCTAATATCAACCAAGTTCTTTTGAATGTGTTTTTTTAACTATTGTATATTAGTTTCACAATTTTGGTCTAAATGTGGTATTTTCATATGTGCATTTAGCATTTCTCGTCATATCTGCTTTGTCTACTAGCCCCTTACACTTGCCTCCCTTCCCTCTTCTCCCCTCTTGTCTAATAGGTCACTCCCACTTTCATGTAATCTTTTTCTTTCCTTTTTACAATCCTACATTCTTACAGAATAATTTCAGCCTCATACTCTGATCATCAGCTATATCATTCCAGCTTCCCCCACAACAAAAATCCATTAATCTTCATTTGAGCTTTAAATCTACTGACTTTAACATGCCTGTTAGCTTCCCTAAGGTCTCACATGCCTCGCTACTGACCTTAGATTCTCTGGATCACACTGGTGTTCTGGCTTGGGAATTGGAGAAAGATTGGATATGGGCGGTTTGTAATATCTCTCAAAGTTGTAAGGAAGGTGCCAGCAAGGCTGCAGCCATCTGAAGGGTTGACTGGAAGTGGAGGTTTTACTTCCAAGTTGGCTCAGTCACATAACTGTTGGCAGGAGTCTTCACGTCCTCACCATGTGGACTTCTCTCTGAGACTGCTTGGGGTATGTTAACAAAATAGTGGTTGATTTTCTGTCCTGAGCAGCTCATCTAAAAGAAAGAGCAAGCAAAAAAATCACAAGTGCCTTTTATGATCTGGTCTCATAAACCACATGCTGTCACTTGGATCATGTAGTCATGTACCATGTAAAGGTATTTCAGTCAACGATGGGCTGCTTATACGACAGTAATTCTGTGAGACTGTAATTTCTAACAACATCGTGGGCATCTTATTTTCTTTGAGTACACTACACTGTTTACATAATCATGAAATCACCTTATGACATGGTCATCAGTGTGTGTCCCATTCATTAACTGACTCATAACAATATCCCACTTGTTAGAAAGCAAGTCAGTAAATTCAGCACATACTGAAAAGGAGCAAAACTTGACACCATCTTTGGAAAGGGAAGGTGTTAAGGAGTTTGTGTATCTGTGTTAGTACCGGTGTACTATTTTACTATGAAAATGTTGATGTTCACATCAGTCGGACAATTTGCCTGTTGTCTCACAGCCTCAAATGGAAAGATTTCTGCCTCTTGTCCACATAAAATCCTAAGCAGTGGATGTTTCTCTGAGTGGTAATTCATTCCCCATTATATTTCCATGTTGTGACTCCACCATCTTCAATACAGAGCTTCCAAGGTTGACATTTTTGTCACCATCGAAGGACACCTAGAGGAAAGAATCAGACATGGAATTTTCTATGTGTCAGTCCTGGGAGTGATATGATATTATTTCTTTTCAAATTCATTGTCTAGAACTCACACACACGGTCACCATTACCTTCCCAGAATGCTTAGAAATACAGTCTAGCTGCATGCTTAAGAAGAAGAAGAAAAAAATGTGTTTGGTGAGAAGTTAACAACTTCTATAAATCACATGCTCATTCAAACATATATAGAGAAATGGTGATAAGGAAAGAGTATCACATAAAAGAGCATGCAGAATTGGGAGCTTTTTCTCATAGATAGAAGTTTTGTAGATTTTTAGGCTAAATTAGCAAAACCTTCAGATTGTTGCCATATTGCTATTGGTTTTTATTATTTGTTCACTTGTTTGTTGGCTAACTGCTGGATGTACAAATATACTCCACAGTCCTATAAAGACAAATTTTCTAGGTCATCCTGTATAGACACATGTAGTTGTAAGCCAGATACATTCCATCATAATAACATGGATGCAAAACTCACACAGACCTCTATTTTAGAATTATCTACATGATGCCAATCTGGCTATGCATTTATCAAACAATAATGTGCAAGATTGTAG
This sequence comes from Ctenodactylus gundi, assembly GCA_004027205.1. Classification (NCBI taxonomy): domain Eukaryota; kingdom Metazoa; phylum Chordata; class Mammalia; order Rodentia; family Ctenodactylidae; genus Ctenodactylus; species Ctenodactylus gundi. The sequence continues at coordinate 312,829 of PVKB01001981.1, forward strand.
AGACAAGTTAACTTGGGCCAGTTCTGCATGATTAGGAGTTCAACACCCCTGACTATTTTGGTAATTCTAAGGTCCCAGGGGTAGTAGTATCTGACATACCAACATCTTGCTGTCATTCGTAAAACAAAAAGTACAATCCCCTCCATGGACCCAGCATCTCATGAAGGCTCCTGCCCATTGCCCATAAGCAAGAGGCCACTGGAGAAATACTGCTGGTCATGCTCATCAATTTCCTATGTGTGACCAGTCTAAACCCTGGAACGCCAAAGCTATGGTGTGGTCTCATGGACCATGTCATAAGTACCTGTACTTTATTTTCTGGATTTATTACTTGTGGTCAATTATAACATCATTCAGTAATCATGTAGTCATCCTTTCCCCTTCTCCCATGACAGGAGGGCATATGTGTGGCATTGAACTCTCCTGGGGAGATGTGGACAGATGTCTGTTCACTCCTGATAGGGCACAGATAATAAAGCAAAGTAACAATTGTGCCTACGTCCAACTTAGTGAGCCAGTGAGTTTATTGGGGTTACTATGGCATGCCTGGATGACTCGAAAGCAGCTGTATCACTGCAAAGACCACCCCAGCACTGATGGTGACTCGAGGAAGCCATGTCCCTGGAGCTCAGTGCACACTTACAGGCGACTTGGCTACCAGAAGAGTCTTCTCCCCAGCAACTGTTAATGACATATAATCTTGGGGCAACTCTGGTAAGTTTTAGGAACTTCGTGCATGAGTCGTTCACTTCCTGGGTCTCATAAACCTCCTCCCTCTCTCTAGGTGGGGATGTTTCCATTTGGAGAAATTTGCTTTACAACAATATGTCTTCATCCATTGATGTTGTTCTTAGCTTTGACCTCCTGGTTGGAAGAATAAGCCCCCCCCATGGCTTGATGTGGAGAGTGACCACTGACTTGTATTCACCAATATGATACTGGCTCCTAGGACATATACAGGAGTTCAAAACATACTCGCATGGTTCGGATTGAGTTTTCACTCTCCTACTTTTTGTCATGAAAGTAACATGATTCACGTAGCGTGTGGTCCAAGATTCAAAAAGGAAGAGATGTGTTGTGTACATTGGAACTTCTTCTGTACAGGTAAGCAAGACAAAGCTATCCTAGGTTAACCGAACTCCAGCCAACCCACAGGTATATGAAAAAGAAATGGTTAGTGCGACTTATATTCCATTTTAAGATGATTCATTTGCAGTTTGTAATGAGGCAGTTGCCGAGTGACATATTTTTTCTGGTCTTAAAACCCATCTCTCAAGCTGAGCCGCAGAAGGGTAGACACTAATCCAACCAATTGCAATGATTTTCCATCCATGCTAGCACCTCAGGATGAAACCAATCAAAATAAAACAGGGTCCTAAATCCAGTTTGGGACTTACTAAGATAGTTCAGTACATTTGATTCATAGTGACCAGAACATGTTTCTCAGGAGTTAAATATAGAATTTCTGTAAAATATCATTTAGAGGGGTTAAGAATGTAGCCCAGTGGTAGCAAAATGTGCTTAGTGGGCACAAGGCCCTGGGTTCAATCCTCAGCATAAAAAATAAAAGTATTTGGAAATAAAGTTTCAAAACAAAGGTTCATTACAAACTTAAAATTATAGACTCAACATTTCCTTTTAGGCAGAGTTTACTAAAGTTTTCTCTATTTAATTAGGTTCTCATAAATCACATGTCCTTCATATAAATGAACTTGCCCCTCAGGGCTACTGGTATATTTGCTGGCCAATGTTGTCCCAACCAAGACATTTGTTTCAGAACTAAATATTTAATTTGGATAAATTTTAATAGCTACAGTGCTTGATTTTGATGAAAGTGTTTACTAGCAGCATTTCTACTTTGAAACCATTTGTTTCTATTATTTTGACAGAGACAAAATTTGGGTGGTTGTTGTTTCAGATGTGAAATAGTTTTGTAAGCATTTCAGCTGGATGCCCAGGCAAGCAGTCACAATAATTCTTCTTCAAATAAATGGGAAGCCCTATTTTTTGTGTTCATTACTTCAATAAGAAGAGTTTAACCAGTGAAAAGATTCGTAAAATACTACATCATAGAACCTGGATGCAAATTGTAACCAAAGTAAGTATGCCATAAATATTTTTCCAAGGCTTTGACAACCTTTCCTCTCTATAAATATTTATCTGGTAGCAAAGAAAATGGAAAGCCAAAGGAAAATTTGTGTTGCCTTACTTATAGTTTTGGACAAGGAATATTGTTGAATTTAACAATAATGTATCTGTAAGGTGGAAAACTGGAGTAGATTTTCTTGCAAATGTAGTAAGCAAGGAACTTCTGTAATTAAGTCAGTTTTTAATCATCAAAATTGAAAATAACAGAAAACAACTTCTGAAGAAGTTCAGGGTCAATCAGCTAAATAAACTAAACTTGTTCAGTCAACTAGCATTGATTGAATTTTAGCAAGATGGAAATGACTTCACTCCAACTCCACCCACTTCACAAACTAATTTTAAAAAGCACATCAGCAACATCTTCAATCAGCTGAGGATGATAAGTGGGTTTTGAAGTAATCAACTACAAAACTCTGTCGAGAATAGCAATAGACCCACAAAGAACTTCAGAGAGCTTTCTGAAAATGACTCAAGATCAATCTGAGGGGGAGAGAATCCCCAGATCCATGGGCTTGTAATTTTGTAGGACCTATGTGGACATTGAATCTGAATTGTAAGGAATAAAACAACACTGCATATAATAGTGACTTCAGTCCACCTGAATTCCCATCAAACGAATGTAGTGACAATGCTGGGATCAGAAGGGCTTCAAAGGTTATTGGGTAAAAGATGTAAAGTGTCCTGAAATGTATATATAAGTTTGTATAGTCCTGAAATGGAGTAGAGGGTTATTAGATTACCTTTACAAGGAGCCCAGTTGGCAGATCAGTAAAAGACCACATTGTGTCTTCTCTTTACCCACCATGGTGCCACAGAACATTCTGCTCATCTTCGAATAGAGGGATGAATAAGCGAATCACTTTGAGTTCATTTCATAGCACTAGAAGGGCTTTGCTTTGCTGATAAGTGGCACTGGGTTAAAATTTAAAAAAAAAGATTGATTCCTTTCCTCTTAACTCTTAGATGAAAAATAAGAAGACAAAGAGGAAGAAAGAAGAAGAAGGAGGAGGAAAGAAAGGAAGGGAGGAAGGAAGGAAGGAAGGGAGGGAGGGAGGGAGGGAGGGAGGAAGGAAAGGAGGGAGGGAGGGAGGGAGGGAGGGAGGAAGGAAGAAAGAATGAATGAAAGAGGAAAACAGTGAGAGAAAAGGCACAGGATGCTGTCTAGTATGCTGTCGTTTTAAGCCCACCTTGCTGCTCCCAGCGCTAGCGGCAGCCTTTGGTTTCTCTCCCCGCCCTTGCCCACTCTTCCCTCACTGCTTTCTTCCTTCCTTTCCTTCCTTTCTTTTTCTCCCCCAACTCTCAACTGAGGATGACAGTTGCTTTAGATATGTATGAAATGACTTACACTCTTAAAAATAACAATCAGGTTCTATGAAATACCTTGGCTCAGTGATTGTGGACTTGGAGGGGAATAAGAGAACTGAGGTAGTGGGATTAGTCAAGATGTTTCAGGGCAGCAACCGTTTACTAACCAGCCTATAGTTATTTCAATATTGTCACAACTGCTGTAGCACTACTGGTGTGTACCTGCTAAATTATTATCACTTCCACTCTTACCTGTGTCTGTGTCTTAAGTAGTCTCACTTTCAGAAATTTGTATCTGGGAACCAAGGATTATAAAGCACGCATTGAACTTTAGAGCTGAAAGACAATAAAAATTGCAAAGCCCAAGTCTTGGAGTCAAGGTCCAGAAGCTCTTGGTGGTAGAGGTCAGACCAGACCCAATGTCCTCTAAAGTATACAATATTCTTCACAACAATATCAAACAGAAGATGCCTATTAGACTAAGTAGGTTTTCTATTACTCTGGGCTATAGCGAGGAGAATATCAATTTCAGAAAATTAACCAGAGAATTAAAAGTCTTGCATAAGATGTGAAATGCTACTAGTTCTCATGGAAATACAAATTTCTCCTACATCCCCTCCTCCATCAAGACATTTGGACAGATCAAAATAATGATAGAAAACATATATGGAAAGACCTGGTGAAACAAGAGGACAGTAACCGATCCACTGGTCCACCGAGCAGAAGGACCCCAGGAAACTGGCCCGCAGGGTACGCTGTTCTCCAGTCCCCCTGTACTCCTTGAAGAGGTATCATAATGTAGAAAGTGCATCCTGTTGATAGCAGACAGATGTGAGACAAATCTCACTACGGACATTTCACAAGCAGGTAAAACTTGGGCAAGTACTTAATCTCTTTCATTTTCATTTTCTATATTGAGGAGTAGAAGTCGTATTTGCAAACTTGTTACTAAGAATTCAACAAAGTAAGACATTTATGTTGTGAAGGTTAGGCTAAACTGTCAGCTTGAGGGGCTTGAGAGCCATGCCGGAAGTTAAAAAACACACTTCTGGGCATGTCGGGGTGGGTGATGAACACGCGTCCTCCATGTCACTTCTCCCTTCCTAGTGCCGTGCTCTTCCTTGGCGTCCTCGCCGGCATGGCTAAGCAGCTGTGCCCCCATGCCGTTCTACAATGCTGTCCCTGCCTTGAAGTCAGCCAGACGTGGACTGAGATCTCTTAAACTCTGAGCCAGAAAAACCTCTCATCCTTTGAGTTTGAGTATCACGATAGTCTCAAAAATTCTTGAGAATTTTCAGGTATCCTGCTTTCTGTTGTCTAAACAAGCTTTTCCGTCCTTCCTTTAACCTCTCCTGTCTTGCAGACCATCTTCCTGACAGCTGCTGTCCTAGTCGTCGCTTTCACTGCAGACCCCACTGATGCCACCCTAGTTTTATTGTCAGCCTGTTGTTCAGCTGTGGCTCCCAAATACAAGTGGGAGACAGCGAGAGAGGGCATGGTTCGTCCCAAATTTGACTGAGGTTCTGGGTTAAGATGGTAGATTTCAGCAGCTTCTCTCTATATCCCCAGTTATCCTAATTCGGCACCCTGCCTGTCTCCCAGCCTACCTCCCAAGAAAAGGCCACCCACTGTCAGTCACCAGGAGCAATCTCAAAACACCCCCATGTCTGAGTCCAAGACAGGCTTCATTTCCCAAGTAGCCTCATGGAAGAAATGTATCTTTTTCACCAGCAATGCAAGGGCCGTCTCATGTCCAGCCCTGGAGCCTCCTGCTCCTAGGATGATTGACACTGATTACCTTTTCGCTGGGGGAAGTCATCAGCCATGAGGCATAACTGGCCTCATATCCTAACGTGACAGTCACAACAGTCAAAAATGTATTTCCCAAAGTTGGGCAGATACATACATCACTATGTAGCCTAGGCTGGATTTGAACTTGGAAACCTCTTGTTTCAATCTCCCAAATGCAGAGATTACAGGCACATACCACTAGGTCTGAAAGTTTATTCAAAGTTAACATTTTGTTTAATAATAGCTCAGAGGGCCGGAGGAATAATATAAGAGTTACAGCAAGCACAAGTCCCTGGGTTCAATTCTCCAGCACCACATAAACTGGGCATAGCAGTGAACACACGCAATCTCGGTACTTGAGAGGACGAGGCAGGAGGGTTACTTTGAGTTTGAGGCCAGCCTGGATTCAATAGTGAGTTCAGAACCAGCCTCGACTACAGAGCTACCTGGGGGGGGGGGGGGGGGGGGGAACAGACCACCTCAGTACATCAACCCAGTTTTTTTGTTTTTTGTTTTTGTTTTTGTTTTTTTGGTTGGTTGATTATTGTTTTTTCCTTAAATGCTTCTTCTAGAATGAAATATAAAACCATAACAAAGCATACATTACTTTTTATCCTGCTCTGGTCTCACGCTCTTCACCTTTGGGCAAAAGACTTATTTCTTTTTTACACACAGACACTCTCATTCACGTGCGTGTATGTACACTCACAAAATTGCTACATAAATGAGATGTAAGTAAAGAGTAGAGAGGATCAAAAGCAAACCATAATATGAATTTGGACATCAGAAACCTCTTGCAAGCCCATAAATGATAGAGATTCACTGTGAAATAATATTTTGTTGCCCTCCAGTTTTAAATGGTCCATGGTAAAATTTGTTTTATTCATTATTATTGTTGTTAAAAATTAGAAGAATGCTATTTAGTCAATGTAAAATCTGAGTGATGATCAGTGGGGGGAAAAAAAGCAAAAGCGCCCCGTGGCTGAGTTTGCACAACACAAAGCGTCACGTTGATAACGTCGATGACCATCTGCCTGCCCGCTGACCTGCTGTTTACTTTCACAGCAACCTTAAATGTTCAAAATCACCTCTAGTTTACACCTGAAAAAATAGAAAGGATTTGTCTAAGATGGCACAGATAGCGATTACGGAACTGGAATTCTTGCCTGGTCTCTCTAAAGCAGAAGCCAATGAATGAGCTTTCTAACATCCCTCAACATGTTTGTCCTTCTGCTTTGTACCCAGGCAGGCCACAGGGGATGATGAGTGAGGCAAAACAAGAGGGCAAAACAGAGAGGAAGGTGAGGAGTTTTGATAACTTGATGATGATCCACATAGAAATGCATCCTAAGGGTGAGTAATCATACGTTATTTTTTTTTCTCTCCTTGAATTTCAATTCAGTAAAGATATGGTTAGGGTGACTTCTCTCGTGATCTCAAAAATGGCTGCCTGAGGGCATAATGTGTTTTGTTCATGGGAGGGTGGATTAGGGTGCAACAAAATTGTTTCCTTCACCATGAAAAAAAGTCTTAAGTTTCTCCCTCGATCACCTCTAATCCAAGGATTAGGGTCAAGGGTTTTTGTGAGTTCCAGCCCATTAGGGTAACTTCATAGCCAGCAATGGATCAGTCCTACTTACCTGGTGTAAGTAGAGATCTTCGGTCCCAGCCATGAGGAAGCAATCCAAGAGGTGGTGGTTGGGGGAAAGAGAGAAACAGGTTATACCTTCTTGGCAGGTAGATGCAAATATAATGGGGATACAAATATTTGGAAAATCAGTCTCTTGGTATTAGATACCAATTCTTATTTAAAAATCAACCACTGTTTCCAGCTTCATGGTTGTTTGCATCCGGGAAAGTATTTATTATGTTAGTTCAGGTCTTCAGATATTTTATAAACAACCTGGGCCTGGTTCACAATAAGATAATTTGTGAATATCTGCTCATGTTACAAATGAGAATGTGTTTGGATTCCATAAGTTCCTCACCATTTTAGGGGAGAAAAAGATGAACTCACTTAAACCTTAACTGAATGGTAAATGAGGTAGCCATTCTACTATGTCACTTAAAAGATAATGCAAAAGCAAGAAAAACCTACAGGGCAATTAGCCCCCCGAGAGACTCGAATATTCAATAAATCACAGAAATACATTCCGAGCAATTTCAAGAAGAGCAATTCTATTAATTGCCAAGTTCACCTACCCATATAAAACATTGGTGCACATGAACGTCTTCTTACCTTTTCCTACCAAATATTTCTGGAACTTCTTTGCAACTTTCCAGCCCTTCACATTTGCCTCTGGCTGATTTTAAATTATGGTAATTGGAAGAGGGAAAAATGCTGGTAATGGAATAAAATAGGACTCTGTTTCTTACGGCATCTGGTGCAATCTGAGCCATTTAAAAGTGCATCTTATGCAATAGAGATATGAATAAGCAATGCCAGTCTGATTATAAACAACATGGGTCTCATTAGAATACGTCAATCTGATTGCTAGGCAGCGATATGCTGCAGATTAGTGGGCCATAATTGCCTCTTACATAGTATGTGTATAATATATAGTTTCTGTGGGTGGATGTTACAGCTACTTTCTCTCAATGCTATCTTTTCCAGCTCTACACAAAGCACTGTCTGTGTTCTACTAAGTTGATTTTAGCCGGGTTCTCGAGTCCTAATTCTATTTTCTTGTATGCATTCATCAGATTTTCTACAGCAGTGTTGTAAACAAAGAATTATGTCCAGGGTGATTGCCAGAAATAAGATATGCCAGTGGTCTGTTACCCACTCAGCTGGGAACAGCCTAAGGCTCAAGGCACTTCCTTCGATGGCAAAGGGCAAAATAACTGAGGCCAGAGCCCACGACAAAGCGACAGGCCTTGATTAGGTTGTTGATTTGAGGGTAAGGCACAATTTTTATTGTCAAAACCCATTTGGTTCTTTCCTACGACCAGGAGAGTGCAGACATCTCAGCCCAGGTGTCTTTCTTGGTGCACACGCTGCAAATTACGATTTGCAACCTCCTGTGTGGGCTCTGAAATCATAACTTCGTTGGTCACGATTAGCAGTAGCACAATCCCTCCCGCCCTTGCTTCCATAACTCAGGAGTTTTCTCCCCAACCAGTGCTACAGTCACAAGAGCCCTAAGGCAAGAGGGCTTATGGAAGGTCAGCTGCAAACTCACACAATATGGGAATATGACCTGAGCTGTTGGCATTTGGGGGAGGCACGGTGGGCTGGGACTCGGCACACTTCAGCTCTTACATTTACCTTGAACTAGCTAAAGTCTGTGCAACCTGAGATACCTCTCTTTGCTTCTTTTAGTTTTTTTTTTTTTTTTTTTTTTTTTGCATGAAACTTCAAAAGTGTGTTTCAGAGTAGATTCATCACACAGAGAGGCTGAAGGGGGTTTCATTTTCGAATATAGTTAGGAAAGGCAGCGTCAAAGTGGCAAGCTTAGTTTCTTCACTGCAGGACTTCTCAGATCCTTTCCTACACCATCGTGATTTACGAATCTTCACTTTTACCCAGCCTTCCTTGGCCATCGCACCCTCTGCATCCCAACCTGGCACCACCAAGTAACACTCCTTCATGCCTTAACAACTTGGCGCTTTATCTAAGTATGTGCCTGCTCTCTGATGTGCTAAGTTTGCGAAACATCACTCATTTATGTGGTCTGTCTGACCTTTATAGATATCTGCTGCTAGTTCCTATGATTGCAGCAGTTTTCTGTAGAAGTGATTGCATTGATTTCCACAAGATCCTTCCCACATTTCCTCCCATTTTAAAGATGAGTAAACTCAGTTTCAAAAAGACAAAGTGAATTGTCCAAGCTCATACAGCTGGCAAGGTTCACACGAAGCCTGGTACGTCATGCTCAGCTTCTTATCTGGAGAGCCATCTTCTGTTTCTGATTAATGACTAGCCTGTTTTTGTCTCAGTCCATCACCCAAATGGGGAGTGGCATTTGAGAATGGCTGCTCATGGTGGTTTTGCTTAGAACATAAAAATGATACTACAGACTAATGTGTCATGCAGTAGTACCTTAGCTGTAATAGCCTAGGCTCTGCTCTTAGTGTAGAGTAGAATGTAGAGATTAGTTCATTAATTAATGAAGAATATTGTCCTGAGGTTATGATTCCATTAGCACTTACCCAAAACAAGCAACATGCCAAAACAATGAAAAATAAAGCCACCTGGTGAGAGAAGAAGTGAGCGGTAGTAAAAGAATATACCGCCCTGGTGGCAGCAGCACCATCACCAAACTGGACCATATCCATCTGACACATTTAATCACGTAGAGCACCAGGGTGGTGAAGACCCTCAGGCAACTTATTAAAATCCAACTACTGGTGTTCAAATCCCAAATCCCTACATTTATTAGCAGGATGATCTTGACTTATTTACCTAACCTCTCTCTGCCTGAGTCTTCCTTCTCATCTATAAAGTGAGGGTAATAGAACTCTTTCGTGTACTTTTGGTAGGCTAGTGTACGAGTTCAAGTACACAGAGCTTAGTACAGTGTCTGGTCATATACTTAATGTTCAAAGAAAACGAGAGCATATCAACTTAAGCTTCAGCTCAATTTTGTTTCGGAGACAGGGTCTCACTCTGTAGTCTAGGCTGGTCTTGAATTCACTATGTAACTCAAGCTGGCCTCATGACAATCCTCTTGCCTCAGCCTCTGCAGAGCAGGGATTACAGACCTACATTAATATGCCTACCTAATTTTTATGTGGTGCTAAGGAACCAAACCTAGGACTTCGCGCATGCTACTCAAGTGTTTTAACCACTGATTTTCACTCTCAACTCTCACCTTGATTCCTATGACACCAACAAGGTTTTAAGGTCTTGCCCATCTGATGTAGATCAGAAGGCTACAGTGGCACGGTTCTGCATATATTACTTGTATTTTTATTTTTTGGAGGAAAAATAACTTCAAATTTCTTGCTGGGAATTCACACTCCACACTTCTCCTTCGTTCTAAGGAGACTGAGTGGCTCAGACAATGAAAACTATGAAAGTCAAGTACTTTTGTGGGTAAGTGAAATTTTCTTCCATGCCTGACTACCATAGATCTCAACACACATATACACTTCCCTTCCTCTCATGTGGTGATCTCTGGCCACACAGGGAATGTGGCAGCATCACAAGAGGAAATGGACTTGGATATATTGGTGCTTGCCTGGAAAAAAGTTGCCAAGAATATTCGGTAGGTCTTCATTAGGCTGTGGTGTGAGCTAAACATCAACACCCGGCCTGAATCACTGAAAATGTCAGGTCATTTATTATAGACAGAATCTAGCATTCATTCTTCCAAATATTACAAAATCCCATATTACATTACGCCGGAATCAATCTCAAAATTATTCTTGAGATTACATGTGGCAATTCTGACACCATTCTAAGAAGCTCTTCCTAGAAATTATAGGGGAAAAATACTTATGGACTGACTTTCTAAGTTGCTAAATAATCAAGGGAGAAAATTTCATACACAATTCTTTTCAAATCGCTAATAGGCTGCCAACTACCCTACATATTAATATACTTGATTCTAGAGATAAACATGTGAGAAATAAATACAGTATAACCAAACATAACTCAGGTTTTGAAATTCATTTCATTACCCGTATTTTAAAATGTTGCTGGTAATACTAACAAGGATGGCCCTGCTATGTGAAGTCAGATATGCTTAGGGGTTTGTCTAATACACTAATAATTCTTGATCCTGATTTTCCATTGACAGGAAATTTGCCAATTGGTCAATTCATAATTAAAAAGAATCATGAGGGGCAATCACGCTTAAGCCTATCAGTTTTAGTCATGTTGGACCCTATTCTCATTTGTACATTTCCGAGGTACTGGGCATACAGCCCAATGCCTTCAAATTGAGCTATATTTCCAGTGGGTTGTTAACATTTTTTATTTATTTTTTTGAGACAGGGTTTTATTAAATGCCCAAGTTGCCCAGGCTGATTCTCCTGCCTCAGCCTCCCAAAGTGCTGGGATTACAGGCTTGAGCCACCAGGCTCAGCTTCTATTCTAATTTAGAATTTGATGAAATATTTATGAAATCTCACCACCCAAATGCATATTCATATGTCATTATTAGCATTTTTTCTAGTTGTAGAGACTGCCTTGACTCCTTGGAGCTCTAATGTGTGCTCAAAGGTTCACTAGTCCCAGGTTAAAAGCACCTAGCAACAAGTGGTGGCTGACCTCTTCAGTCAGTAACAAAGACTCAGAAGAGGACAGAGACTGGGGCAAAGTTGGGATATGCACCATCACAAAGATTACAGAGAAAAGCTACCAGTTGAGTTCTCGCTCGATGCTAGGCACCATGTTAAATACTTTAATGAATTTAACCTTTATAAAATCTCTTGGCATTGTAATTATCACGGTACAAACGAGGAAGCGGGTGGAGAGAACGTAAGAGTCTTGCTCTAGACTGCATAATTAGTAGTGGAAGAGCCCAAATTTCAACCAAAGTCTACACAGTCCTAATTACAATGGAATGCAGATTCTCCAATGCACAGTTCTTCAGGAATTAGAAGCCAATGAATTGTACATTCTATACATATTTTGCATTATCATACTGTATCCCATAAGCATGTATAATTAAAATGATTAACAGGAAAATAAGCCAATGTTTTTACCCACTATGGATGTACACTCAATTAGAACATAAGATTCTGCATTTTAATCAAATGACAATAATTACTTTTAGAAACACAAGTTATTGAAAATACAAGACCAGAACCCAGATTTGTATACAGCAACTACTTTATTATATTCAAATGCAAACTCTTTGCATTTAGTTTGCTATTTTACAATTTTACAAACTAGGTATAAAAGACCATAAATAAATGACATAAGTTATGTGTACCTAAAGTTCATGAAGGGAAGAAAAAATACCTTGACAAATTAAAACAAAATAGAAAATCTACGTCTAACTCAAAAGATCACTCTAATTTTGGAACATGTATGAACCAAGCAATGGTCTGTTAATTTCTTTTCAGTATGAACTAAATTTAATATGCCTTATACATTCTAATTTTAACCACAGTCCTTGCATATTCCAACATACTTGGAGTGATACAAAAAATAAATGCACTCTTCAGTGTGTATCAATGCTGGATGTCATTTGGAACAATGTTAGATAAGTGAAAATATTGCTTCTAGAACTTTCCTTTACTGGTCAGAATTTAAGTGTCTTCAGACAAATATTGAGGCTATACAGGTGTATGGATTAATACACATATCCTTCACAGATTGAGTACGAGGTCTCAGAACACACCCAGTAGCAGTGTAGTGAGCACAATCTTTCTTTAAAGTAACTTTTTTTAAAACACACCAGAACATTTCATTTGTAAGATTGCTAAAAATAACTTGGAGCCCGCAGACACATGGTGAAGCTTTTGTCGCAGGGGAACAGCTTCATGCTGCTTGATAGAAGATCTGAGCATGATTCAGCAACTGACTCAGTCGACCAGTGCTTGCCCATGGGCTAGACACAGACCTGAAGCCAGCCTTCTTCTACTTCACCATTAGAAAAGATCATCTGCTCAGAGATACAAGCTCACTTTTTATACCTATTTTTCAGGCATCAATGCATAGGCACATCCCTTAAAAAATATAATAAGGTCCCCAAAAAGGGGTGAATTAACTTTGTCACTCTGGCATAGTTATGAGAATACAATGCCACACACCCTGTCAGAATGCAATAAATATTTATTGATGATTTTCTCAACTTATTCAACAATATTACGGTTCAGGATCTTTTTTTCCCCTCCATTTTTTCCCTGATTTGATGTTAGAGCTTATACAAATGGCCACAGTGTCTGCAACCATAGCTTAGAATAAGCAAGGCAGCCACTCAGATTAGGTAAAATGGCAGTAGGTTGGCTGGAGTGGAGTATGAGTATCATATCAACATTGAATCTTCACACACCAGAGCTCAGATTCCAGAACACTGATGCACTTTGAGGGCAAGAGGAGTTAGCTGCATATTTATCACTATGAAAATTTCCATGTAACTTGGGAACCTGAAATTGCTTGAGGCCATTTCAACCCAACTACATTGACCTCAAGCATCACTGGCATGTATTTTTTCTGTGACATTGGGAGACAAAGTATTAATCCAGACACGTCATCTCAAAGCTGACACACATAGCTACGTTCATCTCCAAAAGTATATGAATTGCATATATTTTTTCTCATTCAACAAGTCCATGTATGCAGGGAAACAAAGGCTTCTTGTACTCCAGTTGGGGTCACTAGACAGATTTCATCCCCTTCTCTCTCTCCATTGACGACCTGGAGGGTCAGATGATCTCAACCCGATTCTGGGATTTGGATGACGACGGGCTGTCCCGTGAATAGATTTCTATTCTAAAATTACTCCACCATTAAGGTGAAAATGCCCGTGTCTAAAGCTGTAGAATTACATCATAAAAGTGAGTGTGACAGCTAAAAACACACTTACAGACACAAGATATTAAACATCTCCAGGTTCTCTCCTAGGGGACAGGCATGGTCTCCAAGCCCATTGTATCATACGCTTTTGTTTTTGTTTTTTAATCTTAAAACTGGTGGCAAACCAGAACTTTCCAGGTGTAGCATTCCACAACATTCACAGGCAGTCCTAAGCATGAGGTTACACACATGCACGCGTGCGCACGCGCACACACACACACACATACACACACACACTCACACCTATGTACACACATCAAAAGAGATAGTCAGCTCATATTTAGTCTAGGAAAAAATATATTTATATCACTGCAATGGCACACCCTGGGTAAAATGTTACTTCAGCAATGCATATCATAGGCAGCTCATGAGAACTGGATTTGTTCCATGTTGTGGCACCAGACCTGGTGTCCATAGTAAAACCTGTAGCCTTTGGTCACTTGCTGCCACATCAATGCAGCAGTGACATACAGGAATGAAGTATGGAAATACATATAAATAAAACCACAAGGAGCTTGGAGGCAAGGACTCTGCAGAGCTGGTGCAGCGAGACAATACATTCCTCAGTGCAACTGGAGGGCAGATGCTGAACTCTAATGCCATTGATTTCACTGGGAAAAGAAGTTTGAAATTCATCTATTTCTTCTTTTCAGGTGTAGGTGTTATTTCAATTGTGTCTTTGCCCCAGAACTGGCGTAATAGAAGCAGAAGAAACATGTTTGGGAGGAACTGAGGAGGGTGTGTTCTGCTTTCTTCCAAGGGCTTTGTAATCAACAGGAAAGGCTGTGAGGCTGAGATAGCAGAATCTACTCCCTGCAGAGAAAAGAACAAGACTTTAGACAAAACATCAGCCAACATTACCAGCTGAAGGTCAACCAAGACTGTGAGAGAGAATTCAAGTTCGTAGAAGATGGTTTGCTACCTTCAGGAGGAAGATCATGAATTCTTCCTCCAAAACATAATAACTATAATAACAAAAATGTTTGTCAATAGCTTAATGACAACAATTCTGAGTCAGGTACTATGTGTCATGTCATTATGTGGACAGGAAACTGAAACAGAAATAGATACTAAACAACTTTTACAAGGTCAAATGCTCTGATCTTCAAAGCTGATATCAGAGCCTACAAAAGTCTGTATCTATAGCCAGATTAAGCCACTCTGTTAGATATTTTCAATGAAAAATCCTGATTTATTTCAGTTCACAATTACAGTAATCATCAATAATGGCTGAAAATTGAAAGCCAATATATATATATATATAGATAGATAGATAGATAGATATAGATATATATATATGTACATATACATGTACATATACATATAGATAGATAGATAGATAGATAGATAGATAGATAGATAGATAGATATAGCATTTGATGTTTTCCATCTGTTTTCCTTCTCAATCTTAGGATTCAACTTAGTGAAGGAATCATGTAATCCATAGGTAATAAGAGAAGAGAAAGGCTGGGGCCAGGGGCATGGTGAGGACTTACACCAGTGATGATAGTCTTTAGTGCCCCAGCCTACTTTGGAAAACCAAGAACTCACCAATCACAGCCTGGAATGAATCAGGCCAGGTTGGCATAAGCCTGGCATCATCATGATTCCTCATTTTTCTCTCAATCTGTCAAATATTCAAGGCCAACCAAAAGCAGTGTTATCTCTTCTTTCATTTGTAATAAATGGCCATCAGTGTTGCTTTCTGGACCCCGTCTTCCACCACAGGGTTTGGCAGTTAATGACTTCAGAGTAAAAATCATGACCAAAATGCATTTTCAAAGATGCCTTTCCCTCTTTTATCCAACCAATTATTTGTTTTGTGCCTATATATCTTTACTATGAAAGGAGGAACTAATAAAATTTAATTTCTTTGAGCTAAGTGGCCATACTTAAATGTGTAAAAAGCACTATAAACTATTTAGAAACAGAATTGAAGTATTCTTCCAAATCATTCATGTATAAATAATTTTAACAACTAAAAAATTACAAATATGGTTTAGAGCCTTGCTACCATATCTTCTGAAGATGCATGTGTCCTGTTGTTGCCATGTGAACATGACCTCCAAGCCCTGGAGAAGAGCCACACCCTGTGGGCAGGCAAAATTTTGATGCAGCAGGATTTTTTTGCTACTGAAAATGTCCTTCTTGTAGAAGAAGAGTGGTCTCGTTAACCATGTTTCCCCTTTCTCATTGCTAATCCGTTTCTTCGTTTTACTCTTGGAAATAAGTATCTATTTTGTAAATATACTTGTAATCTTTAATAGCCATTTTGAGGACTAGATGTGTGTGTGGAAACAATTAGATATCTGAAGTTTACACATGTGGGGATATGAAGGTTCCTATCCAGTTGATGTCAGAATAAGAGTTAAAAAAAAATACAAACTTCTCTCCTTTGAATCCAGGCAATTCTTTCATCATGGGGAATTTCTTGAACAAAGACCAGACAAGGCTTGTGGTGTATAATGGGGTCATGAGTTGCTAAAGGAAATCCATTGTGAATAAATAAATAAAGCGCCGGTCCTTTGAATCAGTCATAAAGACATCAAAATGTCTACCACCCGGTTCCTTTCGGCTCAATGAAGATTTTACTGGTGCATTTTACTGTCTTGGCAATTATAAAAATAACAATTTCATAAACTTTTACGTAAAGAAAGTGTGCTAAGTCCTTGTGGAGTAATTTGAGAAGGTTATCACTTTCATATAAATATACTTTTAGCCCCAAACATCCATAAATCCACGTAAAGCAAAGGAGCTTCGTCTGCACGGCTCCCTTCCATGGTACCGCATCTCACCCCACTCTGGCAGGTGTGGGAAAACCTTTAGAGTCACAAGTGAGCGACAGAAAAGTCACCCTTAGGGCAAGAGGAAGAACGCCTTCCCTCTGTGGAGAGCATTGTACTGTGCGCGAGCAAACTCCATGCACACACACAAGCACCATGCGTTAGGAAAGGCCCTACTCCTACGGTGTTATTATCTCTCTGATTTCCAGGTGGAGGAACTGAGTGGGATGGATTTCCCAGTGTCAACACTTCAAGTGGCTGTCCAGATGCCCTATTCTGGCTCCACACCCTGGGAAAAGATGGGACGTTACCTGCTCTTACCTCTGTTTCCCGAAACTTCAGGGACACAATGAAGACAATTTGCACTTTCACTGCTATTGAATATTAGCTCAGACACATACAAAGACTTTTTCTGACCTTTCTGTTAGCTATGACTTTAACACGTATTAGGGTTCAGAAGGGCAACCTTGAAATAACGTAAGATTTGATATTCTGTGTTTTTTCAATTCTCATTTGATTATTTCATATATAGAGATACTTGCTAAGTAGTAACATAACTGCTCCAACATAGTACCTAACATTAATTTGTTAGGATGTTTCAGAATCAGCACAGCCTCTTTGTAAAAGGTCTGCCTTAAATATCCTCAGTATTTAGAAAAACAGTTATTCAACGTTTGAAAGGTAACATTCTGTTTTGACTTAAAGTATAATTCCATAATTCTTTTTGGAACTGAACTACAGAGGTTAAAAACAAAATACTCTACAGCTTTGCTGAAACAAACAAACAAAAATACAATTTTTGAAAGCACCCAAACCCCCAAAACCCAATCCATATTTGTTAACTTTTAACACAAGTTGCCAGAACTCGCAGACTTCAGAGAGTGATGATATAATAAAAATTGCTGGAACAGTTTAAAAACAAATTTCACATTGCTTCTGAACTGAAAAGCTTTTACAACTAATGTTGCAAAAAAGATTTTTACTAAACTGTCATGATTTGACAGCACCAAATTTAACATTCTTTGCTCTATAAGAAATAGCTCTCAGAATAAAACAGAAAGACAAAAAGGAAAAAAAAAAAGGTCATTAAATCAGCCAAGCTTTTGTTTAAAAGTGATAAAAATGGAATTTTTTAAGTTAAATTTTTTCCATCCCAAAGTTAGGTCTTTTGCTTCAGGGAAGGAGAACAAAGCCACTCAACTCATCCGTTTTAAGAAGAAAATTTTGGGACATAAAATAGAAGAACTGAAAGCTGCAAATGGAGTAATAGTGCCTGCCTGGTAGGTCAGTTTCTGATGACAGGGGAGTCAGGGCAAGAGCCACGTCTCGCCCCTGACATCTTGGTAAATCCTCCTTGCTGATCCTGTCTGGACGGTGGTTATTGGAAAATAAGAGAGAGGAGTCTAAGGTAAAAGAATTCCAAGAACTTCTTCATCCAAAGGAACTCTTCAAAGGATAGGGCATGTACTCTATCAATTAGACCAAAAGGTCCCCGAGTTTACTACTGGGTTTCCAGAAGATAGAAACAAATGACACCAAAGAACAATAGAAACCCTTTTGATGTAAACCTCAGAGGTGGTAGGGGGAGGAGAGCTAGGACTCGTTCTCTTGAACTTGACTTCACCTTATAGAATTTATATCTCACTTCCTGGATTACAGCAGGAGTGCCACTCTGTGCTTAATCTTCTTTCGTTTTGTTAAAAAAAAAAGGCCTGAAATCATAAAAAAAGATACTAACCAAGAGACATGAAATATTTACTATTCAGTGTCTTAGACGAGATCAAGTTTATACATACAGACAGAAAACCACATGCATAAACATTTTGGTTGGATAAAGATTGATTGCTAATTCTTGACTCACCTTGTAGGTCCGAGGTTGCTTCTTTAAAGGAGGGAAGTATGAAAGGTTTCCTTTCAAGATTGTCACAGCCCGTTGTCCATAAGGTAGTTATTACAAGTTTCTAGGGTCCCCATGTAAGACTTTATATGGCACAGCCTCAGGCCCAAAGAAACAGACCTCCTTTGTCCAGTCAGGAGTTATAGGACTTGATTTTTGTAGTTTTTTTTTTTTTTTATCCATTTTCCTTTTTTTCCAGCCCCCCACATCCTAGGAATCCTTCAGGTGACCCAGGCACTGAAGAGGCAACAAGCATGACCCACGTGATTTCCACTCAGGTTTTTATTTTTCCACGGTATGATCCAAGCCCTCAGAGCTACAGCTGCATCCTTCAAAACTGTTCCTGGGCATGGCCTTCATTCCAGTGAAGAGAGACGACCGTAACTGATGCCACAAACAAAACACTATGGTTGTAATTCCAAATGGAGCGAGGATCAAGGATGCCTCGGAGAAGCGCAGTGTCTGGCAGCAAATACAGCATCAAAACTCGGAGGCAGAGTTCTATTTATATAGGTACATGTATCTTACATACTGACGATGGACTTACATACTTGTGAGAAACAATTTGTTCCACGTGTAATTCCAATGACCAGCTGTCATTTCTGTAAGCCCCCCAGTCTCAGCAATCTGTACACCACGCAATGCTGCAGATACTTTTTCCTTTAATTTCAGAGGGCAAAGACGAAGTAAAAAAAAGTGCAGTTCTTCAATTAAAGTGCATGGATGAGGTAAACTAATTTCAAGAGTTTGAGTTTATTCAGTATTGGCTCAGACAGGGACCATTCGGCCGTGCATCTGCTGCATTTGGGTTCGCATAGCCTGGACGCTGCTCAAAATCTTATTCTGGTGCGTGATGGCCGTGATACCAATTCTGGCCAAGTCACTGTACAGGGGACAAAAAAAGAGGGAGAGTAAAAGTGAGAGGGGCCGAGAGTCTCTTATCAGACTGCATGCAGACAAATTCGAATCAGCCACAATTCACACAACACAACGAGGCGGGTGTATTAAAATGTTTAACTAAGCAATTTAGTGTATCGATGTCGGTGCTTTATAGAAACTGCAAAAATTATACTCAATCAAAATGAGGGGCATTCCAGTTTATTTTTTTAAATGAGTAGGACAATTATGCAACTCAAAGCAAAAAAAGGAAAATACTATGAAATCTAGATTTACCCTTTTGCGTAACATCGCTGAGTACTTACTCCTGGTTCATGTGCACCACAGCCTCTAGTGTGGTATAACCCGCAGCTGTGAAGTTGTCCTTATACCGGTCCATTTTAATGGCCTGGAGCCAGTCGCCCACTGATACTACTGCGGAGAATTCAGGGGAGCTGGGATCTAGCAAGGCAGTGTTAGGTCTGCAAGGGAAACAGGAGAGTGTGAGTGGAAGCAGGCGGGGCTCCTGGCCTGATTCTAAGACTCAGAAGTCAGATTGCCTGAGATAGGCAACAGCAACTGAACAGCCCCACAAGGTTGTAAGTGGAATACCCATTCTCAAATGCAAACGTGAATGTCTGTTCTTCATTTTACAAAGCTGTTAGTGTAGGTAACGATCACTCTTAGCTTTCTTAATTCAATTCCCTGCACTTGATTTTACTTATGCCTCTTAGAATATTAACACACACAGCAGGCTTTTTAACATCCTAGCTTGAGGTAAAAATTGGGAAGGTCCTGTGGCTGACACCTGCTTTCTCTTGGCAGAAAGAGTTCAGCCAGGACCAAATATTACAGATGTTACTTCAGCAACTATGGAAACCTAGGTGAAGGGGGAGCAAGTAAAACTGAGAGCTTGCGACCTGCCGGTCATGATGAAGCAGAGAAAACAGCAAGAGTTCAAGTCCAGCTAGGTCTTCAGGCAGGCCCAGAGCATTCAGATCAACTCAGGAAAGCAGGGAGTTCATCTTGTTTTTAATCAACCGTGGCTTGACCAGCGCGTGTGCCAAAATTGGCAGAAAGAATGGCCACTTTGATCACTGTTGGGATAGTGGAATGTGAGTCTCGTATTCCTTTTCTGGAACTCCTAAATAATGATTTCAACAAATTCAAAGCACTTCTTATTAACAAATTTATTAGTTTACTCATTTCTTAAGCCAGGTGTTTTATATTAGGTCATGGCCAAGAATGACCACAGCTAGCAATTCTGCCATCATTCACAATGTTGATATATAATAAATCACCATTATGCTTTTATTAAGAGAATTATGGTTATCTTCATCTCCAAATTACATAATAATCACAGGTATTTTATGTTGCCTTGACCATAATTACCTGTATAACAATATATATTTACCTGTATAACTTATTTGTTGTCTTACTTTCTTGAACTTCTCCTTTCTTTAAAAAAATTACTGAATGTTATTTGTTTTTAGTATTTGGACCTGACTTATATCCTGAGACTACCTTTGAGTAAAAGACCATCAAACTGGAATACATAATTTCTATCAAAAAGTTCTTATAGAAAAAAAGAAATAAATATAATTAGCCTTGGTTAAATTGTCATCTATCAGACTTAATCTAATTCCACTGAATAATTTTCACTTTTACCTAAATAATTTTGATTTGCATTGATTTCTCTTTACATGTATATTTTGACAGACTTATAATGATGGGTTTTCTGTCCAAATAATAGTTTGATTTTGCAGCCTTTCTTCTCCCATTATTTCAATTAAGCCTAATGTCATAAAGCTCTGTAGAAATTTACAGCAAGAATCACCAAGACTAAATCCTTCATTTAATTTTGAATAGAACAACTAACAGTTTTACATATTTAATTGAGTGCTGGATGTATGCAATAGTATTTGTTATTAGACAGAGTCCTACTGGTTTGCATTTAAGCAGAGTGTACAAGCAGGGCAAGTTATAGGCTCTAAGTGCTTGACAAGGTCAAAATGCCCTCAGGATGAAAATATCTCCACTCCATGTCAATTAACGCTAAGGGTCATTCTCAAGCTTGAAGTCTTCGTGCCCCTTATGGAAAGTCAGGACATTTCCCTAATTTTGTGCTCCATTACATGCCATGTTATATTACAGCCCATTATTATCAACAATAGTAATAAGGATTGAAGTTATTTAAGTACTATTGATGAGATAAGCTGAGAAAAAGAAATGCATATCCAATAATTCGGTTTGCTCTGTACTTTTGTGTAAAGGAGATGTTACATGGTAGCAGTAGCTGAAATATGCCATTCACCCAAAAACGAAGAGCATCAATAAACACCTAGAATCTGGTCTTAAGACCCTTAAATGTGGGATGTGCAGTTAAAGATCTAAAAAGTGGAGAAGGTTGACTTTGTAACTGATTAAATGACCACGGCTAGAGAAAGCTTTCTTCTAGTTCTTCATTTGCTATCTCCAAGAGCAGAACAAAAATAGTCCAGAAATAATAAATCTCATTTTTAAGTTCACCAAGTCACCATGTGGTTGAGGTAGTATGACTTCAGCCTTTCTAATGCTATTTCATAGAGTTTAACTCATAGGTTTTACCTTCAGCGGCCAAGGGCAGGGATTTGAAACTGCAGGAGAATAGGTATTCTCTGCGATCTACTTCAAATTCTCTTTTTCATGTATTGTGACAACAAATATATTAATTTCCCTTCAGGGCATTTAAGTTTTTAAGAGGAAAATAGTAGAAAAGAACAGAAGGCCACAAGGACTGGAAGGGCTTAAACCTTGTGTGTGTGGGGG